>OY728129.1:933918196-934529603 GCA_963277665.1 Viscum album | reverse complement strand
CAGAATCTGAATATCTATCATTTATAGTCTTCGAGTGTTAATTTTCTCAGACTCCAAACTTTATTTTTCCTTAGAATCAAAAAAATGGACTTGGTTAAGAAACCATATTTTTCTTACCTTTGTTATAGTTTTGAAACAATGTCGTACAATCTGTTTCTAACTAACCGTTGTTTGAGTGACACGTGTATATTTCCCTCTGAGATTCAAGGAAAATATGTCCATTGGATGAGGGAGTCGACCATTGGAGAAGTGCCTATAAATAGGATCATATTTGAAAGAGCTAAACATCTATTAATCAATATAGAGATTACATGCTTCTGAAGAAATTTCTAGAGAGAGATACACTCATTCCTTTTGCGTACTGAACATCTTGTTCATCTTACTTTGTGTGACTCTGATTATTTCTATGTACAATCGAGGACTTCTGGGGATAGGAAGATAGAGGTTCCAACTACCTTGAAGTTTGAGGGTTTTCAGGGATAGCAATACAAATTCCAATATTCCTATCGAAGTCTCACCCTAGTGTGGTTAAGATAGACTTTATTGAAAGAATAAATCAATGGACCTTTATCCAAGGTTATTGGATACCCTTATCTTTGGTTTAAAAGATTTCATACTTGTTACTTGTTTTTGTTTCAAGTTTATTTTTTGTTGTTTTTTTATTAATAAGGAAAGTATAACTATCTTGTACTTTCTTTTACTTGTATACTCTGATTAGTAATATTTTTTTTGCTTTCAGTTAGAATATTTTCCTTGTAAACTTTTATTAAGTTTCATTTCCAGAATTATATTTTCACAAAATCTAGCAAGTTTGTAGATCTGAGAGGTCTTGTGAATTTACATTGTTTAACTTTGTTCAATATAGTTTTTATTAAGGTTTAAAACGAAAGTTCTTAAACTTAAATCCCCCCCCCTTTTAATTAAGCATCTACATTCATATTTTAATCCAACAATTGGTATCAGAGTAGGTCTCTAAAATACTTATATTCACATATAAGTTTTCTTGCTCAGTTTTCATTGTTCTATATTTTTTTCCCTTGATTTGGGTTTTTATCCTTGTTTACAAACTTCTCCTATTAATAAGTTTCTATGGAAAGATATTTTCTTTAGATGTTATGAATAAATATTGGTTCAATTGACAATCTAAATTTTTATAGACCACTTATATTTAATGGTAATGATTATGAATATTGGAGAGATCATATGAAGACTTTTGTTATTAATCCTGGAATGGATAACTTATTTATGCTTACTAGAGATTACAAGATTCCTGATAAAGAAGTTAGAACTTTTACTAATCAATAGAATTCATAATATCAACTAAACTACAAGGTATGAAATACTATATTGTGTTCCATGACCAGGAATATATATAGTTAAATTTCTTCTTGTGAAGCTGTAAATTGTATTTGGAAGAAATTAGAGGTTACTCATTTTGGTACATCTAAGGTTATAGAAACTAGAAGATCTATGCTTAGAGAAGAATATCATAGATTTTTATTTCTTTATAGAGAACCAGTGTGTAAGGTATAACAATGATTTATGACTATTATTAATAGCTTTCGATCCATGGGTGAGAAAGGTTTAGATGATGAGGCGATTTTGAACAAGATTATAGATATCATGCCTAATGAGTGGGAATCTAAAAGAACGGTTGTAGGTGAGAATAGTAAAGTATCCCATATTACTCTTGAAGAGATTTTTGGAACTCTTATTAAACATGAGACAAGAATGAAAAGAGATGCTGATTTGAATAAGAAGAAGAATGGAAATGGAAGTGTATCCTTTGCTACTACTAAAGTCAAGACTCCTGAAAGGGTTACAAGATCCAAGTCAAATAAAGTAATTGTTTTATCTGAATTAAGTGAAAGAAAACTTTCTGAGAATGATCTAGCTAATATTTCTTGAAATATAAACAAGTTAGTTGGAAAGAAATACTTTCAGTATCGATTTAAGAAGAAAGAAATAAAGGATAAGAAAGACTCTGAAGTTACTTGTTATGAATGCAAAAGAGCAGGGCATATAAGGCCAGGTTGTCCTATTCTTAAGAAAAATGATAGAAAGTAAAATCATTCTGAAAAGAATCAAAATAAGTACTACAAAGGTAAATCTAAGAAATTTTTTAAAGATAATGACACCTAGAGTGCCAGTGGGGGAGACGCTTCTGATGAATCCTCGGAGTATGAATCATCTGGTCAGAAGAATCTTGGTTTTATTGCCAAGTTACCCATTAAAAATCATTTTCTAATGGCCATGGTACACAATGATGAATCTATAACCAATGTATCCTTTAATTATAATTATAGTGATAATAAATATTATGAAACTTTAAATAAATAATCTTCTTATAATGAAGATAATACTTTACCTTCTTATGAAGAAGTGTCTATGCTTGCTAAGATTCTTGAGAATGAAAATTCTAAAGTGAAGAAAAATATAGATAAGTAAAATTATAGAATTTTTATTCTTTATAAAGTAGTATCAGATCTTTCTAAATATATTGATAATAAAATTTATGATTTTGAAAGTATTTCAAAAACCCTTGAGGAAGTTAATTCTGAGAAGGATAAACATTCTAAGGATATAGAAAAAGTAATTTCTATGAGAAATATTTTAGAGACTAAATCATGTGTTAAAACTAATTTTTTTGAGGATAAAAACTTAGTTATTAGACTGAAGTCTGAAATATTTTCATTGAGGAAGTGTTTATCAAACATTAACTTAGGTAAGGAAAACTTTGATAATATGTAGTCCCAAATTCAATCTCTAAGGAATAATTCTAGATTTGGTTATACTTATTCAAAAATAGTTTTTAGTAATAATTACTTTGTTCTTCAAAGTTATCCATTCTTAACTAAGTGTCAATGTGGTGGGAATTTGGCAAAAAATTGTTCCTTAAAAAAACTCAGTCTTTAGGTTTTTATAAAGCTTGTTTTTCTAGGAAAATGTGGATTCCTAAAATTTTGCTTTCTGAAGTTTCCAGATCCAAGAAATTTTGGGCTCTGAAAGTCAAGAACTCTTATTTTCAAGAAAATAAATAAATTACCAATAGGAATACATGGTATATGGATAGTGGATGTTCCTAGAACATGACTGGTAACAAAAACTTCTTTGAAAATATTATCAATATGAAAGGATGAAAAGTAACTTTTTGAGATAATTCTCAGGGAGAAATTATTGGTATAGGTAACATTGTTCTTCTTAGAAAAAATTTGATTTCAAATGTTTTATTTGTTAAGGGACTTAATTGAAATCTCATTAGAATAAGTCAATTATGTGATGAAGGTTACCTTGTGAATTTTAGGAATGACAAGTTCTTGGTACACAATTCTGAGGAAGAGTTTATTCTTTCTGCCAATAGGCTAGAGAATGTATAGACACTAAACTTAGAAGACCTTAGGATCCAAGATCTACCTTATCTTAGTGCAATGGAAGATTATTATTGGTTATGGCATAGAAGGTTAGGACACTGTAACCTTAGTAACCTATGAAAACTCTCTAAGAAAAGACTATTTAAGGATCTAATGGAGATTAGATTTGATTCGTCAAAATTTTGTGATCCTTGTCAATATGGAAAGCAACATAAATCAAGTTTTTAATCAGTCGATGAAGTCTCAACTACTGATGCATTACAATTGGTGCATATGAATATTTTTGGTCCAACACAAACTAGAAGCATTAAAGTAAAATATTATGTATTTGTCTTAGTTGATGATTATACTAGATTTATATAGGTCTATTTTCTAGAAAATAAATCTAAATCTTTTTCTTACTTCAAAATTTTCATAGCCCAAGTTAAAAATGAGAAAAATATTCCCTTGATAATAATTTATAGTGATCATGGAGAAGAATTTCAAAATTCTGATTTTAAAACTTTTTGTAGTAGAAAAGGCATTACTCATAACTTCTCAGCACCAAGGACTCATCAAAAAAATAGTGTTGTTAAAAGAAGAAATCGAGTTCTTCAAGAAATAACAAGAACCATGTTGAGTGAATATTCGATAGCCAAACATTTTTGGGCTGAAGCTGTAAGTACTGCTTGTTATACTATAAATCGAGTTTTGATTAGACCGTTTCTTAAAAAACCCCTTATGAGTTATAGAATGGTATAAAACCTAGACTTTCCTACTTCAAGGTATTTGGTTGCAAAGTATTCATTCTGAATACTAAATATAACTTACATAAATTCGCACCTAAATTTGATGAAGGAACTTTCTTAAGCCACTCCACAACTTCTAAGGATTATAGTGTTTTCAATAAAATACTTGTAATGTTGAAGAAATAATACATATTAAATTTGATGAAAATAATCCTTTTGTTTTTAAATAACCTCAACCTACATCTTCTGATGTGTTTTCAAAAACTGATTATCAACCCCTGATAGAATATCCTTCCGATATAGAAAATGTTCAAGAAAATTTTTTATGAGACATTTACCCCAAAAGATTTCCTACCATATCTTGATGAACAGGTTTTACAAAACCCAAATTAGTTGTTTCTTAAGAATTATCCCAGTGATAGCATTATAAGTGATATAAATAAACCTGTAAGGACTAGAATTTCCTTAATAAATGAAGTAGAACATATTTAATTACTTTCTCAATTAGAACCTAAAATCACTTATGAAGCTTTAGATGATGATGATTGGATAAATGTTATGCAAGATGAGCTAAATTAATTTGAATAGAATAAATTCTGGACCTTGGTTTAAAGACCTAAGGAAACTTCTGTTATTAGAGTAAAATGGTTCTTCAGAAATAAGTGTGATAAAAATGGAGTCACAGTAAGAAATAAAGCTAAATTGGTTGCTAAAGGCTATAATAAACAAGAAGGAATAGTCTATGAAAAAACCTATGCTTCAGTATCTAGACTCAAATCTATTCATATTCTACTTGCCTTTACAGCATTCTTTAATTTCAAGAATTTTCAAATAGATATTAAATGTAATTTCCTTAATGGATATGTTCAAGAAGAAGTTTTTATTGAACAACCTCCTGGTTTTGTAGATACAAAATATCCTGAACATGTTTCCAAACTTACCAAAGATTTATATGGACTTAAAAATCCCCTAGAGTCTATTATGATAGACTTATAAAATTTTGTTACAAAACAAATACATTAAGGGAAATGATGATCCAACCCTTTTTATAAATAAAGATAAGAAAGATGTTTTGATTGTTCAAATTTATGTTGATGGCATTATATTTGGTTTAACTCAGTAATCTTTAAATGATTCATTTGTGAATCTAATAAAATCTGAGTTTGAAATGAGTATGATGGGTGAGTTAACATTTTTCCTTGGTTTTTAAATTTCTCAAAAACCAGAAAGAATTTATATATCTCAACATAAGTATATTAAATATCTTCATAAAAAGTATGGATATGACAACACTAAGAGTATAAGCACTCCCATTGGTACCTCAAATTCACTTGATCTTGATGAAGCTGGGAAATCAGTAGATCAAACATCATTTAGAGGTATGATAGAAATTCTACTATACTTGACAGCTAGTTGTCTAGACTTAATGTTTCCAATATGATTATGTGCCAGATATCAATCTAATCCTAAGGAATCACATTTAATGTTAGTGAAAAGTATTTTTCGCCACTTAAAGGGAACCATGGATTTAGGGCTCTTTTATACTTCTAGAAATTATTTTGTTTTAAAAAATATTTTCAAATACTGAATTTAGTGGATGTTGAATGGATAGGAAAAGTACATCCGGAACTTTTAATTTCTTAGGAGATCCATTAGTTTTTTTGTCATGAAAAAAGAAACACTTAGTATCACTTTCAAATGCTAAAGATGAATATGTAGCAGCTAAAAGTTCTTGTGCTTGAGTATTGTGGATGCAACACACACTCACAGACTATGGTATGAGTTTTACCAAAACACAAATATTGTGTGATAATAATATTGTTATTTCCCTAAGTAAAAACCCTGCACATCACTCTCATGCAAAACACATAGATATTAGGCATCACACTCTTAGGGATCACACATAAAAAAGAGATATCATTCTATAATTTATTGGAACACAAGATCAAGTTGTTGATATTTTAACAAGATATTTACCCTCTGATATATTTGAATATATTAAATAGATGTTAGGAATGATAATCGTAAGTTAATTTTCCATATTAACTTCTTGTTAAAACTTATCTCTTTATAGTAAGAAACTCATTTTCATAGAGGGAGTACATTTTCCTGTTAGTAAAAATTTTTCATAATCATTTTTTTTTAAAAAAAAATCTTGAATCTGAAGTTCTCCAAAAATAATTTTCCTTATTAAAAATAATTTTCCTAGAAATCCAGAAGGTATGTTATCTTTCTTAAATTTCTGTAATCATCCTCTATTATGTTGGTATTTTTATCTTCTTTAAGAAAATTTTTCGTATTCACTTTTTCTTAAAACTGAATGTTTACCTAAAAAACCTCAACAGATCAGAACCTATCAAAATCCTTCTTCGGTTATCATATGAACCGTCAGATCTGATCGAGATTATTTCAACCATTGGATCAACCATGGAAGTTGAACATCACCCCAATCGCCTATATAAGGACCCCCCCCCCCCCCCAATGGTTGTCCCACATCGATCTTCACGCTCTGGTATGTTGAATCCCTATTTCTCTATTTAAGGTTGTTCTGAATTTTTTTAAGGTTTGTTTACTTATGAATGTCTACTGAAGCCTCGCTTTAGAAAGAAATGTCGACTGACAAGGAAATTTGTGAATAGAAGATATACCAAGATAGGTTAGTTGATCCCAAATTCTTTTCTAAATATTACTGTATCATTTCAAATAATATTAATTTGAATGGCTAGGAGAGCCTATGTATATCAAAACAAAAGGCACAAGATCTTGTCTATCTAGAATTGCTGATTGAATTTTATGAGATGAAAAGTTTTTTCAAAGAAGAAGGAAGAGATAAATTTTCTTTCAAGAGCTATGGGAAGACTTATTCTCTTTCTTTGAGCAAGGTAGCTAGTTTGATCGTAATTCCTTATGAAGGATAAGCAGAATTTCGTACTCACAAATTTCCAAATGCTTCAGGATCTTTTGATAAGGATAATCCTCTAGCTTGTCTTGGTTTTAAAGGATTAAAGACTCTGAAGATTGTTCTTTTATCTACAAACCTTTGGATTCTTGAGTTATGGGTCCAAGGTTTTGTTATTCTGAGAAAAGGGGATAAGGATACCCTGAAGAAAAGTTATATCTATATTCTAGATTTCTTGGTGAACCTCAGGAAGGTTAAACTAGTCAAGTACATCTTGGTTATGATTGAGAATATCAAGAATGGAAATTTGAGGTCTCATATTATCATATATCTATCTATTCTTTCAAAGATTATAGTTCTTTGCCTTCAGTCATTCAAAATTCCTTGCAATTCTAAGACAATGAATTTTAAAGTGATGTTGATGAGTGATGATACTCTAAGGATAATTAAAGTTGGTTTTCCAGTGATTTTGGAGAATTTTATGATTTTTTGGAAGATAAAATCCAAAATCTTTCAAAGAAACAGGAAGTGGTTGGGAATTCCAAAAAGGGTGGAAGGAAGAGGAAAGTGAAGGAACCGGAAGAAAAATGAAAAACTCATGTGGCTAAGGAAACTTATTCTGAACCTCCAAAGCCAAAGAAACAAAAGTCTTATCCTAATGAAGAAGTGGCTAAGTAGAGATAAGATAAGAAGAATAGGAAGGAAGGGGAGCCTAAGTTTGGATTGGACCCTGTAAAGGAAAAGGTGTTAAAGATAAAGGCTGCTAAAGAGCTTGAGAAGAAACAAAAAGAAAATAAGAAAATGAAGAAGTTGTCTGAAACTGAAATTGTACAATAACTTCTCAAGGATGCTAAGAAACAATCTGAACAAATCCCAATACCAGAATTGTTTTTGATAGAATCACTTCCTAAGACTCTAAGAAAGAAGGTGGTGATTCTAGATCCAGAACAAGAAGAATAAATTGTTCAAGAAGAGGAAGAGGAAATAGAAGAAGAAGAAGATGATGATGATGAAGAAGAAGAAGGGAATGAAACTGATGATGACATAAATCAAGTTGAAGATTGCCATGAGAAGGAAATTACCTATGTAAAATTATCAATCTATAATTCCCAATCAAAATCTTCAAAACTTGCTACTCCAGGGAATGAAGATAAGGATCAAGAAGAAGTAAACAAACTGTCTGAAGAAGAAAGAAATAATCATGATTTTGTTCATCATGAAGATGAAGTGGTTGATGCTAAGAAAGAAGCAGTTGAGGGAGATAAAATTGTTCAGTTATTGGATAGTGATCATGAATCACCTAAAATAAAAGATATCATTCAGACATTGGATAAGGGAAAGAAGGTGTTGGTCCATACACCTAAAAATTTTGAGGTTAAAAAGAAAGTTGTTGGATGTTCATCAAAGAGGAAAGATGATGAGTTAGAAAAAGAGTCCTCCCCAACCAAACTTTCTGATTTATAATCGTCCTCTCTTGGTCATGATTTTGTGGTACAATATTTGAAAAAGCTATTTGAAACTATTCCTTTATTTCCAAGTATAGATTCAAGGTGTCAATTGCTTTAGCATTCGTTCAATTAGAAATCATATTCAGTCTCAATGCTTATGGATAAATTTTTCAGACTTGAGGAAGATTTCAAATCCATTCTCATTGGTTATGAGGCTCATAAAAGGCCATGTAAGAAGATTACAAGCTCGTCAAGGAAGGTTTTCAAAGACCTGAGAGCTTTTGATGAATTTTAAGATAATGTAAAGACTCCTTTGACATCAATGATATCAAGCTTAATGGTCTTACTAAGAGTTTTGAGGAAAAGATCAATCTCAAACAGACTTCTCGGAAGAAATAAGTTAAGGATCTAAATGGAAATATTAATTTTTTGGCCATGAATTGGAAGAGGGAAAGGGATCTCAGAATATAATTTGAAGAGAAGTTGTTCAAGCAAGAAGAAGTGTTGAAATCTCAACCAGAATGTCTTAAGGCTCGAAAAGAGAAGATTATATCCTTGGAAAAGAAAAATGAAGATCAAGATCAGTTGCTTAAGAATTTGGAAGAATATCATAAGGAGCTCAAGAATCTGAAAACCATTGTCAAGAAGCTGATGCCAAAAGAGAAAGAAAAATAATTTTTCCAATTATGATCTTTTGTTGAGTTTTTCTTGTACAAATTCATTCAATATTAATGAATTTCTAGTTTTCCTCCATATATTTTCCTGTTTTGTACCAATTTTTTAGGTACCATCAATTTATTTCCATTCCATCAATTTCCTTTTGAAAATCGCAATGGGGGAGAAAGGAATGATAAAAAAATACTAAGTAAGAAGAGATTTCCCTAAGTAAGGGGGAGTTCATCCAAGGGGAATATCTTATCAAAGAAGATTTTTGTATGCAAGATAATGTAAAATCTAATTTAGTAAATCAAGAATAAGATCCTTAATGATTCCAAATCCTAAGGGGGAGTTATTCATATTCACTTTGATTAAACAAGTAAATGGAGATAGGTTTTTATTTTCAAGCCCATAAAATTCTAAGTCCTTAAATTCTTTTAAGTAAGGATGTTTGTGCTTTCCAAAAAGGGGGAGATTGTTGAGTCAATAAAATTTACTTATGACTTTTCCATTCCTTCATGTTTTTAATCACAAACATCCTATCTTAAGGCAATTTTTATTTCCCCTAAAAATTATCTTAATAAGGAAAGTTTTCCTTTACCAAGGAAATTTTATCCTTACCTGTGTTTTCATTGTTCATACTATAGTTTCTCTATTTATAACTCGTTTTATTTATAAGTGTAAAATTTAGTTTCATATCTAAAACCTCAGAATCCTATAAATACTTAGATAAAAATCATTCTGTTTTCATGATCCAAAATCAATCTCTGAATTCCTTAGAATTTGGATTCTGAATTCTTCAGAATTTTGACTCGGAATTCCTCAAAATTCCCACTCCAAATTCCTCAGTATTCAGACTCTGAATTCTATAGATTTTAGGTTCTAAATCCCTTGAAAAATATAATCGGAATATCCATGATTTATAGTCTTCAAGTGTTCATTTTCTTTGACTTTGAACTTTTTTTTCCTTAGACTCCAAAAAATGGACTTGGTTAAGAAACCATATTTTTCTTACCTTTGTTATAGTTTTGAAACAATGTTGTACAATCTGTTTCTAACTAACCATTATTTGAGTAACACATGTACAGGTCCCTCCGATATTCAAGGAGAATATGACTGTTAGAGGAGGGAGCCAAATGTTGGAGAAGTGCTTATAAATAGTAGCTCATTTGAACAAGCTCAATATCTGTTGATCAATCTAGATATTACATGATGATGAAGTAATTTCTAGAGAGAGACTCTCATGACTTGTGTGTACTGAATATCTTTTTCAGCTTGCTTCATGTGACTCTGATTGTTGCTATGTACAATCAAGGACTTCTTGGGATAAAAAGATAGAGGTGCTGACTACCTTGAAGTTCGAGGGCTTGTGGGGATAGCAAGACAGATTTTGATATTCCTATCGAGAGCTTACCCTGGTGTGGGTAAGACAAACTTTCTTGAAAGTATAATTCAAGGGACCTTTATCCAAGGTTGTTGGATACCCTTCTCTTTGGGTTAAAAGATTTCATACTTGTTACTTGTTTTTGTTCAAAGTTTATTTTCTATTTCTTTTTTATTAATAAGGAAAGTTTAACTATCTTATACTTTCTTGTACTTGTATACTCTGATTAGTAAGATTCTATATGATTTAAGGTAGAATATTTTCCTTGTAAAATTTTATTAAGTTTCATTTCCAGAATTATATTTCTAGAATCTATAAAGTTTATAGATCTGAGAGGTCTTGTGAATTTACATTTTTTAACTTTGTTAAATATAGTTTTTCTTAATGTTAAAAACAAAAGTTTTTAAACTTACAATCCCCCCCCCCTCTTGTAATTGAGCATCTACAGTCATATTTCGATCCAACATATAAATTATATATATGATATTTATAACTTAATTATAAATATATAGTCATTTATTAATATATAATTTTTCACTTTTTGTTTCATAGGGTAGGTGATAACATTTTTCATCTGTACGGCTGACTACCACCTCACAAAGCGATGTGATTCATTTTCACTAACACTTTACATAAAATATAATAAGTGTAAATTAAATAAATATATATGATATATATGAAATAATTATTATATTAATTAAATATTTATAATTATTAAAAGATAATATATTAGTTTCTTTCTTACCCTTACACTCACTCAAAGATGAAAATGGCATTTTTGTACATGTGGACTACCACATTCATGAAGAGATGTGACTCTCTTTTCATAATCATGCCACATGGATTATATGTATAAGTAAATTTAGATAAATAATATTTTATTTGCGATATTATTTTAATTTTTTAAAGATAATAAATTATTTACAACCTTCCCATAATGATCATTGAAAAATGGAAATGTTACTCATGTGTATATATGGTCTACCGTCTCCATGATTGTAACATACTTCATTTATCAAAATGATATTTCTTTATTGGTATTAAAATTATAATTGATATATAAATATAATAATTATTTATTTATTAATATTCTGGAGATGATGGAACCATTATAACAATTAAGAGGACCAAAAATTAAAAATCAAAACATATACGAAAAACAAAGCGGTTATTAACTGAAATGTGACGTTAACAAGGAATGGTAAATAAAATGGTAATAAAAGGAAATCAGAAAATCATATATGGTATGATATATATATATATATATGATTCTGTAATATAATTATAATAAAATTATTTTTATCATACATTAGGTTTGAAAATCTATGAAAGAATTCAAGAATTAGGGTAAGGGGTTTCTAGTCTCTCTTTTATTTCTGTGAGACATATGAAAATTCACCTATTGTTTATTTTATGTGGTATATATAATACCCATTTGATATGTTATAAATTTAATAATATTATTTCCATAATTTTTAATTTTTTATTTGATATTTTTTATTTTGTATTATGATTCAAAATATTACTAAATCGGTAATGGATCTTTGTCTCAATTTTTCTTCTTTGAGACATATGTTATGTTGTGCACCTATATCTATTAAAGAGATGTACATAAATCACCTTTGACATGTTATATAATGAATTTATTTATATTAATCATGTTATAAGTTTCATTTAATGATATTCCTTCATGGGTTTATTATTCAAAGTTACAAAAGTAGTAAATATTTCATGTTACAATATCATCATATATTGGGTCTATTTATGATTATGTTTTTGATGATAATATATTATGATCCATCTCTCAAAAAACTTATTAATTTTTATCTACTCTATTTATGTCCTGAGAATAAATGTTTTAGATTCATTTTTCTTTGTTTATGTAATCAATAGTTTCAAAAGAATATTTTTAAGAAAACTCATCTGTATTTTCTCTTCAGTCGGAAATCCATTTTCTTCCAAAACCATGTTTTCAAAAAATATTTTCCAAAATATTTTTAAAATTATTTAAATTGTTATTTAAATACATGTGTACCCATGTTTTAATTTTCACCAACAATAAACTAAAGGAATCTTTATTCCATTTTCCAAACAATTACCATTGGACTTTTACTGAAAATGTGAAAAGAATGTTTGTTTTTAACATGAACAGCATAAACAATGTTTCTTACTATCATGAATGCTCAATTATTTCAATATTCATTTACAATTTTTTAAAATTGTTTTCAAAGAAAATTTTCTCCTTAATATTTGTGAAATTTCTTTGATTCTAAATAGATGATTTCAAAGTGAAAATGATTTTAAAAGTTTTTTATGTTTTAAAAAGTGTTTTTCAAATAGAAAAATATATTTTACTCAAGAAATGTTTTAAATGATTTTTAAAGATTAATTTATAAGTTTTAAAGGTTATTTTAAAATAAAATTATTTTCAAAATGTTTTTAGTTTTAAAAATTAATTTTTAAAGAAAATTTATCTTCCTCAAGAAATGTTTTAAGTGATTTATCTTTAAAAATCATTTTACATATAATATGGAATCCCTTGATGTAACTTATTATTTGTTGGGTATATGAACCAAGGATACCATTATTATTATTTTTCTGAATAGTTTTTGATGATATGTTTTTCTATGAAACTTGTTTCTCTTCCATGGGTTCTAACATGATAAAAAATCTTATGAAACTCGCTTATTTTTTCACAAGTTTTGATATGATGAAATAATGAAATGATTATGAAACCTTTCTCTTTTCTACATGTTATGATATGATTAAATGTTTATGATACCCAATTTATTTCATGGGTTATTATATAATGAATGTCTTATGATATTTTGGCACACATAAATATTATTTTCATTATGAGATGGGTGAGACCTATATCTCCCTCCAATGCATTGGGTAATGATTAATATGGCATGACATAGACAGGACTAGAATGGGGAGTAAACCTAGTTTATTAAGGGAATGTTTCCTCTATGATGGCCTTGGGAGTGAACCTTGACTACTATGATGGTTTGTGGAGTGAACCCATTTCACTATGACAGCGTTGGCAGTGAGTCTTGACTACTATAGAAATTTTTTTCTATACTTATGTGTATCCCAAAATTCTATGTCTTATGATAATTTTATGCTATCATGTCTAATGTTATTTAATTACCTTATGATTCATGTCTTATGAATTGATAATATTTATTCCATGACTCAAGTTTATTATCTTTGAGATGTAGGGTATGGTTTCCAAATGTTTTACTCATGTCCTTGTACCCTTGTTCTCATATAATACTTACATATCTATTTTATTTACCCTTACTATGAATCTGATCTCACCCATTCATATGTTTCCTTTCCCCAGGTTATGAAGAAAAATCATTAAGTAGGATTACTAAAGGGTAAGATATTTATAGGAGATATTTAAGATCTTTCATGAATTAAGAATATGTTGTTCCAAGTTTCAAAAGGATATAAAAAATTACAGTCATTAGGCATGTGTTTTTGTAACATAATAAATATCCATATAAAAATATGTAATATCCATGTATAATAATCTTGGGTCTCCATAAGTATTTCCTTAATAAAACCCAGAATGAACATATCCCGAAACTCCCTGAACATTGCGTCTATCAAACCCATGAACATGGATAGAGTGTTAGTTACACCTAACAACATCACAATGAAAATGTAATAGCCATGATGACATAATAAAATGGTCATTGCAATATCCTAATCCTTCACCCACATATGATGATACCCTAACCATAGATTGGTTTTTGAGAACAAACTTGATCCCTTTAGCTAATCGAATAAATCATCAATCAATGGAAGAGGAGAGTAGTTCTTCATTTCTACCAGGTTCAAGTGATGATAATCAATATAAATACATAAAATATCATCAACCTTATTTATTAACAAAAATTATTAACCCCAATATGACACACTCAGACAAAAAAAACTTCTCTCCAATATATTATTAAGCTATACTTGAATCTCTCCAACTCCAAAGGCACCATACTATATGAAGAAATTGTGGTATGAGAAATGCATAGTTGTATCTTGATCCTAAACTTGATCTCTTTTTTAGGGGTTAACATCACAACAACCATAGTAAAAATATCTAGGTACTCTTCTACCACCCTAGGAAACATCTTTGGTTGAACCTCCAATGAACTCAGCATCATATCGGCCAATAATAAAGACAGAGATGGAATACATCTCTAAACCATCCGGGGATCACACTCATCAATGGACATTGTAGCATCTCCATAAGAATCATATAATAAAACCTTCCACCTAAATAAAGTCATAATAACCCACACCAAATATATATAACTGATGTTGAGGATGATTTCATACATTTGTATCCATAAACATAGAAAATCTCCCAAATAGTTATACTACCCTAGAACTATCTAACAATATCTACATACTTCATATTGATAAGATAGAAATACAACTAGCATAGTCAATTCCAAGGGAACTATAATACCCTTTACCTCAAGTCTCAATGCATGACTAGGGTTGGTTATATGAAGGAGTGAGTAGATATGGAATCAAACAAGTTATTCCCCCAAGTAGAAAATAATAAAAGGATGCCTCAAATGATGTCTAACTCGTCTGACACAGAAAACACTAGATCATGAAGCTAGGAATAACCTTCTCCATAAACTCGTTGAACCTGATGAATACCACCCCCATAATCACTCTCTACTCTCTGATAATGATGAATGTATTGGTGTTATCCTCTTCCTACACCATCTCCTCTCTACGGATCCTAGGATGGAGTATCCTACTGCTATTACCTTGGCTAAAAATGCCTCAATGGATGAGCCTGAAGTGGAACACCTATTGCATGATGACTGCTTATAAAGTTTTCTAACTATCACCATTGATGACCTATACCCCCATAAGAAAAAAAACATGTTTGATCCCTAGGAAAAGTTTTCGGAACCACCATCTCTAGAGAAATGAGATGAAGGGGGTTGGGACCTACCCCCAGCTATCTAAAATATCTTTTATCCAGGAAACTGGGAACCCTAAACCACAACTCTACTTCAAGAGGAATCCTAAATACACCCCTATCATGATGAACCAATTTTGAATAACATCCTCCCAACAACCTCTTCTCTTACCAAAACCTCAAGATATGTCTTCTGCATAAACGGGGTGACCTGGTGCTGTATCTATGGTTGAAAAGCCTCCTAAAATTTTTTCATCATGGCCTCCTCGTATGGAAACTGATCTAAATTATATTTTATAAGATTCCTAAAAACTTATCACAAACTCTGATAGAACTCCCCTGTTGAAGGGTAAGAATCTCTTGGTGATTAGCCACCTTCATAGTCGAAGAAAGAAACTCTTCTTGGAACTGATCTGTGAACTTCTCCCATGAGACCACTGACTCCTCAATATACCCAAGGAATAAGATCCACCACTACCTCAGTACCCCATGTGGAATCATCACAACCAATGAAACCCAGTTCTCATTTTGATCACATATTGAACTAAAAGTTATTTCAAACTCCTCCAACCAGTCCTTTATAGCTAAGTCCAAAACAGAACCCTCATACTTCTATAGAATCTGGATCTAAAACTCTCAAAGTATCCGATTTCAAGTGTCATCATCATCGACCTCTAATATATGGTGATCTACTGACACATCCATCTAAACATATTCTACATGAACACGATGAGGATGTCAACCTAGAGTCATGCCTACATGAATAACAAATAGTTAGAGACTCCAAAACCTAGAATATAGAATACATAAAATTAAATAGTTATTTTTTTAAATTTATTCAGTTTAGGTTAACATAATCCTAAGTTTTACCCATTTCAAACTCAGACACTGATAATAATTATTTATGATCTTTTTCTAGGTCTCTACCCCACAACCAATATCACTTTATTTAGTAGGCATGGTAAAATTAAAGTTCCATGCATCAGATTACACAGTGTCCTAAATACTCATTTCTCATCTCATCTCCCTTATTTACATAACATACTAAACATAGATGACACTATTTCCCTACCAACCCATGTATTCTCACCTCTGAGTTACTCCAAACTCTATCTTATACCTCAAAATGAACCTCTGATGCCACTTTATCATAAACCCCTCCCCCCAAAGGTATCCCTCATGGTATGGCAATGAGGGAAGTAGGATAATGACTGCCAAAGTCCCATATCTAGTAGGCACCAGGTTAGATAATATCACTGAGTGTGTATCATACATATAAATGGGAGGAATTAACCTCTAAAAGAAACATTATTAAGATAGAGATATGACAGATACACCAATCAACTCCTAGTTATATAGATAAAGTAAATCTAAAGTACATACATGAAATGTCATACATAACTAAACAACTAAAAAGGTAAACTAAAATTACTAAAATATAATGATTAGAATGACCAAAGAGCCTAAACAGATCCTGTAAAACCATAAAATAGTGATATCTAACTCGATCTCTAACCTGCTTCTGCTAACCTGAAAAATATTTTATATCTATGTTGGGTAATTGGAATTGGTATACTCAGTAGGATCCTCCGTATATCCTCTCATTAAAAAGAAAAATAAATCATGATAAATCCTAGAGAAAAACAAGTGAAACTAAATCATCACCTAAATAGGTACACTAAGTTCCCAGCCTCACCATGTATATATCTCACCAAGTGTCACATACAAGGAATCATATATTATAGTAATAAGAAAAACAAGGGATCCTTATTACTACTTCCCTGCTATATTTATACTCTACCCCAACATTGCATATCCTGATACATATCTCTCCAAAAGTAACCAGACCATATACACTTAGGCTAAGTATCACAACATGAAAATCATGCATCACATCATCTCACCATATCATAGACTTCTTTATATAGTTACCAAGTAGTTTTCATGAGACAATATAGCTTTTATGACATGTAGAATATATCATGTATTATAGATCAAACCATCACATCCCACACACCGAGTAAGGTACCTCAAGATATCACATCTCATACACTTCGTACCCATAATAACTATTTGGATACTGTATCTAGAGATACATGTGTTTGAAATAACCATGATCCATAACATGCCTCAAAACACATATATGGGTAAACTAACCACCATGCATACCAGTACATAATACAAATAGGATAAGAGATCATGGTTGGGGGTAGTGTGCCATCCATCCTCCCATTTGGATGTTAGAGAAAACATCCTCCCACACTATAAAAAAATAAGGGGATAGCAGTAGTTTTTTTTAATTTGGAGACTGTTAAAACCACCGAAAATCTTTTCCTGACATTTCTTAAAAATGATCCCTAAATATGGTGTCAAAATCCAATTTTCATAAGTCTCATCCATTTAGAGATAGTTTTTGGGAAGTGTTATGAAATATTTTTTTAGCGGCGGTTATTTTATTTTTAGTGGTAATTTTTCTTATCAAAACTACCAAGGTGATAGAGACACTTTAAACCAACACTAAACATAATATATATATATATATGGTTTAAACTTTCATGAAATAATTTTTGAACATATATAGTGGTGGTTTAAATTTCCGTTATATAAAGCTATTAAAAAAATATAGAAACTAAAACTACAGCCCTAAAAATGACAAAAAATACCAATATAAAATTATATAAACAATAAAAAAACTATTAAAGTCTTATAAAAACATAATCAAAACATCTCAAGTTAAAGTTATAAAAAACCATAATAAAACAAATACTTAACATGCCAAGAATAATAAACAATAATTAATATTCATAAGAAATAACTATATTGAAAACTGATCAAAACATAAATGCAAACAACTTTTATATCAGTAAAAATTTTAATCAAGGTTCGCATTAATTCAAGAAGAAGTATTCAATAATTAATAAGGTTGAATAAAAAAATTACATAAGTAAAAAATTCATCCCCGTAAAATCCAAAAAATACCAATATAAACTTATAAAAACAATAAAAAAACTAATCCAGTATAATAAAATCATAATCATAACATCTCAAGTTCAAGTTATACAAAACAGAATACAAAAAATCCTTAATATAAAAAGAATAAGAACCAAAAATTAACATTCACAAGAAATGATAGAAATTAAAATAAATCAAAATATAAACACAAACATATTTTATATTGGTACAAAATTTGATCAAGGTTCTCAATAATTCAATAAGAATCATTCAATAATTAATAAGGTTGAATAAAAAAATTACAGAAGCAGAAACTGCAGCCCCAAGAAAATCCAAAAAAGACCAATATAAAATTATAAAAACAATAAATAAACTACTCTAATCTAATAAAAACATAATCAAAACATATCAAGTTCAATTTATATAAAATTAGAATAAAAAAATTCCTTAATATAATAAGAATAATAACCAACAATTAACATTCATAAGCAATAACATTAATGAAAACTAATCAAAACATAAATGCAAATAGTTTTTATATCAGTAAACAAATTCGAGCAAGGTTCTCATTAATTAAACATGAAGAGTTAAAGAATTAATAGGGTTGAATAATGAATAATGTATAAATTAGTAAAAGGATATAGTGATTTATATACTTCGACCAGTTTGTCTATGTACAGGGGGCATGATCTGTACGGGCTTCCACTATGCAACAGGAGAAGGAGTACAAGAAGAAACGATATTGAAATAAAACTAGACAAATACACATATACATGATGTTCATGATAAAATAAAATCAAAACACAAAAAAAATTTAAAAAAATGAAAAAGGGGTAGATAAATAGAAAGAGACGTGCACAAATGGTAGATAAATAATAGAAACCAAAGAAAGGAATGAATTTATTTCAACACACAAAAATAAGGATTACATGTCAAATTCTATATATCATGGAAAATATCATATTATATATTGAGATAATCATATACATACTCATGTGGAAGTATCATATGACCAATTGATGAAGTTCCTAACAAATAACCTCCCAATTTTATCAAACCTAGCCTCATTGGGTAGAACGCCCCATAGCCTGATATTGTCATTCACAATAGAATATTAGTCACTCATCATCACTAGAATAATAAATTTTTATTTATATCCCAGCTAGATAGATCTATGGTATGAATTCATGTTTGTGTGTGTGTGAGTTAGTGAGTGTGAACATGGGATGATTATGCCCAGTGGTAAGAAATGGTAATAATCTTTGTTTAATGTTTTCATACATGGAACTTATCTATTACTTATGTTAAAAAAACTCCACCTCTTCACTATCCCCATGAAATAATGGTCATGGTGTTGACACCATTATATTTATACTATTGTATCCTAGTTGTGAACTAAACTATATTCTTTCACTTTTTTCCATCCTCTACTGATGATATAACATGATCATGGTGCACTATTTTGCAATAAAAATGTTAAGAAAAGGGGTTAATTTGAATGGGAGCTCATCAAAATCATATTTAAATCATTTTTTAAAATCATAAATGATTCCCATTAAACAAAATAATAATTTTGTGGTGTTATATTTTTTAAATTATCAATATATGATCTTAGCTCTTATTGGGTTGTTTGTAGATTGACCCCAACTCAGGTCAACTACTTTTTTAGATCATATAAGATTATAAAACCTGGTATTTTATTTACTTGTTTATAAAGACACCTTATAATTGATATAATTTTAATATAATAATTTGTATGATATAAGCCTATTAGTCAAATTTTACGCATTAATGCTCTTTGATACTAGTGATGAAGGCCTTAATCAGAATATCTAAATTTTAAATGTCCTCTCCAAAATATTTTATTTAAGTCTCTTTGTATCAAAGGGCTACACTCTGACTAAGTTGAAATAAAATAAAGTGGAGGTTACCTAAAATATGTATTAAATAAAAAATAATTTTTGGAGATTTAAAACAGCTATTGTTAGTGAAGTACCAAGTGGAATTCAGAATTAGAGAAAGTTCATAAATGGTTGAAAGAGACAAAAGATTTTGAAAATAATAATAATAGGTGGAATATCAAGGAGTACTAAAACCAAAAAACCCTGAAGACTTTAATAATGATTCGTATAAGGTAAAATTTTGAATAAAACATAGAAAATAAACCAAGCATATATATTTTAATTCAATATAATGGAAATACATATATCCCCTACCTCAAACCCCACAACAAGGTTTCTTAACCTTATCGGTGTTATTATGTCATGAGTTTAGTTACACATCACCATCACTGAATCCAAAGTCAATTCAAATCACTACTCAGAGAACTAATATCAACACCATCCCTATCTCTATTTCCACTCCTAGCTACCAGCACTAGTAATAAAATTTTATTGAAAATTAAATAATGTTATATATTTAAATTTAAACTCAAAACCAATAAAACTTTTTGTACTAAATGATTATGAATTTTTATGATTTACCTACTCACTCAAAACAACCATTAAAACAATATAACTGGGGACACATCTAATAAACTTATGATATAATTCAACCAATGCTTTCTAAAGAGAAAAGATTTTTGTATCTTGAATCTTTATGTAATCCCCATGTTCCTAGATTGTGATCCCCTATTACTAAATTGTGATTTTCATAGAAACAAACTCTCTATAAGAATCTTAAGGTAGGGTGTTACTATAATATGTAGTAGATGCTTCTACAATCCCTGATGACCTTCTAAGGACCTCATATGGTAATGGTCTCAAACACATCCTATGCACATGACCAGGATGGTCCTTCCCAAGGACTTGACCAACTGGATCATCCTGGGAGACCAATAAGGAGAGTGTGGAATTTTTATCCCATGGTTATTTTATTTCTACCTATAAATAAAATATCAGTCATATTTTAATAAATACATATTAACAAAGTGAAAACTAACAATAATTTATTATAATGAAAAATCAATTCAAACCCCAACTTCTTTAGTGGGATCATTCACATAACTCCTATTGGATTTTGTATGAACATCCAACCAAATTTTCTTTCAAGAGATATGGTTCCATAAATTATTTTAATACATTAAATAGATATAAATAAAAAATTTAATACATTAAATAAATAATTTTATCTTATAAATATTTAAACTAATGAAAATATTATAATAGTCGATCTGTTTCTAGAAATACTCTTTGAACTGGCAGTGTGGGGGTGATTTTTTTTATCTCGAGTAGATGCATTTTTCCTTGAAATGTCCTAAAATAAATAACATTTAATTTAACAGTAATATATTCAATGTGATATACTTTTCATATTCATGTATATATATAAAATTATGTTAATATAATAACATATTTTTTAATACCATGTGCTTCTCATGCAGATGGAGATCAACAAACACATTCCACTCCTCTCTAGGTACCTTATCTTACTATTATTTGATGTTCAATGATGTATCATTAAATTCATTCCATAATACCTATTTAAAATCCTACTATTTATTACCCAAATTTTCCAACTTCCACTTTATGTGATAAGATCAGCAATGATAAATTAGAATAACATCTGTTCCAAGATATTCATTTTTAAAATATTATAATTTAATTACATAATGACATTAAATTATTTCATGATGTATTAAAATTAATTTTATATAGGAATCAAATACTTCATTCTTCTATGATTGAGGAATATGAATACAATCAAAATAGTTAATCAGAAGGGTAACTGGCTCTGCCGCCTACTAGCCTAGAATCTGGTCAAATAATCCCACGAAATCATCTGTGCAGGCCCTATAATAGTCAAAGGGGATAACTATATTAAATATATTTAGATTAAAATCATATTAAATAATATTATTTGTCTCAGCAGTAAATTGTTTTTCATCTTTTATTAAAAACAATTAATAGTATAAAAATAGTGCAATTAATCTATTAACATTAAAATTTGTACCTATAACCATCACCGTACAATATCATCATGAAGAAATAGGAGTGATGAAAAGTTCCCTAGCTTCTGAACCTGTTAAATGGGGATAAAATTTTCTAGATACTAATTGTATGAAGAATGAGTGTATACCATACACTAATGAAAGGGAGAAGTAGGGAGTGTCGGACACTAATGGGGAGCAAGTGGAGGGTGTCTTGGATGCTGTAGGGAGGGAGCCTGGTGGATCATCAAGTGTCTGTGTGGTCAAGGTAACATCAATTGGGAGTCAAGTGGTATTAGTGAAACATTTATTCCTTGGTGATCCTTTCATTCAATCAAGTGAAATTAACTTCAGAACATATATTTTGAAAAATTCATTCATAAACAAAATAGAATTGATAACATATGAACAGTTCTAATAAACAAAATATACATAACTATGATAATGAATTACTACACATATAAAATAGGTGGTTGACAAGTTAATGAATGAATTCACATATAAATAGATTATCCTTCAATCATGTCGTTATCATGCTCTATCATTAATGAGTCCACTTTATCCACCCTTGCAAGACTAATATTTTCTATATCATGATAAAATAAATCTCGATTTCTTATTGCTATTGGGATTAATTTTTATATGTTGAATCTTACACTTCATCACCTATATTATAAAAGTATATTTGTTTTATGTGAACAACTATACTATACCCTTCATCCAAGAAATCTTCTATATAATATACCATTTTTTCATGGGATGAGAATATATATAGTTCATGTAATTCATGGTCACCAACATCCATCAGGCAAGAGAAGTTCGCAGAAATAAATTGAAAGGGATCTATTTTAAAACTCATTGTAATATCAAACCACTTTCATTTGACTAAACCAACTGAAAAATTTCAATGGTAGTTTAATTCGATATTATCATTCAGTTTTCTATAGTATCCCAAAATGAAAACTATAAAGATACCACTATTATATGTTTTCAAACCCTCTTCCTGATCGACTATATAAAATTTAAATCCATTCACATTGTAAGAATTGAACTTTATATCCTTTTTTAGAGTAACTCAAACAAAAAACTTAAAATATTTTGAAAACTCATCCTGAGTATCTGTATTCATGATCTAAAAAATTAATATAGATTATTAGATTTAAAAAATATATGTTTCAACCTAATATCTATATGAATTTCAATATTTATGAACTTACATGGCGTGCAAACCGTTATACAATATATTTATTAATATATTTTGTTATATATTTCTCATTTCATGTTCAAATTGTCATTCGTCTCTTTATTTGTATCCAGAGATCTTAAATAAATGGATTTTCAATTTTAATATTCAGTATCACATATCTATGTTTGTGTAATAATTCTATTTCTTTTAGTGTAAAATTTTAGATCCTCCCAACTAATCATCCAATGGTAGGAATGATTTTTTATTTCCCATGTAGTTGACATTGATCCAATGTGTCATAAACATGTCCAAATAAATTTAAACTTTTCTCAATATCATCCAATTATCTATAATAAAAGGCAATACACTTCTTTACTAAGTAGACTTTAGAAAAAGAGCCTCCAAATTGAGATATATTTTTCATCTATGATTTCAAATGTACAAGATATCTATTAAATAAAATAAATGAAACATATTTACATATTTAATAAATTGACAATAATTTTTTACTTAAGATGAAAAATATAAAATTAAAGTACCTCTTAATTGGATACATATATCAATAATGTATTGGTCCTCCTAAATTCATTTTTTAAACCAAATTCATAGTTAAATGCATCATGACAGTAAAAATGGTGGAGGAATGATCATATACATTAAAGAAAGTTTCAATACATATCTATCGTGAAGGTTTTCATGCTCATCTGGTTGTATAGTTTTCTCACATAAATTTCTAGAGAATACGAAAATTTTGAGTAAAACTATAATAACCTTTTCAGGCAATAATGTACGCAATGTCAATGGTAGGAGATGCTGTTAAAAATATTTGAATCATGACTTTTCAATCCATTTGAATTTTGATGTTTTAAGTTGAAACACCTTGAGAATTTGCTTAAATACTTATCAGATAGATTCACATGTTTTAAATTCAAAGGAATGTACCTTTTCCCCAATTTTCATTGCAAAAATTACTGGAGCATACTTTCCATTCTCTTCTTGTTATAGATTACACTCTATATTAATTTTTTATGAGCCCTTCTAATCATTTAGATGGTCCTTCAATTTTCCATGCTCATTAAGTAATGTGAATATTAAATTGTCACAATCATTCTTCTCAATATGCATAACATCAAGATTATAGCGTAAAAAATTAAATTCCAAATACGGAAGTTTGAAGAATATGTTTTTTTTCTTCCACTGTTGCATTCTGATTTTAATTGATTATTAACTTTTAACTCATTTCTCACTATCATTCAAATGATTCACCTTCCCAAATTCTATTTCAATATTTAAAAGTTATTCCAATATTTTAGAACCTGAAAAAACTTTTGAGGTGGTCTGCGATCAATAGAACCACTGAGTTTTGACTTGTTTAACCTAAATCTATGAGATGCATTAAAAAATCTATGATGAAACAAGAAGAACCATGTTTTAATGTAAGGAAGTCTCAGAAGATCAAAATCAAAGTTATAAATAGGAAAATCCTTACCTGTGTAAGTGTTCCAACCAAATAAGTTCCCATGTCTAGGGAAGTCACTAATGATCCATATTAGAGCAGCATGCATTTTGAAAATTGTTCTCAAAGATGCATCATGTGACTCAACATAGTTTCTCCATAACTCATGTAATTCTTCACTTAGAGGCTTCAAGTATATATAAATATAATTTCTATGAAGTTTTTTCAATAAATAATCATCAAAATGAAAAATAGTTTTTTTTCTTACACCCCCCATGGAGGTAGATTGTAAAGGATCAAAAAAACCAACCAAATTCTATAACTATTAATCAATTTCCCAAATGGGTTGGATCCATAGAAAATTAATCCCAATAATATGTTCCTATTATTAGATTATAAATCTAGATGTAATGAATCTTATTTAATCCCTGATTTTGAATCTCTTGGATGTCACATTAAACCATCATTGTTATTATCTATATATTTTCACTTCATGTGCTTAGTGGTTTTCTATAAAATGAATAATCTTTGAAGTAAAGGTTTTAAAGGTAATTAATGAAAACCCTTTATAGGTATGTTATTTTTGTTCTTCTTCATAGTAGTATGTTTATTTGGACTTCCAACATCACTTTTATACTACCATATAAAAGATGAACATTTATTACAATCATGTCTACTTTAATCCTCCCCCAAATAAAGCATAAAATTATAGGAACAAGAATTTTTTTTGTATAATTCAGACCAATATTGGTAAAAAAATCATATCATAAAAAAACGTAGGGGTATTAGCTTCAGTAAAGGAATCACACAATAATTCCAATATCATGGACATCACCTTATTTGTAATTCCACATAGAAATTTTATATTTTACAACTTTAGAAAAAAAATGTTTTGAATATTTCAGACATCCACCATAAAGATTTTATTTCCATCATCAACTAAATCATGAAATTCATTCGTCTACTCAGTGAAGTTATCACTTTCATTAGTCTCCCCAGAATCAAGAGGAGGATTCAATGATATGTTACAATCTTGATTTGGTTGTCCTATAGTCCTAAAAACATCATTTGTCAAGTTATTATTTATATCACCCTCAATTGGTTGTTTTGATATGTTTTTATATTGATATTGTTTTCTTAAATTGTGTAAATCATCATTTATAAGGTTTTTAATTGAATTTTCCATTTTCAATGAATTTGGGAGCTCATTTGTTTTATGGAAATCAATGCTCAAACTTTCTATAATGTTCGATTCTCCATGCCAAATATAATGAAAATATTGAGTAGGGAATTTCTTTAATATAAAGTGTTAATAAACATCATTCATCTTCAACCATCTTATAAACTTACATTTAGGGCATGTAAATCTTATTTTCCTTTCAATGGATCAATTGGAAATTGAAAAATATAAAAAATCCTCCAAACACTTAGCATACAGTGGTGTGTTCCTCGATAATTTGTTCAAGCTTTTATATATATATCATAATGTGCCTACACTTCATTAAAGAAATTTAAAACACATAAAAAATATGATGTCATTTAAAAAAATTACTAATTTATGTGAAATCAAAAACATAAAAACTACTTTATGTTTTTTTAATTTTATTACATTTTTGAAAAACAACATTTTTTATATTTTAATTTGAATGTATATAATCCATCACATGGTGTAGGAAGAGATGATTTAAACATTCTCCTTTAGAGCCATAGAAATAAAAAATTGAAGTAGAAAACCACACTTTAAAACAAAATAATCTTATCTAAAACATAAATCAATTAGGTACAACAACAATAAATAATTAAACAATCACTATAAAACTTGAAAAAACTATAAATAAGATAAAAAAATTGAAACACGCAAACAATTAAATTTAAAAATGAATTTCAAAGAAACCAATTTTTACTCCAAAACATCCCTTAAATAATTTAAAATATTAATTAATGTTAATTAGGGTGTTTACAAAATAACTAGTATACAGATGATTTAAAATATATTTTTAACAAATTTATAAATTAGATAAATTCTTTAAATTGAAGTATATATAAACTGAAACTTGATTTCCCATTCAAAAATGCATTAAACATATTTATTATAATAATTTGATATCTAAATGAGTTATTAAAAATACAATAAACATAGGATATATAAATTAAGGACCTAAAATAAGGGAACCTACCTGAAACTCACTGCCCGTGAAAATGATAGTGAAATCCCACCTCAAAATAGCCAATGACTCCCCAGAAAATTAAGAGGAGCCTAAAAATCAAAAAATACCAAATTTAATTTTATCCAAAATCAATGAACAAGAAAAATACACACCTTAAATAGGGTGAGAACTATCTTTTTCAATGAACATCACTAAAACGAGCCTCAAATCACTCCTCACAAACCCTAAGAACCAAAAATTGAAAAAATAAACCCCCCAAATTGATTAGGGTTACACTATGGGCTGTGTCAAACCAAAAATGAAAGGGGGATATGGAGGGGGTCAGGGAGTAGTGTTGATGGGGAATGAGGAATGGTAGTGATAGGAATGGGGGGCGGTGATGGGCATCAGGGGGCAGTATTAAAGGGAAAGCAGTGGCTCAGGCTTGGTCTTGGGGAGAGGGGGGTCAGGGGAGAAGGGGCTAATTGGGGGGAAGAAGTTATTTTTTATGAAATTAAAAAGGAAGTAGTTTTTTTAAAACACCACTAAATATTTGAAAATTTTTAGCAGCAGTTTCAGAAACCGCTCCTAATAAATAGTCATTATTCCCCTGTTTTTTTTTGTAGTGATAGAGTCTACAAAGTATCAATCACCCCAAATTATTAGGTGGGGTATAGTATAAAACCACAAAAGATACAATATATAATAAATCTCACAACCACACTATGGTCATAACTTAATCTTAAACACAATTTCACCTAATGTATCTCAGACTCCCGAATACCTCCACTAAGAACTAGATATCCTATAAGCACATAAGAATTAAGAAAACTTTCATTAAATTACATCCTTTAATTAAAATTTTAAATTTATATTAATTAACTCATTATAAACTAATTAATAACATGATTCAAAATTACACAATAACCTATAAGGTGAATTCCTTACCCTCCATGAATAACTTACCAAGTCCATAGTTTCTCAAGGTCATCTCATTACATTCCATCCACACAAACCACATGGGTTAATTAATTTATTAAATATTTTTATACTTTATATAATTACAGTTAATCTAGGAAACAATCTACGATACTAAAAATGAGACATATTTTAGGATCGAAATAATGATGTAGATGCTCAATATACAAGAGGGGGTGAATTGTACACTTTAAGAATTTCCTTAGACAAGGAAAGATTTAAGTTTAACAAATTTAAACTAAGAAAATTTCACAACACCTCTAACACCAATGAAAAATTGGAACAAAGTATGAAGTTATAAACTTCTAGTTCTATGCACTTGATTAAACCTGGAAAGTGATTCCGAAAAACAGGTTCCGAAAATATGGATCCGGAAATTGAAACTTAACAAAAGTTTACAAAGTGATATTCTACCTTAAAGCATATAGAATCTAAATTAATCTGAGTACAGGTGTAAGGAAATATAATAAGGTTACACTTTATTTATAATACAATATGCAATGGAAAAACACGTAGTAAAACTACAAGTAACAAGATATAAATCTTTTAACCCAAAGAGAAGGGTTTCCAACAACCTTGGATAAAGGTACCTTGATTTATACTTTCAAGCAAGTTTGTCTTACCCACACCAGGTTAAGCCCTCGATATGAAGATTGGAGTCTCTGTCTTACTATCCCCGCAAGCCCTCAACTTCAAGGTAGTTGGAATCTCTGTCTTCCTCAGCAAGGAATCCCTCGAACTTCAAGGAAGTCGGCACCTCTGTCTTCCTATCCCCGAAAGCCCTCGAATTTAATCACCAACATTCGAAGTCGCACGAAGAAATATGAATGAGCAGTTCAGTATACACAAAGAATGAAAAGATTCTCTCTCTATAAATCACCTTAACAGCATGTGGTCTCTAGATTGATCAACTTATTGTTTAGCTCTTTAAAATGAGATCCTATTTATAGGAAAATTTCCAACGCTCGGCTCCCTCCTCTAATGGTCATATTTTCCTTAAATTTTGGAGGGACCTGTATATGTGTCACTAAACCAATGGTTAGTTAGAAACAGAATGGACGACATCATTTTATAAAAAATCATATGTAACTGAATGCATGACACTGTTTTATAATGAAACAAGTGTAAGCATACAAAAAAAATAAAGTTCAGAATGTAAGATAAATAATTGTTCAGAGTCTAACTAAAACGGAATTAAGAGTCTTATAATAAAGAGATATTCATATTCTGTTTTATAAGAAATCAGAACCTGAATTCTGTAGAAATCCTGAGTCTAAATTTCTAAGGAAATTCAGAGTCTTTTTTCACTAGCATTCAGAATCTGAACTTACAAAGTTCGGAGTCGAACTGATAGAAGTTCGGATTTGAAATCATAGAATTTCATAGTCAAACTAGTAAAATTTCGGAGTCGAACTTGTAAAAGTTTGGAGTCGAACTAGTAAAAGTTCGGAGTCGAACTAGTAAAAGTTCGGAGTCGAACTAGTAAAAGTTTGGAGTCGAACTAGTAAAATTTTGGAGTCGAACTCATAGAAGTTCAGAGTAGAACTAGTAAAAGTTTGGAGTCGAACTCGTAAAAGTTTGGAGTCGAACTAGTAAAAGTTTGGAGTCAAACTAGTAAAAGTTCGGAGTCGGACTCATAGGAGTTCGGATTCGATCTAGTAAAAGTTCGAAGTCGAACTTTGTTAGAGTTCGTATCCAGAATTTGAAATGGAACCTTATGAGAGTTCGTATCAATAATTCAGAATGGAACTTTATGAGAGTTTGTATCCATAATTCGGAATGGAACTTTATTTGAGTTCTTATCTAGAATTTGGATTGGAACTTCATTACAGTTCATATTCAGAATTCGGAGTGGAACTTCATTACAGTTCATATCCAGAATTCGGATCCTAAAACAGAATGCTTCAAATCTAAGCATTATATGATTCCGAGGTTTGGGGTATGAATCCAATTTTTACCCTTAAGAAAAAAAAATTGATATGTATAATAAAATCTATGTTAGGATAAATTTCTTTAAGGAATGAAATTCTCCTTAGGGAAGTAAAACATAGATTTGCTTAAGTAAAATTTTTTTGTGATTTTCAAAACGAGAAGGAATGGAAAAGTCATATGGAAAACTTTATTGACTCAACAATCTCCCCCTTTTTGGAAATCACAAACATCCTTATGAAAAAAAATATAAGGACTTTGAAAAATTTCATTAGACTTTGAAATTAAAACATATCTCCCTTTGTTCATGGATGATAGTGAAAACAACTAACTCCCCCTTAGGCATTGAAACTCTAAGGATTGTATTCTGGATTTCCAGAGTGGAGTTTTCATTATCATGGGAATGAAAAAATTCGTAATGAGGAACTCCCCCTTACTTTATGGATATTTCAGTTAGAAATTTTTCCTTCTCCATTTTACATTTTTCTTCTCCCCTTTTGAGTAGTTCTTTTTCTTTCTCCCCCTTTGTGATTTTAAAAAAGAATTTAAGGGAATGGAAAATAAATATGGTACCTGAATTATTAGTATATAACAAAACAAGATACAACCATCCAAAATTTCATTAGAGTTGAGAAAAAAAATTTACAAAGAAAAAAAATACAATAAATGATCGGAGTGAGTTCATTTGTCTTCCTTTTCCTTTGGGATCAGCTTCTTCAAAAAAGTTTTGAACTTCTTCAAATCTCTTTGGTCTTCCTCAGCTTGCCTCTCCAAGGATTTTATCCTTTATTCTTGGGATTTCAAATCTTTTGCCTGAGCCTTCATGGCCTCTTCCTACATCTTTACTAGCTCATCTTGCTTTACAAGTCTTTTCTCAAGCTCAATCCGGATATTTCTATCACTTATAAAATTTTGAGCAATAGAGGTAGCCTTATCATTTAATTCCTTCACTTGTTGACTCCAAGAACTTTTCTCAATGATCAGCTCATCCTGAAGATTCTTAATATTTTCATCCTTGGTGTCAAAAGCATCTTTTACCTCATTCTGAAATTGATCAAACTCAGTTATGTCTTCTTCAACTTTCTTAGACCACAGAGTTATTTTGCTACAAGATTTCCTGTGCACATCATAATTGATAAGAAAATTTTTATGGTCAGCCTCAATCTTCACACATTTATCCATCACCATGGATAAGGATTCCGATTTCTAATTCAAGATATGTTACATAATCTGGCATCTTGATTCTATGGTGGGAAATATCGGAATTGTGTCCACCAGCTTCTTCAGAGATTCAGCCACAAAATCATGACCATGAGAAGATGACTCTGAATCAGATAATTTTCTTGGAGATTTCTCTTTCTCAACTTGCACTAGCTTTCCTCTAGAGGAACCACTAACCTCTTTCTTCCTGATAACATCTTTTATAGGTGTCTCTATGAGAATTTTCGTCCCCTTGTCAGCTTTCGGAATGGGTTGCTCATCTGGAGATTCTTCCTCACTTTCAGAAAGCTAAACAATCTGATCTTCATCAATTTTCTCCTTCTGTGTTCCTTCTTCGAGAAAATTCTTCTAATAAGATTCTTCCTCATCATCCAAAACATTTTCTTCCTCTTCCTTTTGCTTATCATTATCTCTCTAAGCTTCTTTCTCAACTCCCATTCTTGGAGTGGGTAATTTTCCAAATTCAGCTTTTTCTTGATACTCTTCTACTTGCTTGATCAAGTCATCCAGATTATCACTTTCTTCTTCTTCTTCTTCTACTACCTCTTCTTCTCTTTCAAAAAATTATTTTTCTTTAATATTTTCCGGATTATAGAATTTCTTTCCAGGGGTTTCAGATAATGATTGAATATCAAAGGTTCCGGAATTGGAGTCTTTTTAGAGGCTAACTCTGTTGCTTTTAGAAGAGATTGAATAATCTCCTCTTCTGACATCTTTTTCTTAAACTTTTTTTCCTTCGCTTACTTTTCTAACTCATCAGCTGCTCTTTACCTTAAGGACTTAGCCTCAGCAGGGTCCAGTCCGAACTGTGGATCCCTTTCTCTTCTCTTCTCTTTATCTTCCCTCCACTTAGTAGCCACTTCATCTGGGTATGATTTCTTTTTTTTAGCTTGGGTGGTGCAGATTGGGTTTCCTTAGACTTGGGAGTTTTGTCATCACCAACCACTTCTTTAAGCTTCCTCTTTTTAGTGACTTTATTCACTGGTTCAGCCTTCTCCACATTCTCTGGAATGATTTCTGCCTCTATCTCTGGAAACCTATAAAATTCACCTGTTTACTTGGAAAAGTCCATATTCATTCTTTTCAGTGTATCATCACTGACAAGCATAATCTTGTAATTCCTAACTTTAGACTTAAAAGAAACCTTGAAAGAGTCAAAGCACCAAATTATCATCTTTGATAATAAGGCAGGGTACATAATGATTTGAGCTCTCAAGTTCCCATCCTGGATATTCTTGATAGTCACAAGTACATGCCTCATTAGATTTATTTTTCTTATATTCACCAAGAAGTCTAAAGAATATATGTCACTTTTCTTCAGGGTATCTTTATCATCCTTTCTCGGAACCAAAAATCCTTGTACCGAAAGCTGAAGAATCCGATTATTAGGATAAAGATGGGCTATCTTTGTTGTCTTGACATCACCAAGTCCAAGACGTTGTAAGGCCTTAACCTTAACAAAACTACCTTGAGCATCCAGAAGTTTGTGTGAGAAAAATTCTGTTTCTCCTTCATATGATAGGCCCACCAAAATTGCCGCCTTGGTGTACATAAGTTTATAAGTCTTACCATAAGACTTGAAAGAAAACTTTTCTCTTCCATCTTCCTCATAAAAACTTACTAACTCATAAAATTATACTAGTAACTCCAGATAAACAGCATCCTGATCACCTTTCGTGCATATACATGCATCTTCCCAACCATTCAGCTTGATATTCTTAGTGATAATAGAATCATACATGTAGAAGTCCGGATGGACCAGTCTTTCTCTGTAGACTTGCAATTTTGAAATAGTCTTTTAGGTAGACATATCTTGGGAAGTTGCATCAGCAGACATTCCGAATGGAGAGCTATTGAAGATTCGGAACAGGCTTCAGAAAGATCGGAACGGTTCTTAAGAAGAGAGTCAGGGATTTGAGACGCAAAATCTTTGAAAAACTGACGTGGGATGACCTTGAGGGGTCCCCTTTATATAGGTGTTGATATGACTGTTCATATTCCACGGTTGATCAAATGGTTGAGATACTTTGAGATTTGATCTGACGGTTGAGATACAAACCGCAAGGAAAACTTGACTCCGATCTTTTTTAGGTTTTAAGTAAAACATTCAGATTTAATAAAACTAGAATCTGAAAAATTTTAAAAGTAAGAAAACTACCAGCAAAAAAATTGACTACGAAAACTTGAGTAAGGAATTCATACCTTTCAGATTTTCTAGAGAGATTGTTCGTAATAGATGATATTCTTCTTGAAGAAAAATTTGACTATGAAAAACTAACTATGAAAAACTTAAATTTCAAAAGACTTTGAGTACAAAAACTTCAGTACGAAAAGTATGAGTACGAAAAAATTTTGTACGAAAAGTATGAGTACAAAAAATTTCAGTACTAAAAGTATGAGTACAAAAAATTTCAGTACGAAAATTTCATTATGAAAATTCTCAGTACGGAAATCTTATTATGAAAATTTTTAGTATGAAAATCTCATTACCAAAATTCTCAGTAGGAAAATCTCATTACAAAAATTCTCAGTATGAAAATCTCATTATGAAAATTCTCAGTACGAAAATCTCCATTCTGAAAACTTCTGTTCCAGAAATTTTGATTAAAAAAAAATTCGATTACAAAAGTTGTTAAAAAAACTACAAAAATTTTGGTTACACTATCAAGAAAATGTACTCCCCCTATGAAAAGGAGTTTATTACTGTAAGGAGAATTGTTCAATAAGAAGTTAATGAAGAGGGATTACCTTATGGTTTTCATTACTAACTTTTGTTTAATGTATTCAAATCTATCGGTGGGTAAAGACTTTGTGAAAATATCAACAATTTGATCTTGCATTCTGATAAACTGAAGAATGATATCTTCTTTAAGTGTGTGATCTCTAAGAAAGTGATGCCTAATATCTATGTGTTTTGAATGGGGGTGATATGCGGGGGTTTTACTAAGGGCAATGTCACTTGTGTTATCACACAAAATTTGAGTCTTAGTAAAACTGAAGCCATAATCTATGAGTATGTGTTGCATCCACAATACTTGAGCACAACAACTTCCAGCTGCTACATATTCAGCTTTAATAGTGGAGAGTGCTACAGAATGTTGCTTCTTATAAGACCAAGAAACTAATGAATCTCCTAAGAAATAACAAGTTCCGGATGTACTTTTTCTATCCATTCTATATCCACCAAAGTCAGCATCCGAAAATCTTTTTAAAACAAAATCATTTCCAGAATTATAAAATAGTCCTAGATTCATGGTTCCCTTTAAGTAGTGAAAAATTCTTTTCACTGCCATTAAATTAGATTCCTTAGGATTGGATTGATATCTTTCACATAAGAATACTGAAAACATTAAGTCTGATCGACTAGCTATTTAGTAAATTAGACTTCCTATCATACCTCTAAAAGATGTTTGATCTACTGGTTTCTCAGCTTCATCAAGATCAAGTGTGTTTGAGGTACCAATAGGAGTACTTATACTCTTAGTTTTTTCATAACCATACTTTTTAAGAAGATCTTTAATATACTTGTGTTGAGATATATAGGTTCCTTATGGTTTTTGAGAAATTTGAAAACCAAGGAAAATGTTAACTCACCCATCATACTCATTTCAAAATCAGATTTCATTAGACTTGCAAAAGAATCAGTTAAAGATTGTTCATTTGAACCAAATATGATGTCATCAACATATATTTGAACAATCAAAACATTTTTCTTATCTTTTTTATGAAAAGGGTTGGATATGAATTTCCCTTAACATAGTTATTTTGAAGCAAAAATCTTGTTAGTCTATCATACCAAGCTCATGGGTCTTGTTTAAGGCCATACAAAGCTTTGGTAAGTCTAAAAACATGATCAGGATGTTTTGTATCTTCAAAGCCAGGAGGTTGTTTGACAAATACTTCCTCTTGTACATAACCATTAAGAAAATCACATTTTACATCCATTTGAAAAGGTTTAAAATTAAATAATACTGCAGTAGCTAGTAAGATATGAATAGATTCAAGTCCAGCTACATGAGCATAGGTTTCTTCATAGTCTATTCCCTCTTGCTGATTATAGCCTTTAGCAACTAGTTTAGCTTTATTTCTTACAATGACTCCATTTTCATCACACTTGTTTCTGAAGACCCATTTTACTCCTATAAAATATGTTTCCTTAGGTCTTTCAACCAAGGTCCAGACTTTATTCCTTTCAAATTCATTTAGTTCATCTTACATGGCTTTAATCCAATCATCATCACCTAAAGCTACATCAGTTCTTTTTTGTTCTAATTGGGAAAGGAATGCTAGATGTTCTACTTCATTTCTCATGTAACTTCTAGTACTTACAGTTTGGTTTACATCACTAATGATACTATCACTGGGATGATTCTTAAGTAACACCTGGTTTGGGTTTTGTAAAACCTGTTCATCAACATAGGGTGGAAAGTCTTCTGGGTAAATGTTTCAGAAGTATCTTCTTGAAAATTTTCCTTATTAGAAGGATATTCTATAAAAGGTTGATAATAAGTTTTTGAAAACACATCCGAGGATGTAGGTTGGGATGGTTTAAAAACAAAAGGATCAGATTCATCAAATTTTACAAGCACTGTTTCTTTAACAGTACAAGTGTTTTTATTGAAAACTCTATAAGCCTTAGAAGTTGTGGAGTAGCCTAAGAAAATTTCTTCATTAGATTTTGGGGAAAATTTGTGTAGATTATCTTTAGTATTCAGGGTTAATACCTTGCAACCAAAAACCTTGAAGTAGGAAATTCTAGGTTTTCTACCATTCTATAACTCATAAGGAGTTTTATTAAGAAAAGGTCTAATCAAAACTCGATTTATAGTATAACAAGAAGTACTTACAGCTTCATCCCAGAAATGTCTAGCTATAGAATATTCACTCAACATGGTTCTAGTTATCTCTTGAAGAATTCTATTTATTCTTTCAACTACACCATTTTGTTGAGGAGTTCTCGGTGCAGAAAAGTTGTGAGTAATACCTTTTCTACTTCAAAAAGTTTCAAAAACAGAATTTTGAAATTCTCCTCCATGATCACTAAGAATAGTTTTCAGTGGAAGGTTTTTCTCATTTTTAACTTGGTCTCTAAAACTTTTTAAATATGAAAAGGCTTCAGACTTCTTTGATATAAAATAGACTCATGTAAATCTAGTGTAATCATCAACTAGAACAAACACATAGTATTTGCCTCCAATGCTTCTAGTTTGTGTTGGACCAAAAAGATTCATGTGCACTAACTATAATTCATCAGTTGTTGAGACTTCACCGATTGAATTAAAATTAGATTTATGTTGCTTTCCATATTGACAAGGATCACAAACTCTAAAAGAATCAAATCTAAGCTTCGGTAGATCCTTAACTAGTTTCTTCTTAGAGATTTGACATAAGTTTCTAAGGTTAAAGTGACTTAGTCTTCTATACCATAACCAAGAAGGATCTTCCATTACACTTAGGCAAGGTAATTCTTGGCTCCTAAGGTCTTCTAAGTTCAAAGTGTAAACATTCTCTTTCCTATTGGCTGAGAGAATAAATACTTCCTTGGAATTGTGAACTAAGCACTTGTCATTCCTAAAATTCAAAAGGTATACTTCATCACATAATTGACTTATGCTAATGAGGTTGTGCTTAATACCCTTAACAAATAAAACATTTGAAATAAAATTTTTACCAAGAAGAACAATATTACCTATACTAATAATTTCTCCTTCAGCATTATCTCTGAAAGTTACTTTTCCTCCTTTCGTCTTGATAATCTTTTTAAAATAGCTTTTGTTACCAATCATGTTCCGGGAACATCCACTATCCATGTACCAAGTATTGTTGTTGGTACTTCCTTTATCTTCCTGAAAATAAGAAAAGAATTAGACTTTCGGAATCCAAACTTGTTTGGATCCGAGATTTTCATATAACAAAATTTTAGGTACCCACATCTTCTTAGAGAAATAAGCTTTTTGAAAACCTAAAGATTGGGTTTTGTTTAAAGAAAAATTCTTTTCCTAGTGACCACCACATTGACACTTGGTACAAAATGGGGCACTTTGAGGAACAGAGTAGTTGTTACTAAAAGTTGGTTTTGCATGGGTATAACCAAATCCAGATTTGTTTCTTAAAGGTCGTATTTGTGAATACATCTTATCAAAATTTTCTTTACCTAAGGTAAAGTTTGACAAACACTTCTTTAAGAAAAATATTTCATACTTGAGTTTTATAATCAAGTTTTTATCTTCAAAGTTGTTAGATTTGGAACTAGAGATGGGCTTGAAAACACTTTTCTTAGAAATTACTTTTTCTATCTCTTTAGAAAGTTTATTCTTCTCAGAATTTACTTCCTCAAGACTTTTTGAAATACTTTCTAAATCAGCATTTTTCTTGTCAAGATCTTTAGAAAGATCTGATATTTCTTTAGTAAGAATAGTATTCCTAGAGTTTTCCTTATCAAGTTTTTTATTGATTTTTGAATTCTTAATCTCAAGAAGTTCAGTAAACCTAGAAACTTCTCCATAGGTAGGTGTAGTATTTTCTTCATAAGAAGAGGATTCTTCATCTAAAAAGTTATAATATTTACTATTATTAGAATTTAAAGAAACATTGGTCAATGATTTAGAATTGTGTACCTTAGCCATGAAGCAATGATTGTTAATAGGTAGCCTGGATATAAGACCAATATTCTTCTGTCCAGAAGATTAATAATCAGAAGATTCATCTGAAGAGTCACCACCACTGGCACTCCAGGTGTCATTAGATTTCAAAAGTTTCTTAGCTTTGGAATTGTAATACTTCTTCCTGTTTCTTTCAGAATGCCTCTATTTTCTTTCTTTCTTTTTGAGCAAAGGACAATCTGTTCTAATATGTCCAACTCTCTTGCATTCATAACAAGTAACTTCTCCATCTTTCCTATATTTCCTTTACTTTTTCTTATACTTGGATTAGAAATTTCTCTGACCAGCTATCTTGTTCATCCTTCAAGCAAAATTTGCTAACTCATTCTCTAAGACTTCACTCTCTCTAGATTAGGATTGGATAGAAACCTTCTTAGACTTGGATCTAGTTACTCTCTCAGGAGTCTTTGCTTTCATGTGATTTGATGTTGTAGTAAAAAAACAGTACCATTCCCATTCTTCTTCTCGATATTGTCAGCATCCCTCTTCATTATTGTTTCATATTGGAGAAGAGTTCCAAATAGTTCATCTAAGGAAATTTGAGTTACCTTCCTATTCTCATAAATAGTTGTTCTCTTTGATTCCCACTCATTGGGCATAATATCAATAATCTTATCTACAAGAGCTTCATCATCCAGACCTTTCTCTCCCATAGATTGTAGAATGTTTACAATTGTCATAAAACTCTATTTAACTTTGCAAATGGGTTCACCATAAGGAAAATTGAAACCATGATACTCAGCTCTTAACATAGCTCTTCTAGTCTTAATCACTTTAGATGTACCAAAATGAGTAACTTCAAGTTTCTTCTATATACGGTTAGCTTTTTTACAAGAAGAAATTTGGCTATATATGTTCCTAGTCATTGAACATAGTAGAGTATTGTGTACCTTATAGTTTAATTGATAATCATGATTCTCTTGGTTTGTAAAAGCACTAAATTCCTTATCAGGAATTTTATAACTACTGGTAATCATAACAAAGTTATCTACCCCAGTATTGATAAAGAAAGTCTTCATTAGATCTCTCCAGTATTGATAATCATTGTCATCAAAAATTGGTGGTCTTGTAGGATTTAGGTTGTCGATATAACCAACGTTCATTCCTGTCATATTTAATAAAACTTTCTACACAAAAACTTGTCAAACACAAAAGTTTGGATTCAAGGAAAAATATTCCCAAGAAAGGAAAATATAGAACAATGAAAAAATGAGCATGAAAAACTTATATGTGAGTATAAGTATTTCAGAACCTTGTCTCAGATACCAAATGTGAGATTGGTATAGAGTATGAGGTTTCTAACCACTGATACCAATTGTAGGATTGAAATAATGATATAGATACTCAATATACAAGAGGGGTGAATTGTGCACTTTAAAAGTTTCCTTAGACAAGGAAAGATTTAAGTTCAACAAAGTTAAACTAAGAAAATTTCACAACACCTCTAACACCAATGAAAAATTGGAACAAATTATGAAGTTATAAACTTCTAGTTCTATGCACTTTCTTAAACCTGGAAATTGATTCTGAAAAACAGGTTCTGGAAATATGGATCCGGAAATTTAAACTTATCTAAAGTTTACAAAGTGAGAGTCTACCTTAAAGTGTATAGAATCTAAATTCATCAGAGTACAAGTTTAAGGAAATATAATAAGGTTATACTTTCCTTACAATACAATATGTAGCGGAAAAACAAGTAGTAAAACTACAAGTAACAAGATATAAATCTTTTAACCCAAAGAGAAGGGTATCCAACAACCTTGGATAAAGGTCCCTTGATTTATACTTTCAAGCAAATATATCTTACCCACACCAAGGTAAGCCCACGATATGAAGATAGGAGTCTCTGTCTTTCTATCCCCACAATCCCTCAACTTCAAGGTAGTCGGAACCTCTGTCTTCCTCAGCATGGAAGCCCTCAAACTTCAAGGAAGTCGGAACCTCTTTCTTCCTATCCCCAGAAGCCCTCGAATGTAATCACCAACATTCAGAGTCGCACGAAGCAATCGGAACGAGCATTTCAGTATGCACAAATCATGAAAAGCTTCTCCCTCTATAAATAACCTTAACAGTGTGTGGCCTCTAGAGTGATCAACTTGTTATTGAGCTCTTTCAAATGAGATCCTATTTATAGGCAAATTTCGAACAGTCAGCTCCCTCCTTCAATGGTCATATTTTCCTTAAATTTCAGAGGGACCTGTACACGTGCCACTAAACCAATGGTTAGTTAGAAACATAATGGAATACATCGTTTTATAAAAAAACATATGTAACTGAATTCATGACATCGTTTTATAATGAAACAATTTTAAGCATATGCAAAACTAAAGTTTGGAATGTAAGAAAAATAATAGTTCGGAGTCTAACTAAAATAGAATTCGGAGTCTTATAATAAAAAGATATTCGGATTCTTTTTTATAGGAATTCGTAACCTGAATTCTGTATAAATCTAGATTCTAAATTTCTAAGGAAATTCGGAGTCTGGTTTCACTAGAATTCAGAATCTGGACTTACAAAGTTCGGAGTCGAACTGATAGAAGTTCGGAGTCGAACTCATAGAAGTTCAGAGTTGAACTAGTAAAAGTTCGCAGTCAAACTTGTAAAAGGTCAGAGTCAAACTAGTCAAAGTTTGGAGTCAAACTAGTAAAAGTTCAGAATCGAACTCATAGAAGTTCGGAGTCGAACTAGTAGAAGTTCAGAGTCGAACTAGTAAAAGTTCGGATTCGAACTAGTAAAAGTTTGGAGTCGAACTAGTAAAATTTCGGAGTCGAACTAGTAAAAGTTCGGTGTCGAACTCATAGAAGTTCGGAGTCAAACTAGTAAAAGTTCAGAGTTGAACTTTTTTAGAGTTCGTATCCAGAATTCGTAATGGAACCTTATGAGAGTTCGTATCCATAATTCAGAATGGAACTTTATGAGAGTTTGTATCCATAATTCTGAATGGAACTTTATTTGGGTTCTTATCCAGAATTCGGAGTGGAACTTCATTATAGTTCATATTCAGAATTCGGAGTGGAACTTCATTACAGTTCATATCCAGAATTCGGGTCCTAAAACAGAATGCTTCAAATCTAATCATTATATGATTCCGAGGTTTGGGGTATGATTCCTCTTTTTACACTTAAGAAAAAAATATTGATATGTATAAGAAAATCTAAGTTAGGATAAATTTCCTTAAGGAAGGAAATTTTCCTTAGGGAAGTAAAACATAGATTTTCTTAATTAAAAGGTGTTTGTGATTTTCAAAACAAGAAGGAATGGAAAAGTCATAAGGAAAACCTTATTGACTCAATATATAGAACCAAGCACATCTAGCTTCCACAAGCAATGGGGAAAGGAATGAAAATAAATAACCAACCCGATCATCATCCATTAAACAAATTCATTCACTAAAAAGCATCACAACTTTAATCACATCAATGGGTAAGTCCATCTTTAACCCATTTCATAAAATATGGTTCTATCCTTAAAACCCTCATGCATATTACCATTCATCTTGCAGTCACATTTTTCAACTAATACCATAGCCTCAAGCCTCCCCCCCCCCCATATATCTCACTGTCTATCACAGGCTCGCATTTCATCGCATAGTGGGGATCACATCCAAATCAAATCAAAAGGAATTAAACAAAAAAGATATAAAAAGGGGAAACTTGACCCTAAAAACAAGGCAGTCATCCTTCATGAGTAAATGGGATTTCTCATCCCCAAACAATTATCTTTAACAAACAATTGGTTTTCATTATATATTGAATTAACTGATTCAATTATGATAGGTTCCATATATGATAACCATAAACATTAGTTAAATCAAGATATTAAAAAATTAAAATACTCATTTAACATGCATTTAGTCATTAGTATCATTAACAATCATTCTATATTCATGTTATTTAATAAATTATATTAAAACATGGAATAAAATATTTTATTAAACATGTACTTTTCATCAATTTGATTACTATCAGATTATAAGAATCTATGGATTCATTAAACATGCATCTTGGGATATTTATCCAAAAAAAGATTATAGATATACATTATTTATCATATTCTATAAATTTCATCATGTTAAACCAATTATAACAACATAGTAAAAATAACGCATAATATTGCTAGTACACTATATAGAAAATAAAGTGGAAAACCATTATCACAGTGGAAGTCAACATCATGTGATCTATAAACATAAACCAATACCATTATTTAATACTATTTAATATTCATTAGGTTAATTTCACCATTATCAAAAGGTATAAATCATGGTCAATTTATAATTTCATGTAAATAAATAGGAGAAGCAATGAATCCCCAACCTTAAAAGCATCCACATTCCTCGCATGAGAATGGATCAATGTCATGGACCTCTGATCACCTCTCCCACAAGAAAACTACAATGTCTCAAGGATTTTTTTGATATGAACTTGTTAGAAAACAACAATGGAAACTCAATTATAATGAAAATTATCAAAATCCATAGCATGGAAGGAATAATGGGAGGAAAATGAGATAAAATGGAGAGAAACCACTATAAAAGGAAGGTAAAACTCACCTTGGATCACCATAGATAGAACTTGGGAATTTGAGGATTGATCCCTACTGAAGGTGGGATTCAAAGCCATTGAAAATAAATTTGGTCACCTACGTTTTGAGAGAGGAGTTTTGGAGTAAATTGATCATGAGGGCTTCAGGGTTATTTATTGTAAAAGTGATTTTTATGGGACCATGGCATAGCCACCCAATCCACGTTACACCCTATTGAAAAAATGGAGGACTATGGAATAATGGAAAGAAACCATTCCATACAACCCCTATCCAATTCGTATCTAAGATCCATGGATGGATCTACAGTGTATATCCTATAAACCTAGGGTAGGGACTATAAACCTTGGAGAGGGACTACGGTGTAACCCACCACTATGTTTTAAACCCCCCTTTTCCATTAGGTAGGCTATGTCGTATCCCAAATCCCTATATCACAACTGGCCCCTCAAATGGTAGTGACTTCCAATTAGGATATAGTGTATACATCATCTCCACACCACATCGCTCTACCACTATGAAGGAACTACGCCATATCCAACCACCACTGCATATCCACATCCATTTTTGTAGTGGCATCGATTTTCCTTCTTGATCCCTCCTATGTCACATCCAACCAATACACACTACAAAAGACTATGCTACAGCCTCGCCCAAGGCTCCACAACATAATCTACCCCATTTTCACCCCTTCCTCTTCCAAAATCCTTAAAACTTACTCTAAGAACCTCTAACACCCAAAACTCACAAAGGGAAGGGAAACTGAGATCTAGACCCTTATAGATCTTCAGTGCATCATTTGGTATGAAAATTAAGATTATAATTTATTTGAATATTAAAGGATATCATGTGTATAATTACTGAGAATCATCAAGGTGTATTTCAAATATTTTACTGTCGATAGTTTAAGGAAGTATTTACTACATTTATTGTTTATTATAAATGGGTTTATATAGGTTTATCTTCATTTATTTATAGTGTATTAAATCATTTATAATAAATCCAGGTGAAGATTGAATCATTTCATTTATGTTAGTGAATCATGATATTTGAAATAGATATTATAGTAGTTGATGCTTATTCTTTTTAAAAGAGTTAGAATCCTAGTTTTGGGCATGGTGAATGAGGTACACACAATGTGATCTATACTAATTTGATATATTGATATGCTTCTAATTATACTTCGTCATTTAATCCTTAAGGAGCTTCATCATTCATTTTCTAACTAAAGTAAAATTCCAGATGCTTGAGCCTCATTGTTTCAATATCAAGAGGTTTTGAAACTCTACCCAATCCAAATTACATCACCTATATCAACATCATATCATTGGGTTTCATCATTTTATTCTTTATTTCTACTTAATTTTGGACACTATAAATTCATACACATGTTCATATTTCATGAGATTGTAAAAACCTTATAAAAGGTATGTGGGTTTTATCTTTAACTATAAAATATAAGAGGTATTAGGGTTTCACCTTGAGAGTCCCAAGTTTATCATAACCCATAAAATGGTATAGGAGAGGATCTCTCCTTTAAGGGTCTAGGTGAGGTCTACATCAGTAAAATTTAAGGTTCTACTTAACCTAAAAAATAGTAAAGGAAAATAAAGATCCTTAAAAATTTTGGTTGAGTCTTAACTTGAAAAAGTTTGAAATATTTTCTATACCTAAAAAGGATAAGCGGTTTTGGTTAATGAATTCATGTGTGAACAAGTTAGGTTGTAATGGGTGGTGACCCCAATTCAAGATTCATTATTCTTATAGTGGGTTATATTATTCTTTGTGTTATAGAGGATTGAATAGTATACATGGGATCATATTGATCTGAACTGCTATAAAAATACTTGTGTTCATCTCTTACATTCTTGAAAATTATTTCCATACTTTTCTCATATTGATTATGGTTGAATTTTTTATTTCTTAGAAAGATCACTTTTTGCATTAAAAGTTTAAAATCAAATTATTTTTTAAAGAAATAAAATTCAACCCCCTTTTTTCCATTTCCATCACCCTTTTGGGTCCTAACAATAATTTTATTAAGTTATAGAAAAAGAGTATAATTTTCATTTGAAAAGGGGAGTAGTTTTTATTCTAAATAAATTTTTTTCCAGATGTTATATGGTTTTCTTAAATTAAATTTCTAATTTATAGAATTTTAATTTGATTAAATGGACTTTATTTTTTATATCAGCATATAAAAATTATCTTAGGGTGTTTTTTGGAATTTTTATAAAAGGGTTAATTTCTAGATAAATTGTTGAAAATACTATGTTCTCAAAAACTATACATTTTCCTTTGATTATGTATAAAAAAGGTACCATTTTGTTTTGGATTAGTTTTAAAGGTTCATAAATCTTTCTTTATTTAATAATAAACTAATAAATGTCAATAGAATCAATATTATATTTTATTTTGGTGAAAATTTATTTTTATGCTTAAAAATTCATTTTTCTAAAAACTATTTTTCATCGTGTTATACACACTTATATTAAAATTAATTTTTAACACCTTTAAAATTGAATCTTGTAAAATGGTTTTCATATTTTTAATTAGAAAGTTCAAATTTTTAATAAGTTCAATTTTATTTTTATCAATAAAATAATAAGTTTCCTAGGTAAAAATTTATTCACCATGGAAAATGTTTTTTTAGATGAAAGGTGAAAACTTTCCCAAAGGGATAATTCTTATTTATTATGAAAAAAAATTTACAGCAGATGATAGTATGGTATTTTACAAATATCACTTTGTAAAAGGGGCATAAGATCATTAGGTAAGTGATCAACAAAAACACAATTATCACTACATATCCCTTTTTTCGAAAGTCTATCAATAAGGTGATTGGATTCTCGGTATGTATGTGTGATGATGTAGCACATTGTTGAAAGAATATCAAAACATCTTATCCATTGGTAAGTGAGTTTCCATGAAATATGCTATGGACCATTTCTTACCTCCTGTAAAATAATATCAGAGTCACACTCAAACCAAATCTTATTATATCCTCTTTTTCTATCCATATCGACAGCATTGATCATCCCAAGCATCTCATCCTCCAAGTATGTTGCAATACCACATGGACCATAAAGACACCACATTATGTCAGCATTATGTTCTATTAAGACTATCCCAAATCTTGAATATCTTGGATTTCCTATAGAGGTTCCATCCAAATTACATTTAATCCATCCCATGAATAGTGTGTTCTAATAAATTTCAAGAGTTCCATGATTTGGAGGAAAAATGAAGATACACCCAATCATATAAGCACCATGAGATCATGAAAATAAATTGTTGCATCTATTATGTTTCCGGGAGTTATCATTTTTCATTTCCATTAAAATTTTAATTCAAGTAGAATGAATACTGAAAGCATACTTATTTAATATTATGATGACATAAAAAAAATATAGAATAGATTTTAATACCCATATCTTGTAAACATTTATAAACTAGAAGTTTGGATTGGGAAATTCTCTATAGTAGTAAGAATCTATATGTTGAAATCTAGTTTTTCTATATTTTCCCAATATAACTATGATTACTCCCATCAATTGATGTGGTAAAATTTCATTGAAGTAAGGATAACATTATATTATGGTTCCCAAATCAAGAGGTCTTCTTGGTTAATGAAAGTATAATTTCTAACAAAATCTTTAAGTGGATCTAGAAAATAATTTGAATTGTCAAGTTTATCTTTGATCATGTCATTAAGGTCCATTATTGGGTCACCATAACTAATCAGGTTTAATAAGGGTGTACCAATCCAATTATCAAACTATAATTTAAAAGAAGAGTTTTTATTGAATAACCATTGGGATTGGGAAATAATGATGAATATTTCATGTTTGAATGTTTCCCAAATAGTTTAATCATTATAGTTGAGATTGCTAGCCTTAATCTTATTTAAAAATATAGATCAGAAAAAACCAAGGATCTTTAATTTATCATTAATTATTCTCCACATGAAATATTACTTTAGATCCTAATTAAAGAAACAATGACTCTTTATTTCAATCCCTCTAAGAGAAATGGGTTTTCAACCTTTCTTTCAATGCATAGTAATTATTCTATTTTAAATTAGACTCCCACTTCAAACAAATTTTTTAATAGATGTGTTTATCTTTATTAATAAATCATCTAGCCATATATATACACGAATTAGTAAAAAAATTTGGAGAAAATAATTTGACTCACAAGATAGACCCTCCCGACCATGTAAAGGGATTTACCTTTCCAAGAAACCAATTTCCTTCTAACTTTACCCATAATATGATTAAAATTTGAAACTCAAGTTTTACCCCAAAACATAAGAACACCAAGGTATGTAAATGGAAACACCCCTACCAAAAACCCATCTAATGGATGATGTTAGTATTTTTCATAGTAGATATATTCTATCTAGGATAAAAAATTATTTATTCCAGCTAATTTTTTAGCCTAAAACCATTTGATAATGAAAAAAAAGTCTATTTAATTAAACTGATATATTTCTTATCTTCTTATGTGAAAATAATAATATCATTAGTATACAATAACTAAAAAGGATCAAGGATACCTCTAGAAGCTATAATGGTCTTAGGTTTCCCATTATAAATCAAATTTAATATAATCATGCTCAAATAATCTTCTACAATTGAAAAAAATTGATGAGAGGGGGTCACCCTACCTCACACCTCTTGAACAAGTGAAGTAACCCTCCATAGAGCCAGTAATCAAAATATAAATGTTTGCTGAGGCAAGAAGATTCCTAAAACAATTAATGAAAGTATAATCAAATCCAAATTTGATAATAATTTTACAAATAAAACCACAATATATTATGTCAAAGGCCTTTTTAATATATCATGATTCAAAGAAATGTTACCACCTTGGGTGGATTTCCTTAAAAGATTGACAAATTCATAGGCTTTCATAAGACAATCTTGGATAGTCCTCCCCTTCATGAAAAAAATTGATTTGAAGAGATGATTTTATTTTTGATTCTTTCAATTGTAGAGAAAATAATTTGAGCAATAATTTTATGGACAGTATTGATAAGGGAAATAGACCTGAATTGATGTATTTTATTAGCATTTTCAGCTTTTTAGAATCAAAGAAATAAATTTAAAATTCATACCCAATGAGTGAGAACCTTATTTAAATAAATTAAAAAGAAATTCACAAACATCATGTGGAATTATATCCTAAAAATCTTGGAAAATGATAAGTAAACCCATATGGGCTAGGGGATCTCCCAGTATTAAGATTAAAAATATTATCCTTTATTTAAAACCCTTGAGGAGAAGATGTAAGTGTCTCATTATCATTATTACTAACAAGAGAAGGAATTATCCCTTCCATAAAATCTGAATTCGTACTAGGACCATTATAGAGATTCATATAATAAGAAAAGTGAAAAATGTTTCTTATTAGATGAATCTATTTTGGGTTGTCTAGAGCATCAGAAGGTACCTTTTTCTAATTATCATATTGAAGGTGAATCTGATAAATGGTGGAGCTTGATTAATAATACCAAGGAGAATAATAATATTTATATAATGTAATGGATGGTATTTAAAGATATTTTTCTTGAAAATGTTTTTTTAAAGTTCTTAAACTTAGGATAGAAAGGCAGTTTCTAGAGTTAAAGAAGAATGAGGAGGAATCAATTACTAGTTATGAATACAATTTTACTAGATTGTATAATTATGTGAAAAATTTTATTCTGGATTATGAAATTAAAATTTATATATTTTACACAATATTTAAACCAATTTTACAAAGGGATTTGGTCACTCATTAATTTAAAAGTTGTGAGGAAATTTTTCAATGTGATGAGAAAGTTGAGATGGAGTTTTTTGAATTTTATAGATCTCATAACAACAAGGATAAGAATTAGTGAATGTGGAAAACAATGTGAAAAAATTCCATAAGTAAATATTAATGTGATAGAGTTAAATTTATTTCTTTTAATAAATGGTCATCATAAATTATAACCACCTAAAATGAGCATACTGACACTTTGTAAGTAATAACTTATTACAATTATCTATCATTTATCTTCTTCGTATACCTCTTATTTAATATGAGTTATCACTTTAATATAACATTTTTACATCATTAAGATTATTTAAAGTGATATTATTATTATATAATAATATATTCTTACCCATTCAGTCATTATAACATATTCTTTTTTGGGCCAGTCTTACCACTTTCATGAATGATGTTATAATATTTATGTAAAAAATGACTAAGAAAACTTAATAATATTAATATTATATAATAATGATATATTTAATATGTTTAAATTATTATATAATTATGAAATATCCATTATAAAAATCAAATTAAAAGTAAAATATCATGAATATTTTAAACCAGTAAAAATAGGCTTATCTAGGAAGATTTATAGAAAAGTAACTTTTTCATTGCCTATTTAAATCCTCTATTTCTATAATTATATAATCCATATACCATTCCACATCTAGAACCTATGAAACCATTAGTCAAGACTTTTTACTATTACTAGGATACTGAAGTTGTTTTGGAGATTATGAACCAAACAACCCCAAAACAACCAACATAAACTATATCAATTTAGTAAATAAATGAAACGTGTTCATAAATAAAATAAAAGGAATGATAATAAATTAATAAACATGAAAAATTTCTAAAGTAAATAATTAAGATAATTTTATTATTTTGGAGGGTAGATGCCATACAAAGTGAGTCGAGGCTCGCAGGAAGATTTTTTTCTTTTAAACCTTATTTTAAATTTTTTATAGATTTATTCCAAATATTATCATATATTTTCATATTCTTTAAAAAATCATATCTACACTTCAAATATTTCTTAAATTAATTTCCAATTATTTATAATTTACTTTAAAAAAAATTAAAAATAAATTTTTTTAACGCTTTCTTTAAAAGTAATTTTTTTCTTTCATTATAAAGGTGTGAAAATAATGTTTTTTAATTTTTACTACATGACCACATTTTCCCCTTGTCATGACTATTCTTTATTATGAAGATTTATATTTAGTTTTTCATAATTTTCTCAATTAAATCCAATTAACATTGTTCTATGAATTTTTTGTTTTAAAGAGTTATTAAAGAAAATTATATTTACTTTTATTTTAATTAGATAACTCTAAGTGCATATTATTATTGTTTCCAATGAATTTTTTATTAGTTTTATGTTGTAATTTTAATCCCCTATGTATTTTATTCATGTTATGGTTCTTGTACATTTTATATGATGACAGGTGGGTATGATTTTTCCCTCCAATGCATGGATAAAGATGAAAAAGTAGACTAGATATAAGTACTCCTAAAAATATATTGAAATTATCCAGTTAGGTGATTTCATTAAGATAAAATATTATCATTAATCATTTAGGCTGTTCTATTATGAATGATGTTGGAGTTAACACTACTATAAATAATTCTTTTATCAGTGCTAAAAATGGCCTTTAACAGCGCTAGAAAAGCGCTGTTAAAGCCGGTGTAGATAAAGGGGGGTCCCCTTTATCAGCGCTTCATTTTAGCACTGATAAAAGGGTCCTTTATCAGCGCTTTATTTTTAGATCTGATGAAAGACCCCTTTTATCAGTGCTTTTTTAAAAGTGTTGATAAATGTTTAAAAAATATTAAAAATTATCTTTTTAAAAAAAATCCTGGAAATCTCAGGGGGCTTTTTATAGCACTTGATCCCCCCCTTTATCAGCACCTTCCCGCACCCCCAGCACCCCCACGCACCCCCCCACCCCCACCGTTTATCAGAGCTAGCACCCATATTCCCCCATGTGTGCGCGCCCCTGCCTCCACCAGGTTTTGAACTCGAGACCCCCCTGCGTGCCTAATCCCCTACCACTACTCTATTTTGATTTGTTTTCCACTTCATGATATCTCTATTTATATAAATATATATATATATATATGTAGTTATATTTATTCGTATAGTAATATATATTTATATTAATATATATATATATAGTTATATTAATATATATATTTATAGTGATATTAATATATATATTTATAGTTATATTAATATATATATGTAGTTATATTAATATATATATAGTTAGATTAATATATAGGTATATAAATATTCATATATTTTTATTTTAAATAAAATGTATATTAGTTCTTATTTAGATAAAGCTAATATATTTTATATGTAAATATATTTTATTATTTATATTTATAATTAAATTTTTATGTGTGAATATATAAAAAATATGTATATATTGTTATATATTTGATTACAAATAGCAGTGAATTATAAAAAATGATAAACTTTTGAAGATATAATATCAATATGAATGTAATACCTTGGAATAAATTCAGTCCCCACCAAAAAAAATCCAATATACCCCCTTAAATGAGGCTGAAAATCCATAAAATGTTAAAAAAATCAGGGTATCCCGACTAAAAAATCAGTTTTGTAGGCCTTATGGTCCTATTTTGGCCTTGAAAAGACCTTGATTTTAGTACCACTAGGTCATAAGGGTGTATACCTCGTCGTAGGCTTCGAATTGATATGTGGTAGAGCTCAAACGGACACCCGGATCAAAAGTTATGGCTGTTTGAAGTTCGAGTTGCGTTTTCAACATATTTTGGTTCTTTTTTTTATTTTTTTTTATTTTTTTAGTCTTATAATTGTTATTAAATGACTATTACTCCATAATAATTAGCAAATTATTAATTAAAAATATTTTTTTAATTTTTATTATAAGCCATTTTCACTAAATATCTTATATATTAAGTATATTAAGTGTAAATATATATTCTATCTAGGATAAAAAAATGATTTATTCCAGCTAATTTTTTAGCCTAAAACCATTTGATAATGAAAAAAAAAAGTCTATTTAATTACACTGATATATTTCTTATCTTCTTATGTGAAAATAATAATATCATTAGTATACAATAACTAAAAAGGATCAAGGATACCTCTAGCCGCTATAATGGTCTTAGGTTTCCCATTATAAATCAAATTTAATATAATCATGCTCAAATAATCTTCTACAATTGAAAAAAATTGATGAGAGGGGGTCACCCTACCTCACACCTCTTGAACAAGTGAAGTAACCCTCCATAGAGCCAGTAATCAAAATATAAATGTTTGCTGAGGCAAGAAGATTCCTAATACAATTAATGAAAGTATAATCAAAGACAAATTTGATAATAATTTTACAAATAAAACCCCAATATATTATGTCAAAGGCCTTTTTAATATATCATGATTCAAAGAAATGTTACCACCTTGGGTGGATTTCCTTAAAAGATTGACAAATTCATAGGCTTTCATAATACAATCTTGGATAGTCCTCCCCTTCATGAAACAAAATTGATTTGAAGAGATGATTTTATTTTTGATTCTTTCAATTGTAGAGAAAATAATTTTAGCAATAATTTTATGGACAGTATTGATAAGGGAAATAGACCTGAATTGATGTATTTTATTAGCATTTTCAGCTTTTTAGAATCAAAGAAATAAATTTAAAATTCATACCCAATGAGTGAGGACCTTATTTAAATAAATTAAAAATAAATTCACAAACATCATGTGGAATTATATCCTAAAAATCTTGGAAAATGATAAGTAAACCCATATGGGCTAGGGGATCTCCCAGTATTAAGATTAAAAATATTATCCTTTATTTAAAACCCTTGAGGAGGAGATGTAAGTGTCTCATTATCATTATTACTAACAAGAGAAGGAATTATCCCTTCCATAAAATCTGAATTAGTACTAGGACCATTATAGAGATTCATATAATAAGAAAAGTGAAAAATGTTTCTTATTAGATGAATCTATTTTGGGTTGTCTAGAGCATCAGAAGGTACCATTTTCTAATTATCATATTGAAGGTGAATCTGATAAATGGTGGACCTTGATTAATAATACCAAGGAGAATAATAATATTTATATAATGTAATGGATGGTATTTAAAGATATTTTTCTTGAAAATATTTTTTTAAAGTTCTTAAACTTAGGATAGAAAGGCAGTTTCTAGAGTTAAAGAAGAATGAGGAGGAATCAATTACTAGTTATGAAGACAATTTTAATAGATTTTATAAGTATGTGAAAAATTTTATTCTGGATTATGAAATGAAAATTTATATATTTTACACAATATTTAAACCAATTTTACAAAGGGATTTCGTCACTCATTAATTTAAAAGTTGTGAGGAAATTTTTCAATGTGATGAGAAAGTTGAGATGGAGTTTTTTGAATTTTATAGATCTCATAACAACAAGGATAAGAATTAGTGAATGTGGAAAACAATGTGAAAAAATTCCATAAGTAAATATTAATGTGATAGAGTCCAAGTTATTTCTTTTAATAAATGGTCATCATAAATTATAACCACCTAAAATGAGCATACTGACACTTTGTAAGTAATAAATTATTACAATTATCTATCATTTATCTTCTTCGTATACCTCTTATTTAATATGAGTTATCACTTTAATATAACATTTTTACATCATTAAGATTATTTAAAGTGATATTATTATTATATAATAATATATTCTTACCCATTCAGTCATTATAACATATTCTTTTTTGGGCCAGTCTTACCACTTTCATGAATGATGTTATAATATTTATGTAAAAAATGACTAAGAAAACTTAATAATAGTAATATTATATAATAATGATATATTTAATATGTTTAAATTATTATATAATTCTGAAATATCCATTATAAAAATCAAATTAAAAGTAAAATATCATGAATATTTTAAACCAGTAAAAATAGGCTTATCTAGGAAGATTTATAGAAAAGTAACTTTTTCATTGACTATTTAAATCCTCTATTTCTATCATTATATAATCCATATACCATTCCACATCTAGAACCTATGAAACCATTAGTCAAGACTTTTTACTATTACTAGGATACTGAAGTTGTTTTGGAGATTATGAACCAAACAACCCCAAAACAACCAACATAAACTATATCAATTTAGTAAATAAATGAAACGTGTTCATAAATAAAATAAAAGGAATGATAATAAATTAATAAACATGAAAAATTTCTAAAGTAAATAATTAAGATAATTTTATTATTTTGGAGGGTAGATGCCATACAAAGTGAGTCGAGGCTCGCAGGAAGATTTTTTTATTTTAAACCTTATTTTAAATTTTTTATAGATTTATTCCAAATATTCTCATATATTTTCATATTCTTTAAAAAATCATATCTACACTTCAAATATTTCTTAAATTAATTACCAATTATTTATAATTTACTTTAAAAAAAATTAAAAATAAATTTTTTTAACGCTTTCTTTAAAAGTAATTTTTTTCTTTCATTATAAAGGTGTGAAAATAATGTTTTTTAATTTTTACTAGATGACCACATTTTCCCCTTGTCATGACTATTCTTTATTATGAAGATTTATATTTAGTTTTTCATAATTTTCTCAATTAAATCCAATTAACATTGTTCTATGAATTTTCTGTTTTAAAGAGTTATTAAAGAAAATTATATTTACTTTTATTTTAATTAGATAACTCTAAGTGCATATTATTATTGTTTCAAATGAATTTCTTATTGGTTTTATGTTGTAATTTTAAGCCCCTATGTATTTTATTCATGTTATGGTTCTTGTACATTTTATATGATGACAGGTGGGTATGATTTTTCCCTCCAATGCATGGATAAAGATGAAAAAGTAGACTAGATATAAGTACTCCTAAAAATATATTGGAATTATCCAGTTAGGTGATTTCATTAAGATAAAATATTATCATTAACCATTTAGGCTGTTCTATTATGAATGATGTTGGAGTTAACACTACTATAAATAATTCTTTTATCAGTGCTAAAAATGGCCTTTAACAGCGCTAGAAAAGCGCTGTTAAAGCCGGTGTAGATAAAGGGGGGTCCCCTTTATCAGCGCTTCATTTTAGCACTGATAAAAGGGTCCTTTATCAGCGCTTTATTTTTAGAGCTGATGAAAGACCCCTTTTATCAGTGCTTTTTTAAAAGTGTTGATAAATGTTTAAAAAATATTAAAATTTATCTTTTTAAAAAAAATCCTGGAAATCTTAGGGGGCTTTTTATAGCACTTGATCCCCCCCTTTATCAGCACCTTCCCGTACCTCCAGCACCCCCACGCACCCCCCCCCCCCCACCCCCACCCTTTATCAGCGCTAGCACCCATATTCCCCCATGTGTGCGCGCCCCTGCCTCCACCAGGTTTTGAACTCAAGACCCCCCTGCGCGCCTAATCCCCTACCACTACTCTATTTTGATTTGTTTTCCACTTCATGATATCTCTATTTATATAAATATATATATATATATGTAGTTATATTTATTCGTATAGTAATATATATTTATATTAATATATATATATAGTTATATTAATATATATATTTATAGTGATATTAATATATATATTTATAGTTATATTAATATATATATGTAGTTATATTAATATATATATAATTAGATTAATATATAGGTATATAAATATTCATATATTTTTATTTTAAATAAAATGTATATTAGTTCTTATTTAGATAAATCTAATATATTTTATATGTAAATATATTTTATTATTTATATTTATAATTAAATTTTTATGTGTGAATATATAAAAAATATGTATATATTGTTATATATTTGATTACAAATAGCAGTGAATTATAAAAAATGATAAACTTTTAAAGACATAATATCAATATGAATGTAATACCTTGGAATAAATTCTGTCCCCACCAAAAAAAATCCAATATACTCCCTTAAATGAGGCTGAAAATCCATAAAATGTTAAAAAAATCAGGGTATCCCGACTAAAAACTCAGTTTTGTAGGCCTTATGGGCCTATTTTGGCCTTGAAAAGACGTTGATTTTAGTACCACTAGGTCATAAGGGTGTATACCTCGTCCTAGGCTTCGAATTGATATGTGGTAGACCTCAAACGGACACCCGGATCAAAAGTTATGGCTGTTTGAAGTTCGAGTTGCGTTTTCAACATATTTTGGTTCTTTTTTTTATTTTATTTTTTTTTTGTCTTAGAATTGTTATTAAATTACTATTACTCCATAATAATTAGCAAATTATTAATTAAAAATATTTTTTTAATTTTTATTATAATCCATTTTCACTAAATATCTTATATATTAAGTATATTAAGTGTAAATATATATTCTATCTAGGATAAAAAAATGATTTATTCCAGCTAATTTTTTAGCCTAAAACCATTTGATAATGAAAAAAAGTCTATTTAATTACACTGATATATTTCTTATCTTCTTATGTAAAAATAATAATATCATTAGTATACAATAACTAAAAAGGATCAAGGATACCTCTAGCAGCTATAATGGTCTTAGGTTTCCCATTATAAATCAAATTTAATATAATCATGCTCAAATAATCTTCTACAATTGAAAAAAATTGATGAGAGGGGGTCACCCTACCTCACACCTCTTGAACAAGTGAAGTAACCCTCCATAGAGCCAGTAATCAAAATATAAATGTTTGCTGAGGCAAGAATATTCCTAATACAATTAATGAAAGTATAATCAAAGCCAAATTTGATAATAATTTTACAAATAAAACCCCAATATATTATGTCAAAGGCCTTTTTAATATATCATGATTCAAAGAAATGTTACCACCTTGGGTGGATTTACTTAAAAGATTGACAAATTCATAGGCTTTCATAATACAATCTTGGATAGTCCTCCCCTTCATGAAACAAAATTGATTTGAAGAGATGATTTTATTTTTGATTCTTTCAATTGTAGAGAAAATAATTTGAGCAATAATTTTATGGACAGTATTGATAAGGGAAATAGACCTGAATTGATGTATTTTATTAGCATTTTCAGCTTTTTAGAATCAAAGAAATAAATTTAAAATTCATACCCAATTAGTGAGAACCTTATTTAAATAAATTAAAAAGAAATTCACAAACATCATGGGGAATTATATCCTAAAAATCTTGGAAAATGATAAGTAAACCCATATGGGCTAGGGGATCTCCCAGTATTAAGATTAAAAATATTATCCTTTATTTAAAACCCTTGAGGAGAAGATGTAAGTGTCTCATTATCATTATTACTAACAAGAGAAGGAATTATCCCTTCCATAAAATCTGAATTAGTACTAGGACCATTATAGAGATTCATATAATAAGAAAAGTGAAAAATGTTTCTTATTAGATGAATCTATTTTGGGTTGTCTAGAGCATCAGAAGGTACCTTTTTCTAATTATCATATTGAAGGTGAATCTGATAAATGGTGGACCTTGATTAATAATACCAAGGAGAATAATAATATTTATATAATGTAATGGATGGTATTTAAAGATATTTTTCTTGAAAATATTTTTTTAAAGTTCTTAAACTTAGGATAGAAAGGAAGTTTCTAGAGTTAAAGAAGAATGAGGAGGAATCAATTACTAGTTATGAAGACAATTTTACTAGATTGTATAAGTATGTGAAAACTTTTATTCTGGATTATGAAATGAAAATTTATATATTTTACACAATATTTAAACCAATTTTACAAAGGGATTTGGTCACTCATTAATTTAAAAGTTGTGAGGAAATTTTTCAATGTGATGAGAAAGTTGAGATGGAGTTTTTTAAATTTTATAGATCTCATAACAACAAGGATAAGAATTAGTGAATGTGGAAAACAATGTGAAAAAATTCCATAAGTAAATATTAATGTGATAGAGTTCAAGTTATTTCTTTTACTAAATGGTCATCATAAATTATAACCACCTAAAATGAGCATACTGACACTTTGTAAGTAATAACTTATTACAATTATCTATCATTTATCTTCTTCGTATACCTCTTATTTAATATGAGTTATCACTTTAATATAACATTTTTACATCATTAAGATTATTTAAAGTGATATTATTATTATATAATAATATATTCTTACCCATTCAGTCATTATAACATATTCTTTTTTGGGCCAGTCTTACCACTTTCATGAATGATGTTATAATATTTATGTAAACAATGACTAAGAAAACTTAATAATAGTAATATTATATAATAATGATATATTTAATATGTTTAAATTATTATATAATTCTGAAATATCCATTATAAAAATCAAATTAAAAGTAAAATATCATGAATATTTTAAACCAGTAAAAATAGGCTTATCTAGGAATATTTATAGAAAAGTAACTTTTTCATTGCCTATTTAAATCCTCTATTTATATAATTATATAATCCATATACCATTCCACATCTAGAACCTATGAAACCATTAGTCAAGACTTTTTACTATTACTAGGATACTGAAGTTGTTTTGGAGAATATGAACCAAACAACCCCAAAAAAACCAACATAAACTATATCAATTTAGTAAATAAATGAAACGTGTTCATAAATAAAATAAAAGGAATGATAATAAATTAATAAACATGAAAAATTTCTAAAGTAAATAATTAAGATAATTTTATTATTTTGGAGGGTAGATGCCATACAAAGTGAGTCGAGGCTCGCAGTAAGATTTTTTTCTTTTAAACCTTATTTTAAATTTTTTATAGATTTATTCCAAATATTCTCATATATTTTCATATTCTTTAAAAAATCATATCTACACTTCAAATATTTCTTAAATTAATTTCTAATTATTTATAATTTACTTTAAAAAAAATTAAAAATAAATTTTTTTAACGCTTTCTTTAAAAGTAATTTTTTTCTTTCATTATAAAGGTGTGAAAATAATGTTTTTTAATTTTTACTACATGAACACATTTTCCCCTTTTCATGACTATTCTTTATTATGAAGATTTATATTTAGTTTTTCATAATTTTCTCAATTAAATCCAATTAACATTGTTCTATGAATTTTTTGTTTTAAAGAGTTATTAAAGAAAATTATATTTACTTTTATTTTAATTAGATAACTCTAAGTGCATATTATTATTGTTTCAAATGAATTTCTTATTAGTTTTATGTTGTAATTTTAATCCCCTATGTATTTTATTCATGTTATGGTTCTTGTACATTTTATATGATGACAGGTGGGTATGATTTTTCCCTCCAATGCATGGATAAAGATGAAAAAGTAGACTAGATATAAGTACTCCTAAAAATATATTGGAATTATCCAGTTAGGTGATTTCATTAAGATAAAATATTATCATTAACCATTTAGGCTGTTCTATTATGAATGATGTTGGAGTTAACACTACTATAAATAATTCTTTTATCAGTGCTAAAAATGGCCTTTAACAGCGCTAGAAAAGAGCTGTTAAAGCCGGTGTAGATAAAGGGGGGTCCCCTTTATCAGTGCTTCATTTTAGCACTGATAAAAGGGTCCTTTATCAGCGCTTTATTTTTAGAGCTGTTGAAAGACCCTTTTTATCAGTGCTTTTTTAAAAGTGTTGATAAATGTTTAAAAAATATTAAAATTTATCTTTTTAAAAAAAATCCTGGAAATCTCAGGGGGCTTTTTATAGCACTTGATCCCCCCCTTTATCAGCACCTTCCCGCACCTCCAGCACCCCCACGCACCCCCCCACCCCCACCCTTTATCAGCGCTAGCACCCATATTCCCCCATGTGTGCGCGCCCCTGCCTCCACCAGGTTTTGAACTCGAGACCCCCCTGCGCGCCTAATCCCCTACCACTACTCTATTTTGATTTGTTTTCCACTTCATGATATCTCTATTTATATAAATATATATATATATATGTAGTTATATTTATTCGTATAGTAATATATATTTATATTAATATATATATATATATATAGTTATATTAATATATATATATTTATAGTGATATTAATATATATATTTATAGTTATATTAATATATATATGTAGTTATATTAATATATATATAGTTAGATTAATATATAGGTATATAAATATTCATATATTTTTATTTTAAATAAAATGTATATTAGTTATTATTTAGATAAATCTAATATATTTTATATGTAAATATATTTTATTATTTATATTTATAATTAAATTTTTATGTGTGAATATATAAAAAATATGTATATATTGTTATATATTTGATTACAAATAGCAGTGAATTATAAAAAATGATAAAATTTTAAAGACATAATATCAATATGAATGTAATACCTTGGAATAAATTCAGTCTCCACCAAAAAAAATCCAATATACCCCCTTAAATGAGGCTGAAAATCCATAAAATGTTAAAAAAATCAGGGTATCCCGACTAAAAACTCAGTTTTGTAGGCCTTATGGGCCTATTTTGTCCTTGAAAAGACCTTGATTGTAGTACCCCTAGGTCATAAGGGTGTATACCTCGTCGTAGGCTTCGAATTGATATGTGGTAGAGCTCAAACGGACACCCGGATCAAAAGTTATGGCTGTTTGAAGTTCGAGTTGCGTTTTCAACATATTTTGGTTCTTTTTTTTATTTTTTTTATTTTTTTAGTCAAATAATTGTTATTAAATGGCTATTACTCCATAATAATTAGCAAATTATTAATTAAAAATATTTTTTTAATTTTTTTTATAAGCCATTTTCACTAAATATCTTATATATTAAGTATATTAAGTGTAAATATATATTTATACTTACCTAAAATATATTTAAAAATTATATATTATATTTATATCAATATAACTATATTTATATATTTATATATTAATATATTATTTTTAATTTTTTTTTTTGAAGTCATCCCTTTATCAGCGCTATTAAAAAAAGCGCTCATAAAGGCCCCCCTTTATCAGCACTTTTTCATTAGCGCTAATAAAAGTTGGTGCCGGGAAAAACTGTTTTTGTGGTAGTGTAATCAGGTAGGTTATTTTATTGTAAGAGTGATCCGAATGTGATTTCTCAAGTAACCTTCATGAATATTTTTTTCCCTTTATACTTTCTTAAGTGATGTTTAATGATTATATTTGGAAAATGAAGTTGTTTCATTAGAAAGTAAGGGATATTTGAAATTAAATTTTATTATATAAAAGAAAAAATTTATCATGGGATTTCATGTTTTTCAATGGACTAATGGGTTTCATTTGTTTTTATATCTACTGATATTTATTCGTTTATCCCTAATTTCAAAATGATTTTATAGAATTTAAGGATATGTAGTAACTCTATAAAGGTCAATTTTCAGTTATAAAGACTTACCTTGAATGAAGAAATTTTTTCATGAATTAAACATGAGTCCCAATTTAAGAACCCGTTTTTGTAGAAAATATGTACCATTTCTGGAGGTGTAATCTTTTATAATTTAATGGTTTTTCTAATTCTCTAAAACCCTAAATCTAAAAGGCCATGGGGATATAAAAATAAAATCATTTATATAAATCATGTAATTATGGGTTTATTTTGTATGAGTTATTATACTTGGTCTTTATTTTGAAGGAATATTCTCCATGTGATTTTTTAGGCCCTCGCCACTATCTGGTTTCCTTTTTCGTATAGGGATTTCGGTTTTAGGAATATTAGAAGCATCTTTTAATGGTATGAACAACTTGGATTTTAGTCATTAATAACGTGTAATCATTTCTTTACATGATCACAATGTTATTTCTAATAAAAATAGTAGATTACTTGACTAGATTAAAATATTGGAACCATGGGTGAAGGATATTTATATGTAATTTATAATTAATTTATGAATAGGTATGGAATTACCTAAACTCTTAATTATACTTTAATTGATGATCGGGAAAAGTACATCTTTTGTACCATCATTGTATCATAGGATCCAAGTCCAAAATCCCTCTGGCAGTGATCCACACATGAACCAATGATGTTTTAGAACCATCAGGTGCTAGCACGTCTGATCTTGGTCACTTGTGTTATTTGTGGTTGATCATAGTAGAATTATTGTTGATAATGGAAGAAATATTAGTGATATATTATTGGCTTGATATATGAGGGTAGGATAGAACTCTAGATCTCTTGATCTTTCTATAAGTATTAAGAGAGTCTCATTTTTTCTATTGTGCCCACCAATTGTCAATTAGGAAAGTGATATAACTAGATATTTATTATGTCTATTTTAGGGTTGCAAAATTGTACACAAGCCCCCAACCATCATTAATATTTTTAAATGAACCCATTTCTAATAATAATTATTTTTATTTTTATTTTATAACATGTATGATGCATTGAAAATATAAATAAAAATCAATTATACTATTTAGGCCATTAAACTCGGTTTGCCTTCCATCATCGAAATTTACCAATACAATATATTTAATTAAATAAACGTCACTACATTATTCTATGATAAATATAATAAAATATTATATTTTTAAAACTTGAAAACTAATATTTATAATGATTATTTTACTCACATATTCTTTCAAATAACTTTTGACTAGATTATAGAGATCAACCACGCCTGAATAAATATTATTTATTCTAACTTTTTAAATTTTATACTATAATTTAACTAAGATTATAGATACACTTATTTGTGGACCTCTAGGCCTCTTTCTCAGTGAAATTATGAATGACTGCCTAAATTTCAAGGTTATCATCTAGAAAAATTCCAAGGAATCAATAGAGAAAGAAGTTAGCATTTCAGTGATGACCACCCTCCAACAAACATTTACCATGTAATATAATCCTCTTATCATGAAACAAAAGGGATAAATCCTTTCTCACATTATCCATTAATGTTATATCATTCACGACATACCCAATGTATCTTAATTCACCATGAACATATATCATCACATTTTTCATCAATACATCAAATTATTAGGTCAATTGTGTTTAAACAAGGTTTTGGGTAAACTAGTTCAGTGATTGCACTATGTAGTTGACCATTCCAAAGGTGAAATCATAGGATTATGGTAGGATTCTAGGACCAAGGATCTATGTTTACCCAATTCCAACACCAAAACTAAATAAACTAAATTTCAATTAAATCCCTAGCCCATGAACATAAAAATCACTGAACCTGGGATGCCTCATCTCTTGATTCAAAACCCAATCCTTATTACTAATTTTCCTTTCTTTCAAAATAGTCAATAAATTTTAGTTTCAATTTTCTTAATTAATTTAGAACATATTCTCCAACCCTATGGGTTCGACACTCAAACATTCTAGATACTACATATTTAGTTAAGGTTTTCTGAGTCTATATAAATTAATAAATTTATCTAGTCCTGTAGTAATTAATGATTCCCCATAGGCTATCAGAAGCTATGACTGAAAATAAATTTTTTTGTTTGAAAACACCTTTTGGATAAGTGAGAACCCATGAGTACAAAATCACTTTGAGGCTAAGTGAAAACCATCATACCACCACAAGGCTTGATGTTTCCTATGCTTTGAGCATGGTAGGAAGATATCAAGAAGATCTAGGTGAACAATATTGTTATGTTGTTAAGGCTATCCTTTAGTATTTGAGGCATACTAAGGATATGTTCCTACTGTATGGATGATATGAAGAACTATCCATAAGGGGTTATACAAATGCTAGTTTTTAGACTTATAAGAATAATCTAAAGCCATATTATAGATATTTATTTTGTTTCAATGAAGTATCTGTGATGAATCCTTTCATAGAAGCATATGATATCTTACTCATAATCTCTCTTTCCTATTATGTCTAAGGACACTTTTTCTTAGAAATATATATACCATGTGACACTAGAACAAATCCCCTCTTAGATTGATCCATACTAAACCTATTCACTATCTGGTTAATGTATATGTCTTGACATAACCCAAGAAGCCTCTTGGATCTATCAAGCATGATATTGATCCCTATAATGTAGGCTGCTTCACCTAAGTTTTTCATAGATAATCACATTCTCAATGATTCTTTAAACTCTTGTAAGGCTAGTATATTTTTTTCAAATATTAATATGTCATCAACATATACTACTATGAAAACAATTGTACTCCCACTAAATCTCTTATAAACACATGTCTCATATTCATTCTTAATGAATCCAAATTCATTTATGACATCACTGAATTGAATATTCCATGAACTATATGATTTCTTTAATCTATAGACAGATCTATGCTACTTTTGTACCTTTTTGTGATTTCCTGCAGTCACAAACCCTTCTGGTTGTGTCATATAAACATCCTCTTGAAGATTCCCATAAAGGAATGCAGTTTTGACATCCATTTTACAAATCTCATAGTCATGGTAATATATTATTTTAAGCAATATTTTCATGGATTTAAACATGAAAAATAGAGAAAAGTTTCTTCATAGTTAATTCCTTAGTGTTGTCTAAACCATTTAGCCACTAGTCGTGATTTATAGGTATTAAATTTACCTTCCATTTCTATCTTTCTCTTAAATATCCATTTAAACCCAATGGGTTTTACATCTACTAGTGAATAAATCAAAACCCATACTTGATTTTGATACATAGAATCCATCTTATAATTCATGGATTTTTTCTATATTACAGCTTATGGGCTCTTTACTGTCTCCTTGTAGTAGAGAGGAACATCATTGTCGACCAATAATGATTCACCATCATTAGTAACTATAAAACCATATATCTTGGGTTATCTTACCTCCCTATAACTCTTATGTAGTACTTTTGTTTCAAGAACTTATTCCATGGGGACCTATGTAATCAGTTCCTATACTAACTCATGTGTATCTTGAGCACTAACATAATCGAATTCAATATTTCTCCCACTATCCTCCTTGAAGAGGTGTTCCCAATCAAGAAATATAGCATGTCTTGAAAAATTCACTTTCTTGTATAAAGATTTCTATAAGTAGTACCCTGTTGTTTCCCTGGGATACCCTATAAATATACACTTTATTCCTCAGTGTGATAGTTTTTTTCTTGAGATAACCTTAACAGATTCCTAAAAACCCCAAGCATAAACATGTCACAAAATGGGTTTCTTTCCACTCCATAACTCGATGGGAATATTGTTTTTTGATTTAGTTGGTACTCAGTTTAGTAAGTATAATTATTTTGTAATGAATATCCCCAAAAGGATAATGGAATACTTGTGTGACTCATCATTGAACTTAAAATTTCTGACAAGGTACGGTTCCTCCTCTCACTAAAACCACTCCATTGTGGTGTATAATGTGGAGTGAGTTGAAGTATAATTTTATACTCATATAGAATGTTGATAAAGTATTGGTTAAAATATTCACCACCTCGATCAGTTCAAATTTTATTTATCTTATTGCCAAATTTATTCTCAACCTCATTCTTGAACTCTTTGAATTTCTAAAAGGATTCATAATTGTACCTCATTATGTAGATAAAACCATACCTACTCAATTCATCGATAAAATTAATATAGTACGAGAATAAACCTCTAGATTCTAATTGAAAAGGTCCACACATATCAGTGTATACCAATTCTAGAATATATGTGGCTCGTTAATCTTGACCACCAAATAGCGGTTTGGTCATCTTTGTTTATAAACATGTAATGCCCCGACCCCAAAAAACTAAAGATATTGCATTATTTTAATACATTGGAATGATTATAAAGAATAGAATCCCAAAGAACCGATCAGTTTAGAAGTTTTGGAAGACCATATTATATACATGATACTTATAGTACATTGGAAAAGATAGAAAATACAACATGGTGCATAACAAAATGAAATAAACTGCATCCTTGGAGCTCATTAAAAGGATTCCTCTTCATAACCTAGGGAAAGTAAACATAATAAGGGTGAGATAAAATGATCTATAAGGTTTACATGAATTAATAAAAAAATTAAATTCAATAAGGAATATACTTTATGGAATGGTAAGTAATATGAAAAACACATTCCATCAATAAATTCGGAATGAAAATGCATCCATAGATTTTGTCATTGTGAAAATATCATAGAAAGTAATAAATGGGTACTGAATGAAGAAAATGGTTATTTAGTGGATTTCATGTATCTATAACATGAACCATTATACCATTTAAGAATTTGGGTAGATTCTCATCTGATTCTATTTGGAAACAAACATGAAGGGTTTGTTGCCAACTATTTTGTCTCATGAGACTTTTCGATGCATCAAGGGGATATAGCGGGCCCTGCCTATCATGGAAAGTCCAAGTCATTATTCATACATATATTTAATTCAATAAAAATTTTCCTTATAAATATACAAATTTATTAGAGTATATTAATTCATCAATATTTCCCCACTTAAAACAACATTCAAAATAAAAATTGTATGTAAAATGGTATACGATTAAGAAAATAATCATATACATCATAAAAGAATAGGAATATTTAATAGAAGTATAATTTAAAATGAAAATTGATCTCAAATAGGTAGTAGATGCACTATATAGTATTTTTAGTTGGATAATACCAAGTAAGTCTCAATGAAATAGAAATTGAGACAAAGTCCCTTACCTTAATTCCCGCTTAAATTTTCCATGTTTGCGCATCCTGAAAAAAAAATTATATTTATTAAAAGAATAATCCAAAAGTGAATTATAGTAATTTATATAACTATTTATCAATTATAATCATTATATTATATTTCTTAATTTTCGTTGAAGAAAATTGAAGTGTTTGATATCATGTTTTAATTATAAATTTTCAGTTTTGCAATAATTTTTCTATTTTATATAAATGTAAATTATAAATTAATATAAATAATTAAAGAATTATATAATGTATATAATTTTACTTTTATATATTATATATATTTTATAACATCCACTCCTAAGGATGGTTTTATGTGTTGACATGGAAATGTCACCATAGGTTGTTGACCGACCTTTGATGGTAATTTGACAGGATAGTGGGAAGAAGATATTTTAAAATTTTATTTATAGTGGTATGACACTTATAGTAGGTTTAAATCATTAATATATAGTTAAATTACTACCTAATTAATTTTTTTATGATTGGTTGTGGAATGGTTGGTGGAAAAAGAAAGAGGAATCATAACCCGAAGGAAAATGGGGGTTTAGGAGCATTCAATTTCTTGGTTTTAATGATCAGTTCACTTATTTAAAAGTAATGAAGTTCAAGTAAAATGGGCATAATTCTCCATAATTGGAATTATTAATGAACATACATAAGTTTAAATGGTTATATATATCATTTGGTTAAATGGTATGAGGATGGATTATTAGATAACGTTTTACTAATAGTTAATTAGATTGTTTTGGGTGCTTTTTGATCATTACACGCTTTTTTTGTTTAATATGTTTATACCAAGTTGGATGGAGAAGTTTTTGGAAGTAAGAAGAGGTTATTTTCAAGAGTTTTTTCTTTTGTTGTCAAAAAGGATAAATCGATTCACTTTATAAATGAATATAAAATTTGGTGATGCTTTACTGATATGTATTTCACAAATATCATAAGTTGTTTGGAAAAATTTTGATGGAATCCTTATTAAATAAATGGGGGTTTGTAAAGACCCGTAAAATTCAAGGGAAATTTTTTCTTAAATTTCTTTAGAATTTTACAAGAGCGCGGTTTCAGACGGCACCTGATTCCGAGTCCCGGAGTGCCCGGAATTAATTTCCAAAGTTTGGCTCGGGTACGTTCAGTGAACGAACGAGCGGGAATTCCTAACTTTTGATCCGGTGCTCGGAATTGAAATCCGAGGGCACCGATGAACTCGCAGCGCCGATATTCGCTTAAGGAGACCTTTCCCGAAGTTGCGTTTACACGTGGGGAGTTGTAAAAATAAAATTGTGAATGTTAAAATAAAAATTTAACTTCAATTTTTATTTTTATCTTCCTTAAGTGTTTTTATCCTTTGGGTGGAAGTTGGGTGACAACCCAACTTCCCTTGGGAGGTTAAGAGGGTGGTGGGGCCCACACGAACCCCACCCCTTCATATTCTCTAACCCTCCCCAACTCACAATTAATGATGTAAACTTAGGTTATAACTTATGTCATTAATAAGTGAGTTTAATTAAAGTTTTGAAATTCAAACTCTTGAATTTCAAAGGTTTTTGTTGTGTTAATAAATTAAGTGAGCTTAATTTATTGTTTTTGGTTAGTCCCTTTATTTCTTGAGAGGATTTGAGAGCTTTCTCTTCTTCTTCAAACCTCAACGAAGAACGCGGCGTCCTTCTTCCACGACGTCGGACTGCAACGCGTTGATTTTCCTCCACGACGCCGCAACACATCCTCTCCGCGACGTGCTTTCCGTGGCGAACCTTCGTCCGACGCCGCAACGCACTTTCCGCGACGTGCCTCTCGCGGCGAACCCGCGTCCGGCTACCGCGATGCCGACGACGTCTTCTTCCGTGACGACCGACCTCTGTGATGTCCGATCTCCGCGACGCTCGTCCTTCGCGGATCGTTGACGAGCTCCGCGAACTTCCTTCGAGGTAGGGGATGTTGATTTAATATTTAATTATCTCATTCTTGCTCGTGGTTCGTATGACTAACGTGAGGATGTTGTTTATTTAAAGTTGCGTTATTAATTTAACGTGAGGGGGCCGGACCGTACGAACACGGCCGAACCCCCTCCAATGTTCTTGTTTGTTCTTGCGGGTGGAAGCAAGTGGCGTGGTGCCGTCGCACCACGCGATTGATCGTGCATTTATTTTACGCAACGCCGTCGCGCGCACACCATGGAAGAAACATCAAGAACGCGACGCCGTCGCGCCGCGTTGAAAGAAATTAAAGTGCGGCGGAAGGGGCGCGGTGCCGTCGCACCGTGCCGGACGACGAACGCCGCGGCCGGTTCCGGGCCGCGGCGAGACGAGGAGACCGCGGCCGGTTCCGGGCCGCGGCGGAAGAAAAGACCGGCGGCCGGGCCGCCGGCGTCGGAAGCCGAAGGGGGACCGGAATTTCCGGTCCCGTTAGAGAAAACCGGCCGGCCAGCTGGCCGGCCGGATACCATTAAAACCGGGGAATTTAATTCCCCGGCCACCTCAATAAAACCCCCCTCTTTAAGAGGGGGGCGTTTCTTTGAAGGAGGGGGCAGCCGGCCCCCTCGGCTCGGCACCAGCAGGCCCCCCACGTGGGGGGGGCTTCTTTAAAAAAAAAAGGGGCGCGGCCCTTGTGCCGCGCCGCCCCTCCAAAAACCGCGGGGCTTAGCCCCCGCGTGCGCAGCCTCGCCGCGGCCCGCCGCCGCCGCGCCACCCCGGGGGGGGGGTCGGGCCGGGTCGGCCCGGACCCGGACCCCCCCGTTTCGAACCAGATTTGGTTTTTGGCACATAACTTGATCCTCGGACCTCCGAATGACGAACCGTCTGCGGCAACGCGATCCTTGGATCGAGACGGTCGTTTCGGTATATCGCACTCAAGGTTTCGGTTTACTTTGAGTTCGGCCGGGTTGGTTCGTTCACGAAACCAACCGGGCCTTCGGAGCGGAAACGCTCATATCTTGAGCTACGAATGTCCGATTGACGCGCCGTCAGTCGCGTTGTGTTCCTCTTAGTGAGACGGATCTTTTGGCATACTCCGCCCGAGGTTTGGACGCAGGTGGAGTACGGTCGGGTTGGTTTTGCCTTAAAAACCAACCGGGCCCCGGGGACGAAAATGCCAATAACTCACAGACCGGGCGTCCGATTGACGCGCCGTCTGTTTCGTTGACTTCCTCTTAATGAGACGGAACTTTTGACATACTCCGCCCGAGTTTTGGATGCAGTCGGAGTATGGCCGGGTTGGATTGTACCCGAAATCCAACCGGGCCCCTGGAACGGGAAAGCTGATATCTTTCAGACAGGACGTCCGTTTGACGAACCGTCAGCGGCGTTGGTGTTTACGCTTAGTAACGGTCCCTTTGAGTATACCCTATGGGAGTTCGGGGTACAGTTGAGATACGGCCGGGATTGGTTTCGCTCACGAAACCAACCGGGCCCCTGGGACGAAAAGGCTAATAACTCACAGACCGGGCGTCCGATCGACGCGCCGTCTGTTGCGTTAAGACCCCTGTGACGAGACGGTTCTTTGAGACACTTCTTCGCGGGACCTTGTGATACTTGGAGTATCGACCAGTAGCTTGTGGAGTGGACCCTTCCGGAGACGAGCGGGCGGGGAAGCGCTTGGGTGTAGGCGGCGGATCCGTGGTACTTGACAGTGGTGGTGCGCTTGGATGCAGCAGCAGACCCTTGGCGGTGGAGCGCTTGGTTGTAGCGGAGGACCCGCGATACTCTACGGAGTGTGTGCGCTTGGTTGTAGCGACAGACCCGCGACGGTGGAGACGAGCGTGCAGAGTACGGAGACCGTGTAGCCGGCTGAGACCTGACGACTGCTTGACCGACTCGACTTGGAGTGAGTCGACTAGCCCAGTGGACGGAGCGCCCGGTATTTGGCGGCAGACCCACGGCGGACGAAGCGCCTGGTAGTTGGAAGCAGACCCGCGGTACTCGACAGGAGGAGTACCTCAGTAGGCTATCTGGGTAGCGCCCGGTATTTGGCAGCAGACCCTCAGCGGACGGAGCGCCTGGTAGTTGGCAGCAGACCCGCAGTACTCGACAGGAGGAGTACTTCAGCAGTCTTAGGTTAGTGACCAGTACCTCGGAGTCGTGACAGGACCACTGTACACTCTAGAGACGGAGCTCTTCAGCAGTTACGGTTTCGATAATGAAAATCCCGGATTGAGCTGAGTCAATGATCTTTGAGTTTCCTCATGATTGAGTTGGTTCGCTTGATAACTTAGGTATATGTATGGGCATATACCTGGGTAATAGTTATCCGTTGATTTCATAAACTTGTTATAAACTGTGTGAACTTGTACTGTTATCCTGTGTGGATTTTCTGTTTACTCTTCTTGTGTATTGGGTTGTTCTTGGGCTCGGTGTTGGAGCCGAACGGAAATTGGTGACATAGGTATATGTATGGGCATATACCTAATCAATACTGGATGTTACTTCGTGATTGTTACTTTTCTTCGTGGTTTATCCTTTGTGGATTTGAGAGACCTTCAGGGATCTCGGGGTCCCTACTGAGTAGCTTATACTCACCCCTGCACGGGCTATGCCCGCACTTCGTTGTGTTGGTTGCAGACGACGGACAGCGCTGACTGCGGTTGAGGCTTACGGAGTAGGTCGGTACCCGGAGGAGGACCACTGAGCGGGACGTGCTCGGAGCGGACAGTTGGACCCGAGGAGTTGTGGAGCTATCTGTACCTACCCTTCAGGTGGGATCCGTGGTGGACGATCCAGGAGCTGAGCCATCTGTACCTACCCTTCAGGTAGGAATCGAGGAGAACGTCCCAGGAGCCGCTTGTACTTTCAGTTGTTGTTTTTCCTTTCGAGTTGTACTTTACTTTACAGTTGGGCTTGTATTTCCGGCCCCTTTACTTCAGCACAGTTGTTCTATCTTTGTGTACTGCTTTACTTCCGCTTGTTACTCTGAGGTGCTAGTTTACTTTATTAAGGCAATGCCTTCCCTTTTTAGTAGTATTTTACGCCTTGGTGCTAGTCGCCAGCCCCTGGCCTATGGAGGGCGGGATTGGGGTAGTCACGGCACGGGCCCCGAGGGCGGGTCGTGACAAATTGGTATCAGAGGAGTTCGGTTCTACCGCAGAACTCAGAACCCTGATCTTTTTTCTATGTGAAGTAATAGTGTTTAGTGTATTGAGTGTGGTTATCAGTCCAGGGAGTCCAGTGTTGGTGCGGCGGCCGACGTATCCGTACACCAGGACCCTGACTTCTGATTTCCGACTTAATGCACGAAAACACTGATTGTGTGTGTGTTTCCCAAAAGGTTTAAATCAGCTCAAACCAGGTCATCTCACCAGGTATAAATTGTTGACCGTGACACATCTGTTCAGGATGTCACCATGCAGATAGTTAGCTGGAGTTCCGAGAGAGTTCTCGATGATGGCCCACCGAGCAGCGAGATTCCAGTGCAGGGCCCTTTTTCAGTGTTGGCACCTTCGGGTGGTGTACCAGCAGCACCACCACCCGTTAGGCAACAGATGCCACTAGCTGACGATGCACGCTAGCAGAGACTCACAGGCTTAGTGCCTTACATATGTTTTAGCACCAGATATCCCTCAAGTTTCGAGGTGAGCCTGACTCGTAGGCGGCTGAGGACTGGCTTGAGGAGGTGGTTGTGAGTTTTCTGGAGCTAATACAGCTTCGACAGTACGACATGTCGGAAGCAGAGCACTCAACGTGGCTTACCAATCAATCTTGGTACTCGTTGGTTGCGTTGTGATCAGTTCTTTAGACTCAAACTTCTGAGCGAAGTGTGTCTACAGGACATCCGAACCAATTCTTTTCCTCTATGCATTCCTACCTATGTTAGGATGCTAGAGAGAACCTTTGTGGTTGTGAACGTTAGCAGTGAAAGGCAGGAAACTAGCGCCAGTCTCAGAGACTCGGGCGTGTAAAAATGTTTCAGGAGGAGGAAGTGCTAAGGACAGATGAATCTGCAGGGTAGCAGACGTGGAAGCGGAGCTTGGAGAGCAGCATGTGGTGGTGTACATTTCGACATGTTACGACCACCCGACTTAGTAGTCCCCGCCAGGCTCAGGGAGCAGGAGGGCTGGGGAGGAGAGTAGCTGCATTACGGTCAAGGAGTGTGACCCAGGAGCTCTAAGAATGATTCGGGGTACGGATTATGTCTACTACGAGCTGCCATATCTATAGACATAAGAACCAATCATTCTACCCTTCCACGAATCATGTCCCAGACCAAGAGGTTCCGGGTAATCCGTAGACGTGACCCTCACGTCTGGAGATACCTTTGGGAGGAGACTCGATAATCACGCTTACGCCGACGGTGTGATTTGACCTCGAGGCGAGAGTTTCGGTTGGAATCTCTTGGTGGCAGCGTAGAGGCCTTACGACGTTGATCTGGGTATGGTTTTGATTCACAAATCATACCCCGGTTGACTGTTTTAGGCAAACGTCGGAATGGGTTTTCCTTGGTCGGCGAAAAGGAAACCCTGGGCAGCACATGTTAAACTCAGGCATAAGAGGGTGTGGCCGATCACTCTTGAGTTGGTCAACCTTACCCTTGTGGCAGCAGGAGTTTTGAGTTTCAGTTCTAATCTAAAAAGGGAAACCTCTTGAGTTCGAGGGTGACGAACACGTTCTTATACGGTCTCACCCCGATGAGGTTTCGGAGATGTGGCCGAGGCGGCATGTTATCTCCGAAGTTCGATGAACCCTTTTGATCTTCAGCAGGGTAGGCGAAGAGGTTTACCGCTTGACCCTACCACCTCAGTCTCACCGGGTGCATAATGTCCACCACGTGTCTCAGCTGTGGAGATACGTGTATGTTTCTTCACACGTCATCGACCCCGGGGAGTTGGACGTCGATGACAGGGCGACAAGCACAGAGGTTCTAGTAGAGATCGAGGATCGACAGGAGCAGGATCTACGTGAACGGTTGCTTCCTCTGGGGTGCTTCTCGGGTAGCACGAGATCTACAGGTGAGCATATGGGAGCGGAAAGCTCAGATGCGTGCTCAGTACTACCTTGTTTCTCTTAAGTGTGAGTTGAAGCTTTACGGGGACGTAAAGCCCTGAGGTGGGAGTAATGTAAAGACCCGTAAAATTCAAGGGAAATTTTTTCTTAAATTTCTTTAGAATTTTACAAGAGCGCGGTTTCAGACGGCACCTGATTCCGAGGCCCGGAGTGCCCGGAATTAATTTCTGAAGTTTGGCTCGGGTACGTTCAGTGAACGAACGAGCGGGAATTCCTAACTTTTGATCCGGTGCTCGGAATTGAAATCCGAGGGCACCGATGAACTCGCAGCGCCGATATTCGCTTAAGGAGACCTTTCCCGAAGTTGCGTTTACACGTGGGGAGTTGTAAAAATAAAATTATGAATGTTAAAATAAAAATTTAACTTCAATTTTTATTTTTATCTTCCTTAAGTGTTTTTATCCTTTGGGTGGAAGTTGGGTGACAACCCAACTTCCCTTGGGAGGTTAAGAGGGTGGTGGGGCCCACACGAACCCCACCCCTTCATATTCTCTAACCCTCCCCAACTCACAATTAATGATGTAAACTTAGGTTATAACTTATGTCATTAATAAGTGAGTTTAATTAAAGTTTTGAAATTCAAACTCTTGAATTTCAAAGGTTTGTGTTGTGTTAATAAATTAAGTGAGCTTAATTTATTGTTTTTGGTTAGTCCCTTTATTTCTTGAGAGGATTTGAGAGCTTTCCCTTCTTCTTCAAACCTCAACGAAGAACGCGGCGTCCTTCTTCCACGACGTCGGACTGCAACGCGTTGATTTTCCTCCACGACGCCGCAACGCATCCTCTCCGCGACGTGCTTTCCGCGGCGAACCTTCGTCCGACGCCGCAACGCACTTTCCGCGACGTGCCTCTCGCGGCGAACCCGCGTCCGTCTACCGCGATGCCGACGACGTCTTCTTCCGTGACGACCGACCTCCGTGATGTCCGATCTCCGCGACGCTCGTCCTTCGCGGATCCTTGACGAGCTCCGCGAACTTCCTTCGAGGTAGGGGATGTTGATTTAATATTTAATTATCTCATTCTTGCTCGTGGTTCGTATGACTAACGTGAGGATGTTGTTTAATTAAAGTTGCATTATTAATTTAACGTGAGGGGGCCGGACCGTACGAACACGGCCGAACCCCCTCCAACGTTCTTGTTTGTTCTTGCGGGTGGAAGCAAGTGGCGTGGTGCCGTCGCACCACGCGGTTGATCGTGCATTTATTTTACGCAACGCCGTCGCGCGCACACCATGGAAGAAACATCAAGAACGCGACGCCGTCGCACCGCGTTGAAAGAAATTAAAGTGCGGTGGAAGGGGCGCGGTGCCGTCGCACCGTGCCGGACGACGAACGTCGCGGCCGGTTCCGGGCCGCGGCGAGACGAGGAGACCGCGGCCGGTTCCGGGCCGCGGCGGAAGAAAAGACCGGCGGCCGGGCCGCCGGCGTCGGAAGCCGAAGGGGGACCGGAATTTCCGGTCCCGTTAGAGAAAACCGGCCGGCCAGCTGGCCGGCCGGATACCTTTAAAACCGGGGAATTTAATTCCCCGGCCACCTCAATAAAACCCCCCTCTTTAAGAGGGGGGGCGTTTCTTTGAAGGAGGGGGCAGCCGGCCCCCTCGGCTCGGCACCAGCAGGCCCCCCACGTGGGGGGGGCTTCTTTAAAAAAAAAAGGGGCGCGGCCCTTGTGCCGCGCCGCCCCTCCAAAAACCGCGAGGCTTAGCCCCCGCGTGCGCAGCCTCGCCGCGGCCCGCCGCCGCCGCCGCCGCGCCGCCCCGCCGCCGCCGCCGCCGCGCCGCCCTGGGGGGGGGGGGGGGGGGGGTCGGGCCGGGTCGGCCCGGACCCGGACCCCCCCGTTTCGAACCAGATTTGGTTTTTGGCTCATAACTTGAGCCTCGGACCTCCGAATGACGAACCGTCTGCGGCAACGCGATCCTTGGATCGAGACGGTCGTTTCGGTATATCGCACTCAAGGTTTCGGTTTACTTTGAGTTCGGCCGGGTTGGTTCGTTCACGAAACCAACCGGGCCTTCGGAGCGGAAACGCTCATATCTTGAGCTACGAACGTCCGATTGACGCGCCGTCAGTCGCGTTGTGTTCCTCTTAGTGAGACGGATCTTTTGGCATACTCCGCCCGAGGTTTGGACGCAGGTGGAGTACGGTCGGGTTGGTTTTGCCTTAAAAACCAACCGGGCCCCGGGGACGAAAATGCCAATAACTCACAGACCGGGCGTCCGATTGACGCGCCGTCTGTTTCGTTGACTTCCTCTTAATGAGACGGAACTTTTGACATACTCCGCCCGAGTTTTGGATGCAGTCGGAGTATGGCCAGGTTGGATTGTACCCGAAATCCAACCGGGCCCCTGGAACGGGAAAGCTGATATCTTTCAGACAGGACGTCCGTTTGACGAACCGTCAGCGGCGTTGGTGTTTACGCTTAGTAACGGTCCCTTTGAGTATACCCTATGGGAGTTCGGGGTACAGTTGAGATACGGCCGGGATTGGTTTCGCTCACGAAACCAACCGGGCCCCTGGGACGAAAAGGCTAATAACTCACAGACCGGGCGTCCGATCGACGCGCCGTCTGTTGCGTTAAGACCCCTGTGACGAGACGGTTCTTTGAGACACTTCTTCGCGGGACCTTGTGATACTTGGAGTATCGACCAGTAGCTTGTGGAGTGGACCCTTCCGGAGACGAGCGGGCGGGGAAGCGCTTGGGTGTAGGCGGCGGATCCGTGGTACTTGACAGTGGTGGTGCGCTTGGATGCAGCAGCAGACCCTTGGCGGTGGAGCGCTTGGTTGTAGCGGCGGACCCGCGATACTCTACGGAGTGTGTGCGCTTGGTTGTAGCGACAGACCCGCGACGGTGGAGACGAGCGTGCAGAGTACGGAGACCGTGTAGCCGGCTGAGACCTGACGACTGCTTGACCGACTCGACTTGGAGTGAGTCGACTAGCCCAGTGGACGGAGCGCCCGGTATTTGGCGGCAGACCCACGGCGGACGGAGCGCCTGGTAGTTGGCAGCAGACCCGCGGTACTTGACAGGAGGAGTACCTCAGTAGGCTATCTGGGTAGCGCCCGGTATTTGGCAGCAGACCCTCAGCGGACGGAGCGCCTGGTAGTTGGCAGCAGACCCGCAGTACTCGACAGGAGGAGTACTTCAGCAGTCTTAGGTTAGTGACCAGTACCTCGGAGTCGTGACAGGACCACTGTACACTCTAGAGACGGAGCTCTTCAGCAGTTACGGTTTCGATAATGAAAATCCTGGATTGAGCTGAGTCAATGATCTTTGAGTTTCCTCATGATTGAGTTGGTTCGCTTGATAACTTAGGTATATGTATGGGCATATACCTGGGTAATAGTTATCCGTTGATTTCATAAACTTGTTATAAACTGTGTGAACTTGTACTGTTATCCTGTGTGGATTTTCTGTTTACTCTTCTTGTGTATTGGGTTGTTCTTGGGCTCGGTGTTGGAGCCGAACGGAAATTGGTGACATAGGTATATGTATGGGCATATACCTAATCAATACTGGATGTTACTTCGTGATTGTTACTTTTCTTCGTGGTTTATCCTTTGTGGATTTGAGAGACCTTCAGGGATCTCGGGGTCCCTACTGAGTAGCTTATACTCACCCCTGCACGGGCTATGCCCGCACTTCGTTGTGTTGGTTGCAGACGACGGACAGCGCTGACTGCGGTTGAGGCTTACGGAGTAGGTCGGTACCCGAAGGAGGACCACTGAGCGGGACGTGCTCGGAGCGGACAGTTGGACCCGAGGAGTTGTGGAGCTATCTGTACCTACCCTTCAGGTGGGATCCGTGGTGGACGATCCAGGAGCTGAGCCATCTGTACCTACCCTTCAGGTAGGAATCGAGGAGAACGTCCCAGGAGCCGCTTGTACTTTCTGTTGCTGTTTTCCCTTTCGAGTTGTACTTTACTTTACAGTTGGGCTTGTATTTCCGGCCCCTTTACTTCAGCACAGTTGTTCTAGCTTTGTGTACTGCTTTACTTCCGCTTGTTACTCTGAGGTGCTAGTTTACTTTATTAAGGCAATGCCTTCCCTTTTTACTGGGATTTTACGCCTTGGTGCTAGTCGCCAGCCCCTGGCCTATGGAAGGCGGGCTTGGGGTAGTCACGGCACGGGCCCCGAGGGCGGATCGTGACAGGGTTAAAGTTTTTTCCAATCATATTTAGAATTTATTGGAAAGAAATATTTTTATAAAAGATAGGGAAGTTTTAATACTTCCCTCAGAAAATATGACGATGCTAAAGTTTATCAATAAAAGAATATATATAATGATAGATAAGGTTCTTAATTAAAGTAGATGATTGTTGAATAATCTAGATGACATCGAAGCAACATGGGTTTTCTTTCCAAAGAAAATATTTTAGGTGGCGTTGTTTCACAATGTTTTCCAAATTTTTGGATCTCAAAATCAGGAGTTTCTCATTTTAGAAAAGGAAGAGTTTTCTACAAAGGATTCTATAAATAATGGTTCACGAACCATAAAGGATAGTTCACGGACCATGAAGGATAGTTCACAGACCACATAGGAGGTATAAGGAGCGGTGAAGGAAATTTGGCAAATGAAGAATTATGTAAAGTCCGGTACGCGGACCGTGTAGGAGAAATGGTTTGCTGGTGGATCACAGTTTGCGGGAGGCTTGCAATTCATATGAGGTCAATAGTTCATGATGAAGGCTGTCATTTGTTTAATGGAGGTGGTGATTTATGCCATCATGAAGGAAGAAATTTGGTATATGTATCGCATTGGGAAAATGGTTCACAGGACGCGCATAGTATGCGATGAAGACTATACCACATTGAAAATTTAGGTAAATCAAATTAGAGATATTTTTGGACATATTTTCCTATATAAAGGACCTTAATCCATTCATTATGTTAGAGAAATTTTCATAATATAACATCTTCTCTCCAATTAATAATTTGGTTATGTCTGGAAGAGTTTGTGAGGAATAATTCCATGAAGGATAAGTTTCGTGAGGAATGATTCTGCAAAGGATGAAGTTTTCTATAGAAGAAGACATGGTCCACAGAAGAGGAGACGGTCCAAAAAAGTAGAAACAGTTTACGAAATAAGAGACGGTCCACGGAAGCTGAGGTAGCAAGTGAAGGAAGAAGAATTTATCAGAAGGGAAATCAGATCACAAAGAAAATGTCGCTTTCAATATAGGGGTAGTATGTGGAGCATCAGTAATCTACAGAGCGTCACTAGTACATGGAGAATCAGTGGTACGCAGAATAGAGAGAGTCTTTAGAAGAAGAAGTGGTGGTTCGAGAAGCACTTACACTATGTGGTGAAACTCAGTTCATGGAGGATATAGACAGTTCGCAGAGGAAGCAGGACAGTTCTCAAAGGAATCAAAGAAGTTCCTACCAGCTTCTAGGTAGGAAAGATAAGAATTTTTTTAAATGGTCAGATTTGTGAAAGTTGATCAAGAAGCATTGAAACATTGAATTACATCATTTTTTCTAGAATAACACATGCGCTATTGAATTATTTTCAACATGTTACACAAGTGAAAGGTTATATCCTACTCATTGTATTACACTCAAAAGGATTTTTTTTCTATTAGATTGTGTGGTATTGGATTGTTTCCAAACCAAACCAAGGAAATAGAAACTCTTGTTGAGTAGTGAACCCTGTAAATTCTTATGTTTCTATGGTTGTGTGTTTGGATTGTGTTCTATAGGGAAGTTAATCTTTAACTGGAGGTGAAGGTTGTTTCATAAGTTAGGAAACATAAAATAAAAATTTATCCCCAATTCACCCACTCTCCCACTAAGTGGTACTCAAATATTGACCGAGAAACATCTATTGGTATCAGAGGCAGGTTCCCTTTATTTATTATTTTCTAAATCTTTGAAGAGAAGTTGTGATGGAGAATCTAAATTTCGTGAATAGTAAGTGGATTCTAATATTTGATGGAATGAATTATCATATCTAGAAATATATAATGATGCCTTACCTTATATCCCTTGGGTATTAAGTTCTTGAAGCTACAATAGATGGATTTCAATATATTGATGACAAGGTTTCTCTTATACCTGTCGATAAGAAAAATCTTGAGAATGGTGGGAGATCTAAAAATGCATTACTCTCATCACTTTCTAAAAGTTAGTTATTCATAGTAAAATGTGTTTCCACTTCTAAAGGTATATGGGATAAGATGAAAAACATTTATGAGGGAAATAAGAAAGTGAATAAGGAAAAATTAAAAATCTAAAGGTTGAAGTATGAAGTATGAAGATTTAAAAACGGGTGAGTTTTAATCTATTGGGGACTTCTTACCAGGGTAAATGACATTTTCAGCACTATTAGATGTCTTGGTGAAAGGTTGGATTATTCTATAGTTGTTGAAAATTTCTTAAGAATTATGCCTGAAAAAATTGATACTAAAGTTTCTTCATTGGAAGAAAGAGACCCTGAAACACTATCTCTGGATGATTTTCATAGCACTGTCATCACTTATGAAATGATAAAGGAGAATACAATGAATAGAAAACTAGTGTTGATAGAGAAATGTCTTTCAAAATGACCAAGATTGAAAAGACTGAGAAGTATTTTGAGGATGATGATATTGCTGACTTTAACTCTAAAAATGAGGTATGTAAAAATCCTGATGAAATTTTATCTTTATTTTCTAAAATTTTGATAAGAGGTACAGGTAAATACAAAGGGAAACTTCCCTTGAAGTGTTTTTAATATGGATCCGTTGGGAACTTTGAGGCTAATTTCCCTCAAATAAAAAAATATAAAGACATTGATGAAGAATAAATAGGTCAAATAAGTTCCTGAAAGAAACAAGGTGATAAAGAAAAATATTCTTCCATAGGGAAAGATAAAAAGTTATTCAAACCCAAAAGAATAACCTTTTTTCAAATATGTTGAAGAAGAAGATAGTGAAGTTAAATCAGAAAAATATTATGCTAAGAAAGCTATATAGGATGCCTTTATTAAAGCAGTAAATAATGAAGATTTTGTGAGCAATAGTTTTGGATAAGAAGAAACTCAACTTGAATATGATCTAAAATAAGAGTTAAAAGAATTCCTGAGATAGATTAAAAGGATTGATAAGGAAAACAAGATCTTGGTAGATAAAAAACCCACATCATACAATCAATAAGGTTTTCCAAATGATAAAATAAAGCTGGTAAAAGATATTAATGGTTTTAAGAATTATATTGAGAAAGAAAAGAATTGTAATGAATATCTAGAAGTTAATTTGAAGAAAAAAGAATAAGATTAACAACTTTTCCAACAAAAAATATCTAAATTTGAATAGAGGGGTATAAGTTTCAAAAAATATATCTCAGATGTCGGTGAAATTTTTAGTGTTAATGAACCTAATAAGGATCAACAAAATTTACCTTCAAAAGTTTATAAGAAAGCTATAATTGGTTCTGAGAAGAATAAAGATGAGAAAGTTATGTATGTGTCCAAAGTTAACAATGTTGAAAAATTAGAAGTTTTTAAAAATCTTGATTCCATAAAAATATATATTACTTCTAGTTCTGATAAATTTGGAAATAAATGTAATCTAAATAATAAAGTTATGTTTTAAAACAAGAAGTTTAATAGTCAACAAATTTGCATTAAGGGGGTTTTGAGAATATTATTCACAACTCCGGTCAATATGGGAGTTTTAGAGGAAAATATTCTTTATATGGATATAGGTTTTATTGTAGTGGATTAGGACATATCACAAATATGTATTGGTTCAACCAATAATATTTATACTACTCCATAGGTTATGGAAGGTATGGTTTGAGAGGGAGTCAATCCTATCAAAATAATAAGTCTAAGAGGGAGGTTTGAAAGAAGTTTTAGAAGGTTTGTGTAAAAGTTGAGAATAGGTTACAACCACTAAAAACTAATTATGAAATATGTGATCAACCTGGACATCTTTCTAAGGTTTATCTTGTTTTTTTTATCAACACAACAAAAGTTTCATAACAATTCTCAAAAGCTGGAGGTGAAGAAATAAAAGTAACAATAAAATGATCTTGTTGCTGAAACCGCTTTGAAATCTATAAAAGGAGAATGACACTAGATTCTTGATAGTGGGTTTTATTCTCATATTATAGAATACTTAATTCTATTTAATTATTTTAAATAATTAAAATAAGGAATAGTGACATTTGGCAATGATGAATCTCTGAGGATCAAAGGTGTTGGATCAGCCATCATTGGGAATGAAAAGATGTAATCTAGGAAAACTTTATATTTTTATGGGTTGAAACACAACCTTATGAGTGTTTCATAACTTTTTTATGAGGGTAAAAAAATTATCTTTAGAAAAACTGGGTTTTTAAAAAAAATTGAGGAAGATGGAAAGATAGTTACAAGAGGCCAATGTACAAAAGAGAACTTGTTTCAAGTTGGTGAAATACAAAACTATTGCTACATGGGTATGGTGGAAGAAAATAAATTGTGGCATAAAATTTTGGTAAAAATGTGTCAGAGAAACATTATAAAGATATAAAATTGATATAGTGTCTAAGATATTCCTCATATGTTAAGAAGAAGATATTGGTGTTGCACTATTTTTCAAAAAAGAGAAATTACAAACTTAGTGCATAAGAAAATTGAAAATTGTTCAAAACAACCCCAAGAACTTATTCATTAAAATATATGTGGGACAATGGGAAAACAATAAACCAATGTATATAATTACTTCATCACATTCATTTATGAATTTAGTCGCATTACTTTTGTTATATACATGAGACATAAGATAGATGCTCTGAAATTTTTTAAAAGTTTTTGGAGGAACACTAAGATGGAATGTGTTTATTTAGTGAATAAATTGTGAAAAAAAAATGTTGGTTAATATAATAATTAATAATTTGAAAGTTATCTTGAGAATCATGGAATTTTGGAATGAGTTCGATTCACCATACAGACCTCAAAAAAATGGGGTTTCTGAAATAAAAAACAGAAGTCTGGAGAAAATGGGGAAAACTATGTTTCTTAAACATAGCCTCTCTCATTACTATTGGAGACAAGACATAAGTATTGTTTTGTATATTCAAAACTGATTTTTCAATAGGCCAAGTTCATATATGACTCTATATGAAATGTTTTATGGTAAAAACCCAAGTTTGAAACACTTAATAGTTTTTGGGAGTTTATGCATCATAAAGAAGAAAGGTGGAAACGTTGGAAAGTTTGAGAAAATAGGTGAAGATGGAATTTTTATTGGTTATTCTTAGAAAGGAAGAGGATATAGATGTTTCAACAAATAAACAGGAAGAATTTTTTATTCTACTAATGTTAAAGTTGTTGAAAATGTTGAGAAAAAAAATAAGTCTCATGCTAATATAGAAGTTAAAGTGGATAAAGAAAGTTTTGTTAACAATTATGAAAACGATGCTGACAATGGTAATCCTACTCAAGAAAACGAATCAAACTCATCTATTTCAAGTGATGAGGATGAAACTTAAATATCTCATCCTTGTCTTAGGAAGCAAGTGGAGACTCAGAACATTTTTGGTGATCAACATCAGAAGGTTCAAACCATAAAAACTTAAAAGGTTGTCACACACACTTATTTGTATTCTAAAGTTGAGCTAAATGAGGTGAATAAATATTTTTAGCATCCAGAATGAGTTTAGGCTATGAATTAAGAGCTTGATCAGATAGAAAATAATGATACTTGGTAACTCATACCCAATTTGGATAACAAAAATGTTATTGGTACAAAATAGGTTTTCTGGAACAAGTTGAATGAAGAAGCATAAGTGATAAGTAACAAAGAAATATTAGTGTGAAAAGTTTACTCACAAATTGAAGGTGTTTATTTTTATGAGGCTTTTTCTCTAGTTTCAAGTTTAGAAACAATCAAAATCTTTCTTGTTATTATTGTACAATGAGGTTACACAATTTTTCAAATGGATGAAAAGTCCTTGTTTTTTTAATGGGAATATTGATGAGGAAGTTTACTTTGAACAACCCTATGGATTTTTTGTTGGGAAAGATAAAAGTTATGTGTGTAATTTGAACAAATCCTTGTATGGTCTAAAACAAGCTCCAAGGGCATGGTACTCCAAATTGGATACTTTCTTAAGGAAGATGATTTTTAAGAAAGGAAGAGTTGAGAGAAATATTTATATCAATGAAATTTAGGAGATTTCTCTCATTGTAATTATTTATGTTGATGACATTATCTTTGTTAAAAATGATGAAAGAGCATAAGAAATATTTTCTAAAGAGATGAAAAAGTTGTTTAAGATGTCCATTCTAGCAGAAATGAAATACTTTCTGGGGTTACAAATTTTAAAAAAGAAGAAATGCATTTTTCTTTCTCAAGAAAAGTATGCTAAGAAACATCTTAAGAAGCTTGGTATGGAAAATTAAAAACTATTTTCCACACTTATTTTAGTGGGAACCAAGCTGTCTAAAGATGGAGAAGGTAAAAAAGTTGACCAAAAATAGTTTCAGAAGCTGATTAAGAGTATATTATATGTGACTACCGCAAGACCTGACTTTGTTTATGTTGTTAACTTGTGTGAAATATTTCAGCGTGATCCTAAAGAATCACATTAATTATTTGGAAAAAGAATTATCAGATATATAAAAGACACAAAAAAAATTGGAATAGGGTATGATAGATCAGAAAATATTGACTTGTTTGGGTATTCAGATAGTGATTGGGTAGGAAATGTTGATGATAGAAGATCCACATATGGTGGAGTTTTCTTTCTAGGGAAAAGATGTGTTAGTTGGCACACAAAGAAACGGAATTTAGTAACTCTTAGCATGGATTAAGTTTAGTATGTTTCTTTCACTCAAGATGACACTCAACTTATATGGATGAAAACTTAGTTGGAATACTTACTTGTTGAAGTAATGTTAACCATTACCTTAATATGTGATAATAAAAGTGAAATCAATATTACAATGAATCTGGTATAAAATTATCATCCAAAACATATTGAAATAAATTACCACTTCATCAAAGAGAATTTTAAGAATAATTAATTGAATTTGGATTGTGTTCCTACATCAGAATAAGTTGCTGATATATTCACAAAACCTTTACAAAAGGAACTATTCTATAAACTAAGGTTGAACATGGGTGTCCAAACTATTTCACATTAAGGTTGAGGTATTTTTTCCTTTCCCCTAACTAATATTACCTTTGGATAGTGATTTCAAGGGGGATAATTATTTCATAAATCTATCTTTATGGAATCATTCATAAATGGGGAGTTGTGGGTAAGCTGTGAATACAACATATAAGTGTGTGAACTATTATAACTATTTGTTAGAGTGGTTGTAAGGAAAAAAGATTATATTACAAGAAAGTTAAATAAATAGATAAATATTAATAATAATTATGATGAAGAAGGCTTTAAAGAAATTTGATGATGTTTTTGAGAAGGTTGAGGAGGAAAGCTAAATAGTTTCCATAGTAACTTCTTCTAGACATCATGGTTTTTGCTGTCAATAATTATTGTTTTCTACATGAGTTAGCTTACATAGGATTAGAATTTTTGATATGTAATCCATATCTTGAGGTTAAAATGTTCACTAATTTATGAATCTTGGTTGAAAACAAAATCCAAAGGGATAGATTATTGGGAAAAAGTTGGCTGGAGAAGTTTTTGGAAGTAAAAATAGGTTGTTTTCAAGAGTGTTCTCTTTTGTTATCAAAAATGTTAAATCAATTAACTTTTTAAATGATTAGAAAATATGACGATGCTTTTCTGATATGTATTTTACAAATATCATAAGTTTTTTGGAGAACTTGTGATGTAAGTCTTATGAAATAAAAGGGGAGTAAAGGTGTTTCCAATCATATTTAGGATTTATTGGAAAGAAAGGTGTTGCTGAAATATGGGAAAGTTTTCATACTTTCCTCAGAAAATATGACAATGATAAAGGTGATCAATAAAATACTATATATCATGATATATAAGGTTTGTGATGAAATTAGATGATTTTTGAATAAGCCAGATGACAACAAAAAATCATGAGTGTTCTTTTCGAAGCATATATTTTAGGTGGTGTTGTTTTCCAGTGTTTGCCAAATTTTTGGGCCTCAAAATCTGGAGTTATCATTTTGAAAAAGTAAGAGTTTTATACAAATTAGTATACAAATAATGGTTTTTAGACAATTAAAAATTGTTCACAGACCGCATAGGAGGTACGCAGAGTGGTGAAGGAAATTTGTAAAGGCAATAATTTTGCATAGTGTAGTACGCGGACCGCGTATGAGAAACAGTTTGTAGGTGGATCACGATTTGCGGGAGGCTTATAGTTTGCGGTAGGTCAATAGTTCGCGGTGAAGGATATCATTCGTGTAATGGAGGAGGTGATTTAGGCCACCTCGAAATAAGAAATGTGGTACACAGATCACATAGGGAAAATGGTACGTAGGACGTGCACAGTATGCAGTGAAGACTGTACCACATTGAAAAATGAGGTAAATCAGATTAGTGATATTTGAGAAAATATTTTCCTATATTAAGGAACTTAATCCCTTAATTAGTTTAGATCAATTTTTATAAGATAATATCTTTACTCTTAGTAATAATTTTTCTAAGTCTGGAAGAGTTCTAGAGGAAGAATTACCTGAAGGATATGGGTTCATGAGGAAAGATTTTAGAAAGGACAAAATTGACTGCGGAAGAAGATGCGGTCCATGGAAGAGGATACAGTCCACATAAGTAGAAATGGTTTACAGAATAGGATATGTTCCATGGAATCGTAGGTATTCTGTAAAGTAAGAAGTAGTCCGCATATGGGAAAGTAGCTCGTGAATCAAAGGTCGTTCATGGTGTAGGGGTGGTAGGTGGAGCATTAGAAGTCCACAGAGCATTAGTGGTATGAGAAGCATCAGTGGTACGTGGAGCAGAGATAGTCCATGTAAGAAGAGGTGGTTCATGAAGCACTCACTCAATGTAGTGAAACTCAGTTCATGAAGGATACAGTTAATTCATGGAGGAAGTAGGACTCAAGGAAGTTCCTACTAGCTTCTGGGAAGGAAAGAGAATAATTGTTTTAAAATATCAAATTTGTGAAAGCTGATCAAGAAGCACTAAAACACTGAATAGAATAATTTTGTTCTAGAAGAAGCACACACACTATTGGATTATTTTCAAAGTGATACAAGAGTGAAAGGGCATATCCTACTCATTATATTCCTCTCAAAAGGATTATTTTTTAGTAGATTATGTGGTGTTGGATTGTCTCCAACCCATACCAAGGATGTAGCTACTCTTGTTGAGTAGTGATCCTTGTAAAATCTTGTGTTCATGTGGTTGTGTTATTTGATTGTGTTAGGTGGAAAATTTAATATTTAACAGGAGTAAAAAGTGTTTTCATATATAAACATAAAAGAAAAATATATCAATGATTCACCCCTCCCCGTCTCAGTGATACTTGAATCCTGACTGGGAAACTTCATAATAAATAAATATTATGTATATATAATGGTTCTAAAACATTAAGTAGGATGGAATACATATTTTATAATCTGTTTCAACCATAAAAATGGTTTCATGAATAGCCTTTAAGGATAAATTAAAGAATGAAAATTCATCGTCCATGAAGGTTGTAAATCGGCACCTCAAGGACAATGATTTCGTTTTTAAAATAAAAGAGAGAGAGAAAGGAGTTTCATGATGGGTATTTGATTAACATGATATCATTAAATTATATATATGATAATGGAGTTATCATGATCATTTGGATAGAGGAGGTTAGGAGAGTATAATAAAAGAAAAAACATGAAAAGAAAATAAAAGGAAGAGGAGGATTTTACCTCTGGAATACTTCTCATTGAAAACCTCTTTAAGGAAAGGGGTTTTAGTATTTTGGTAAGAACAAAGCTTCTGGATGTGGGGAGAAACTAGGGAAGAGTAATTTGGTAGAAATTTGATAGGCTTCAATACTTAGAGGTGTGAGGATAAGAGGGGGTGAGGGGTGGTTTTTATAGTGGAGGAGAGGGGTAATTTCTCATTATTTAATTCATTATTTTATTATTTTTCTCAAGACAATAAATAGTGTTGATTCTTGTGACTAAATATATTAATTGGTTCATTTGAGTTCAAACCAATGGTGCTTATATCATTCATGAGTCAATGAATAGTTTATTTATCTTATAATGTATATATACCTTAAATTACCGTATTTTACTATTCATCAAAATTTCAAGTATTTCAGAAAAATCCAAAAAAAATCATCCTAACTATTTTTCAATGTGTAGAGTCCAAAAATGAACTATATTTTATGAAAATAATTTTATAAATATGAAAAATTTATTTTTTAATCAAAATTGTACTTTACTCGAAAAATATAGATTTTAAATTTATAACTCATTTTATAACACTCTAAAAAATTAATTATGGCCTCACAAAATTATCCTAAAATCATAAGACAACAAAATATTAATTAATGAATAAATTTTACGAAAATAAATTTTCTTTTGAATCATTATATTAATTATATAATTGTAAATAAAAATTTACATTTTATAAAAATACTAATACTTAATTAATCATTTCTTAAACATTTATTTATTATAATTATATCATACTTTCATATATAAGATGCCTAGATTTTATTTATACATTTATGGATGATTTTACTATTCATTTGGCCAATTTACTATTCATAAGGGTTGTATTACTATTCATAAAGGTGACATTACTATTCAAAAGGGTCAAGTTACTATTCTCCAAATAAATAAGTTGATCTTATCAAAATTTAAATATCTTATTTATCACAATTGTGTATGTCTATTTTTCAAAATTCGATTCATGGAATTGGAGAAATTATATTTAATTTCTAGGTTATAACTATCTTATTTACATAATTATAATAATAGAGTGTTGTTTCACAGTGACTCAGTGTTGTGTACAATATAATTTATTTAATGAATTGAAATTATTAATGAAGAAACATACCATAAATTTTTGGGAAATTATATTATCCCCTCTTTCAATAAATTATGTCCTCAAAATTTGAAATTTCACTTCAAAAATAGAAAAAAAAAAGTTGATATTATAAAAACATAAATCACATTGTTAATATCATAATCATAAACATGGTTTCTTTAGGAACATATTTACTTTTAAATCCTTTAGAATGGTTTTTATAGAGAATGTGGATTGTCTTCATCATATCCCCCAGGAGTGTCAAACTAGGTGCACAGTAAGGCCCATTTTCTTGTACCAGGTTACCCTCAGTCAGGTCCAGAACACCTTATTAGATTTGTTACTCCTAGGTACATCTATTCTAGAACCATATACACTTGTAGTATCCATATAGGGGTGTATTTTTAAAAAGACCCACAAATCTCTACCTTACTAAAATTCTAGGACGTTCTTCTATACATATCCTCAAATTCAATCTTAGGGTTATGTTTTATAAACTATTTTTTTCTAAATAAAGTTTCCAATGTTGCTGTTAAACTTCCTATGATACCAAATATAATTCCCTGACCCTAGAAAACCAGATCTGATGAATTATTTTACTACATTTGAATGATTAAAATGAATTAAATTCTGAATGACCGATCAGTTTAGTGGTTTTATAAGACCATATTACATACATTGTACTCATAGTACATTAGAAAAGATATAAAATACCACATGATACATAACAAAATAAAATAAAATGAATCTTTAAAACTCATTCAAAAGATTCCTCTTCATAACTTGGGAAAATGAAACATAATATGGGTGATCTCAAATGCACAGTAAGGGTTACATGAAGAAATAAAAAGGTAAGTGAATTCAATAATTCATAGAATTTATGGCAAGTTAAATAATCTGAAAAACACATGCCATCAATAAACTGGGAATGAAAATGAAAATATAGATTCTATCGCAGTGAAAACATCATAGAAAGTATTAAATTAGTACTGAATGAAGAAAATGATTATTTAGTGGAATTCATGTATCTGGAACATGAACCATTACACAGTCAAGATGGTTTAAGTCTATGGGTAGAAACTCGTCTGATTCTATTTGGAAACAAACACGAATGGTTTATTGCCAACTGTTTTGTCTCATGAGACATGTCGATGCATAGAGGTGATATAGTGGGAACCTTCTATCACTACAAGTCTACATCATTCTTCATACATATATTTAATTCAAGAAAAATATTCCTTATAAAGATCCATATTGATTAGAGGATACAGATTCATCATTATTTCCTCAGTTAAAATATCATTCAAAATAAACAACATATGTAAAATGGTATACATCTAAGATAATAATCATATTCATGATACAAGAATATGGATATTTAATAGAAATATAATTTCAAATTAAAATTAATCTCAAATGGAAATTAGATACACCACATAAGAATTATTAGGTGCACAATACCAAGTAAGTCTCAATGAAATGGAAATTGAGACAAATCCCCTTACTTTAATTCCCACTTAAATTCTCATTTTTGAGCCTTTTTTTAAGGTGGTGCCTCAGTCAAAGACCAAGGCACAATTTATTGATCAAGAAAGAAAAGGAGCTACAAAATTCTAAAAGACGAAATATTATTATAATCCTTATTAAAAAATGGCAGCAAATCACCAGGCAGATCATCCAGCCATGTAATATCCTAATTAACCCCTTGTTGGAAAGGCTATCAGCAACCCTGTTCGCTTCATGGAAAGCATGTGTGGCAATGAAGTTGAGATCCATGAGCAAGACAAGACAATTCATCCATCTAGAGGTGAGCGGCCAGGCAAGGTGCACTACCCCCTTCCATATAGCTTGGATAACAGTGGTTGAATCACTTTCAATCCATAGATTGTTCCAACCTTTTTGATTTGAAAAATCAACAACATCAATCACTCCCAGCATTTCCGACTCTAGAGCCGAGGTCATACCACATCCTCCAAAGAAACAGTCGTGGTACCTGCCAAGATAGTCTCTAAAGATGGAACCACAACCTGTCGGACACGGATTTCCTCTCAAGGAACCATCAAAATTGACTTTGATCCTTCCCGGAAGCAGATCTTGCCAGAACACTTCAAAGGTGCGATGAGGCTGCCTGTAAGATCCCGTAATCCTAAGATGGCAAAGGATCTCAAAATCTCCAATAGAGTTGTCACAATGAGATTTCTGAAGATAGGCATCATCCTTGATGGTAATAAGAATACGCGTTTTACCTGCATTGAGACTGAATGAGCAGTTATTATGAAGAAAATTATTTCTATCATACCAGATCACATGTAGGAGTTCCACCACTACAGCCAGAAAAAGGTTTTTAATTTGCAATGAGGAGTCCCAATTAACACAGAGCTGTAATTGAGAGTTGATAATATAAATAAGAGACCATATGCAACCAAAAATTTCAAGAGTGTAATTCCAAAGAGTTTCAATTGTAGCACAAAACAAAAATAAATGATTAGCATCTTCATGGTGTTGGTTGCACAGATGACATCTAGAGAAAAGAGGGATCCCAAAAGATTGAAGGCACACATTAGTGGGTGTTGATGATCCTTTCCGTCACAGATTCTAAACGAATAAAAAGGGGAAAGACCTTGAACCCAAAGTGATTCATCCTTTGAAGAAACATCAAAAATTGACAAAGGCATGAACAAAGATTCATTTGCACTTGGGTCGCACAAGTTCCACCAAGGTTGCACAAGTATACTTGTGCGCCGCCCAATGGTCGCACTGGTGACTTGCATGTCCTCTTTGATTTTTCACCCAAGGTCTTCCCTGGCCTATAAATACCCCCTGTGGGCCCCCCATTTGAGGAAGGAAAAATTCCAAAACTCATATTTGAGCTCTGGTCGCCCAAGTCTCTTCTAGAAGTCTTCTAAACACTTCTAAGGTAATTTCTTACCTATAATGGAAGGTCTGAACAGGGGAAACAAGGCTTAAGTGTTGAAACTCATCAACACTTGCGCGCCTAAGTGGCCAACCCTTAAGGGAAATGGCCACAATTGCGCACCGCCTTACCCCTTCAACAGAACTTGTGAGCCGCTCTTCTGGAAACCTCTAAGGATAGTACTAAGGTCTTGATCCAAGTCTCTCCCAAGTATTAACCTAAGGGTTGACCGTCGCACAAGTACGCCTATGTCACGCAAGTATACTTGCGCAACCAGAACTTCCGCACCCATGCAGGACCTGTGCGCCCACTTTCTTTTTGGGTGCCTCTCCTACCTATTTCACCTCTCTTATGCCTATCCACCTCTCCTATTCAAGATACAGCCTTCAAACCCCTCTTTAAAGTCATTTCTTTTGGCATGGCTTCCTTGTTGGCTTCCTTATCTGAAAGGAATTCTATGGAACATCTCTCAAAACCTAGTGATTTACATATCTTTATGTCACTAAGGTTAGAGATTTCATTCATTAAACCTCATCCTTTAATGATGAGAGAATCCTTAATTTAGGCCTCCTTTTCACGAATAATTCCTATGTCTCAAGTCCCCTAACCTGGGCCTCCTTTTCAGGAGTAAGCCCCAGTATTTAAGTTCCCTTAATTTTGGGCATCCTCCTTAGAAGTAAGCCCCAAGTTCCCAAAATCCAAATTTCCTTAACCTGGGCTTCCTTTTCAGGAGTAATCCCCAGTCATAACCCCCTTTAACCTGGGCCTCTTCTTTAAGAATAATCCCCAGTCATAATTTTTCTTAACCAGCCTTAATTTACTTTTGACTTGGGCTTCTTTATCAAGAGTGAAACCCAATCATAAGTCCCCTCCTAATTTGGGCATCCTCCTCAGGAATAAGCCCTGTGTTAGAGTATCCAAATCTCCATAAATCACATATACCTTTATGGACCTTGTTCCCGGGTTTCTTCCCTGAAGTAAATCCAAATCTTCATCCATCTGGGCAGTCATACATACATAAGCCCCACTCATTTCTTATAATTGCATCTTTCATGGCACAATTGTCTGGTTTTACCAATACCTCTTGTTTCTCACACCGAGTATGAATCACGTGAGCTTAGAGTGTAAAAGTAATTATGACATATTTATTTGAGCCATTAATCATGCATAAACCTCATACTTCTTTACTCGAACTATGTGGGTTCTGATTTCTTTTCTAAAACAAAAGATACGTAGGTATCCCATCTACAGGTATGATCCCAACTCTGAAATAATATATGTCCTTATGAAAGACAATAAACTTCAAGTGCCCCGATGAGTGGCTTTAAAACCAGTATGGTTATCATAATGACCTAGATATTTCTATATAATGTGTCGAAGGATACCATTGACTAAGAATCTATAACAAATACAGATGATTCTCTATCGATGAAGAACCTCTAATACATATAAAATATTCTCTAAATTTCATCCATACTAATTATTGATTGTCAGATCTAATAGAAAGCTCATTTTCATACTTGGTAATGTAATAAGGATTCATGAACATAACTTAAATATATAAAGAGAGTCCCGAAGTAGACAAAATTCCCCCCAAAAAGGTGTGATGAGTCCGACCTCCCATCCTCTCGACCAATGAAAATTCTTAAGCCTCATCATTCCAGGAGCACCTACCTTTGGAAGGTAGGTCCAAATAGATATAGAATCATTGGATGTTTCCGGTTCTACGAACAAACCCGTTGGAAATCGCTTGGAATGTTTGAAACATAAATCAATGAGGTCATCCTCATTTCCAGAGGAAACAAAAAATGGTGAACATGACGTGAAACCTTAACCAAGTTAAAATAATGTTTTACTTATTTTTTAGGCCCCTAGTTAAAACTCAATGAGAGGGCCAATAGAACAATCAATAACATATGTGCTCATCCAAAAGATGTAGCAGCTGAACTTATCTTGATTATGTTTTTTATATCAAACGGGCACTCTTTTCCAAGATCTTCTACATTACAAGAATGGATTTTCTTAAGTTCACGTCTGTGAATGCCTCTGCTGTGAATGCATCTGCTGCTACTCCTGCTAGATCGTCGTATGCTCTGAGGACGACATCACCTACTCAGTGTCTTCAACGCTGGGTATCAAATGCATTGGTTAAAGAGTACCGTCAAAATGGTAATATTTAGACTATGTAGGCTGCTAGACAAGCCCTCCAAGTCAATAATTAACCTCGGTCGTCCAGACAGTGATGACCAAGGATCAAGAAGTAGGCGGTGCTAACTACCGTCTCTAACTGTTTTGGGTCATTATCCGCAGAATGCAATCACCATTCCATCCCATATTCTGAGGAGGTGAATGAGCAGGTCCCTCAGGGCCTTAACTCAAGGAAACAAGAGTCCTTCCTAAGGGTTCCCATCAACAATCGCCACCAGACTCATGCGGCAATGTTCCCTCAACATGATGAGGGTGTCGTCTCCAGGCATTCGGCTCAGGTTCCTCAAACCCAAGTAGGCAATACGAACCACTAGAGACGACGACTGATTAACAGTGAGTAGGTTCTCATCTCTGCCATCTCCGAATAATTCCACCAACCTAACTTTGTGGCAAGCAACGAGCGGGCACACACACCCGTCCGTTTTAATTCCGCTGTCTAGCAGACTCGTCTGGAAGAAGCACGCCGATCCCACCAGGAAATTCCGGTGGAGTACTATAGATAGGAACATACACCTGTTTATAAATAATCAGCTAGTCATCAGGATCGTCTGACTACATACGTTGAAGCCCACCAACCCAATGTGTTGACAACTAGTAAACAGGCACATACACCTGCTTACACTCATCAATCCTGCCAGCAGTCTCGACTATCAGTATTGAAGGAAGTTCATCAACCACATTCGGTGGAGTGAAATCGATAGGCACATACACCTTCTAGTATTGATCAATCCTACCAACAGTCTCATTTGGTAACACCCGGAGAAGTCAGTCGAAAAGATTTGGCAATAAACATGAGGCAGACTCAACTCTCTGCCCCCACACTTGAGTACTGTCAGAATTCACTGACAGGAAAAGGAGGAGAGGAGAAGGAACATACACCTACTCCAAGCATGGAATGGACGTATATTCTTATTCTGGTAGCTGAAGTCACCAAACACATTCTGATGATGGTGAAAGAGCAGAAGCAAATCCCTACTCATATTCTGGATGCCTGCTAGGATATCATAACAACTTCAGCAGCATCACAGGGAAATAAATGCAAATATATCCCTACCAGTGGAGTGACACATCAACAGTTCACTCCAGAACAGACACACACCTCTGTTCCAGTCCAAGAGGGTTGTCGGGCATACTCCCCCATATCATATGAACAACCAAGTCAGGCACATACACCTGATTTGAGTGGAGGTAATCAGCTTAACCTGGTCATTTCTCCTGAGAAGGCACATACACCTGCCCATAATAACCACTTTCAACAACAAGTGGTTCCTAAAGTGAGTAAGAAGGCATCTAAGAAGAATACCTTCCCAGAACAGTCAAGAAATCAAGGGCCAATTTGTAATAAGGCCTTGCTTGTTGCTGGAGTTCTCAATGCACTCAGACAATTATCTGTTGCATCTCAAGATTTAACTCTCTCAGTTCCCAGTAGTGGGAACATTAATTCTGAAGGTTTGCATCAGACACTTCCTCATGAAGGCTTGCTTCATGACAATTCGGTCGATCTCAAAGTTTCATCTTCAGATGAGAGCCATAAGAACCCTCTGTGTGGCCAGAAGACCAAGGAGAAAAATGTTTCATCTTTTTCTGTAACCCACCATGGTGGTCCCCCCATGATGATGAATTTAGCTACGAAAGTCCTCTCCACAGTAGTAATGCACATTGCCTATAAAATTCTCCAATGGACAATGTAGTGATGAGAAATCCCACTTATCTTGAGTCCCTTGAAAATGTGAAGCCAGTTATGTATAATGCTTTACCAATAGCAGGTGAAATACTTCCTCAATCAAAAGATAGCCCAGGGTGTAGGTCATTCTCCGAACCACCCCTGAATCATGCATCTTCTAGTTTGATGAGTGAATTCTCTACCGATCTTGTTGAATCTGATGAAACAACAAAGAAACACCAGCTTTGGTCTGATCAGGTAGAAGAATCTTCATCAAATGATAAGGAGAAGGTACTGAATATGAGAAAACAACTGGCAAAAGGTGAAGTGCCAGTTATGTTTTGGCCTTTGGCTAACACTCAGTATGACATTCCAGAGATGTTTACGGAAGATGTAATTCATGATATTCATCTCAACATATGGAAAACTCTTTGTCAGTTGAAAAAGAAAATATTATCTTAATATAAATATGAAAATCATGTCAAGATAATATACGGGTTACAATTCCAAATTGATTTGGCATCTCTCTCAGTTTCTCGATATCTGAAGGCTAAAAAGTAGTAGAGAGCCCTTCAGCATTCATGCCTTGGCGCACTAAGAAGATTACGCCAGTTGATTGCCAATGCCCCATCTAGTATTCATATCAGAGGATGGGGTGTTCATGGAACACAACATTTCACTGTACTCTCCAGTCAGCAAAGCCCGCTGAAAATGGTCTCATGCAATGTTATTACCCATAGCCGGCCACAGCCAATTGGATTTATTTGTAATCAAAGGCTCGCTCAAGAATAGGCCTCAACTAGTTCTTCTCAAAATCAAGTATACAGAGAACAAGTTGTTGAATTACTCCTGCATCAAGCAAACGAGAATATTGAACAGGACTCTTATTTAGATCAAGCACATCATCAAGTGACAGAAGTGTTAGAAATCATCCAACGGTCTTTTGACCCAGGTGATAAGAGTGGATGCAGGTTAATGTATCCAACCAATTTCTGGACTAAAGTCCATAAGATAAGGAGGTATTTTAAGAAGGTCTCATGTATAGCAACTCAAGAGCCACCCTAGCTTGCCAGACTAGGGACTCTTTTAACCCAACCCTTAGAATCAACAAATAGGATTCAAGGAGTTGATCAAAGACAGCAGAAACAACCCCAGTCCATAGGACTGGGGACTTTTTCAAATCCTCAATCTCTCTCTCAGAGAAAGTCAGTCTTCTCTCGATTAGGGAAGAATCTATAAGAGGAACTAAGAGCCAAATTATCAGGAGATTCCCACCAAATTACAGTTCGTCAAGAAGTTCCTGAGGGATCAAATCAGCAAAAGCCAGTGTCTCAACAAGGACATGGAAGAAGATAATATCACAGAAATGCCGATAAAAGAGATTAAATGCATTATGCATCAATTAATTTCATCAATGTCGTTATTTATGATCCCCCAGATGAGGCTCACTCAGATGGATCAGATGAAGAGGTTCATGCTCAATAAGTTGTATGCACAGATATAAATGAAGAAGGTGTGCGTACACGAAATCAAAGGATTACCCAGAATCTAGGTTATCCATCAAGTAACCAACTTCCCCCTCTCCGAAAGGTGTCCAATAAGGGGAAAGGAAAGAATCAGGTTACATACCCTTCCTCTATAGAAGGCCAATCGCTCTCATTAGAGAAAATATTTGCACAATATGAGGAAGAAATGAAGGAATTTAGGAGGTTTAATGCAGAACTACTTCAGGGTAGTCTTCCTCCTAAGCATACTGGAGTTAGTCAGTTAAGAGAATTTTTTGCATCTACTGAGATGGATTGAGAATATCATCCTCTACCAGTACACCCTCATAGGTATAATCCTATGGTTCATGTGCAACAACAATCGGCGGTGCTACCATCAGTTGTTGTATTAGCCACCACATCTGTCCAAACTCCAGTCATTGCACCTGCTCAGGTCCAAGCTCAACGGGATGTTTCTCAAAATTTAATAACTACTATTGAATCATTAACAGCTCTATTAGAAGCTATAGAGGGAAATCGTTCTCAAATTAAACTAGAAAAGAGAGCTTACCCTGAATGGGTTGATGAGATTCCTCCCCCATCAAATTTTTCAAGAACCACATTCCCAATCTTTAATGGTTCGGGAGACCCAGAGCAACACTTAACACATTTTGTTTCTCGCTGCGATCCTATGATGGGAACCCCTCAGCAACAAGAATCAGTTAATCTCAGGTGTTTTGTATAATCATTATAAGGTCTTGCCTTTGTTTGGTATAAAAGTTTGCAATCCCGGTCAATTATTGGATGGGAGGATCTCCGCCAACGATTCCTTATTCAATTCAGCTCAACTTTTCCAAAGACAATAGTTTTTGATCTTACAAACTGTAAGCAAAGGGAGAATGAAAGGTTTTTGGATTTCATTGCTCACTGGAAGGTATTAACATATTCCCGGAGCTTAGCACTCCATCAAGAGGAATTGTTTCCAATCTGTGTGGCAAATCTGCATGATGAATTACGCACGCCATTGCTCCTTGTGAAATACACAGGAGGGTTTCGAGACCTTACTTTAATCGTCAACATATTGAAGACTCTCTTATAAATACTAAGAATAAAGCTCGTGTAATTCCATCAGCTCCATGAAGGAGAATGGTTAAAGCAGAAACTGCTACAGTTATTCTTAAACAAGAACATGTACCTGCTTCTACTTCAAGGCCTTCATATTCTCGAAGGGATCTGCCTCCTGAGCGTCAAAAACAGAGGTCGTTTCATCAAGATGATCAAAGAGATCAAAGACAGAAAAAATTTGAGGATATGAAGAGCAAAGTATACTCTTTCCTAAATGAACAAGTTCCTAGTTACTTCAGTTCGGCTCTGGAAAATAATTTGGTTCAATTGCCAAGGCCCAAGAGGCCGAATAAGGAAGGAGATGAAGACCATCCCAATTATTTCCCATTTCAGCAGATGTTGGGGCATCCCATTCCGGAGTGTTTTGTCTTCAAGGACCTCCTACAAAAAATGGTCAACTTGGTACAAGTCAAACTGAAAGGTTCTTCAGCTCAGGTATCATGTGTTACCGCTACAGATCTAGAGGAAGAAGGCGATTGGAAAGAAGTAAAGAAAAAAAATGCGCAAAAATATAATGATTGGATGGTCAGAAAAATGATCAACCGAAATCATTCCATTTTGTGAATGCAATTGAAGAAACCAATTGTGTCTTCTGCCATGAATTCCACAGCAAAACCCTCTTCATCAGAGGGAAAATCCTCAAAAGGGCGGCATAATTCAAAGAAAGAGGAATAATCAGAAGAAGATTAAATAGTGTCAAAGCCCAAATTGTCTTTGACTCTGCCAGATTTTATGCCATCTACTTCAAAGAAACGGGAACCATCCCACCAAATGGAATAGCCTAAACTGGCTAATCAGGCAGAGTCTTCATCAGAAAAAGAGTTGATCTTTGGTTCTGTTAACATGATTCACTTAACATATCCATATGCCAGTCGCAGTTTTGATTTTGATGAGCCTAAATTCTCTATATCAAACAGAGGAATCAGAGGAAGTTCCAGAGGCTCAGGGTACAAGGGAAGACGTGGATCATTCAGAGGACACTATTCTAATTCTACCCCTTCTAGAACTATGTATGCAGCAGAAACTCATGGCAGAGCCCTTCAATGATCTCAACAAGAACAAGCAAGTTCTTCTACACAAGGCATATTTAGTCCTGGCATAGTTATTCTAGAAGATCGGTTAGAGGTTCCATATTCTTCCTCTCAACAAGTAAATAGACCTAATCAGTCTAGTCTTCCAAATCCAGGAGTATTGCCAACTCCTACCCTGATACAAGATGCATCAAATTCCAAAGCATAAAATTATAAGGCACTAGCGAAACCACATGTTCCTTTTGGGAAACGCAGACCTTTGGATCAAAAGTATGATGTATTAAAACACTTGGCCCAAGTATTGTCCAATTTATCAATTCTAGATGCCTTGAATTTATCAAAGGATCTTCGGGAGGCACTCATCGAGGCTTTGTCAATTCCTCAGTAGTTTGAAACTAAAATTGTTGCGGCTGAAGCCTACCATGTTGAGAATAATCCTGCAGAATTCCAGGCAGTGATATCTTTCACAAATGAAGATGAATATGATGTCGTTCATGGACATATTAGACCTTAGTACTTATCTGGAAAGGTCAATGGTTTAGACTTCTGAAGAGTCTTCATTGATAATGGTTCATGAGTCAACCTCATCCCCATTCGTACACTTCGTCGATTGGGCCTCACAGAATCTGATTTATCTCCTTCTACTTTGATGTTACAAGGATATGATAAAAATGAACAAGAACCATCAGGAGAGATTACACTCAGAACTCAATTTGGAGATCTTGTATCCAATTCAGATTTCATGGTTGTTGATCAAGACTCAGCCTTCAACATCTATCTTGGTAGACCCTGACTACATCAACATGCGGTTATCCCTTCATCATACCATCAATGTCTCAAATATTGTTTCGATGGTCAAATTGGGACATTTTATGGTGATAAGTCCCTGTTCAAGACATGTGAATCTCAATACATTAAGGCGAAATTATATCACATGAAGGGAAATGAGAAATCCACAACAAGGTAGATTACCAAAGTTAATGCTCCGTACGGTTTGGAAAAGATTCCAGTAAACCCATTTACACATGTGAGTATAGATTATGTATTGCCTATCAGTAAAATTGACAGGATAGACCCAAATCAAAATACTCTTATTGAAACCTCCATAATGTCAATTACAGCAATCAAGCCAGACAGCATGGGAAAAATTGGTGATTCACCAAGCAATGATGAAAGCTCAAATAGAGATTTCTTCATTTCATCTGCTGAAATCCAGCAAGTCTATACTTCACCAATCAGGACAGAAGAAGTTATAGCAATGTCATAGATGAACGGTTATGTCGATTCTCAATCCATTATCTCCTCTATATTACCCAAGGAAGACCCTTCAACATCAATCGGGTTGGAAATGGAAACTTCTTCTTCAAGATGTTCAAATTTTAACATCTCTTCTGATCATGGAAATTATACTTCATCATCTACTATGCAAGTAGAAATAGAAGAAATAACACATGTTGAATAAGAAGAGGAAGATCTTAGGGATGCTCCTCCAGCATTTGAAAAGGGTATCTCTACCACCGTGGATGAACTCAGAGAAATAAATCTGGGTACAAAAGAAGATCCACGCCCCACTTTAATTAGTGTGGCCATGACTCTTGACGAGAAAGAGATGCATGTTTCATTTTTAAAGAAAAATCAATATATATTTGCTTGGAACTATACAGAGATTTCAGGGCTTGATCCTGATGTTTCCACTCATCGTTTGGGTTTTCCAGAAGAACATCGAGGATTCAAACAAGCCGCTAGAAGAACACACCCAACCTATGCTTCCAAAATTGAAGCTGAAGTGGATAAGATTATCAAATATAACTTCGTCAGAGAATTTCAATATCCCAAGTGGTTGGATAATATCGTCCCTGTGAAAAAGAAGAACGGAAAAATTAGAGTTTGCATTGATTTCAGAGATCTTAATCGTCATTGTCCTAAGGATGATTTTCCAGTTCCGATTACAGAACTCTTGATTGATGAAACAGCTAACTATGAAGCACTTTCCTTCATGGATGGATATTCAAAATATAATCAAATCCGAATGGATCTAGAAGATGAGGAATCTACAGCCTTCAGAGCCCCTCAGGGTGTGTTTTGCTATCGGGTAATGCCCTTTGGCCTGAAGAATGCAGGCGTAACATATCAACGTGCCATGCATCGTATCTTCAAACCCTTTTTAGGAAAGTTTGTTGAATTTTATGTGGACGATTTGGTGGTTAAATCAAAAAAACGTTCTAATCACTTGGCTGATTTGGAAATCATATTCCACAAACTTCGGCAACATAATTTGAATATGAACCCCTTAAAATGTTCTTTTGGGGTAACCTCAGGAAAATTTCTCGCCTTTGTTGTATGCCATCGTGGTATCAAGGTCAATCCTGAGAAGGAAAAGTCAATCCTTGGTATGTCACCTCCTCGAAATTTAAAGGAATTGAGAGGACTTCAAGGAAACTTGGCCTATATTCGACGTTTCATCGCCAATTTAGTAGGAAAAGGTTTACCCTTCACCAAATTGATGAATAAGGGAGTCACTTACCAGTGGACTGAAGAATGTCAAGAAGCATTCGATATTCTCAAGAAGTATCTCTTGAGTCCACCGGTGTTAATGCCAACTGTTGAAGGAAGACCACTTATCCTCTATGTGACAGCTCTAGAGAAATCATTGGGTGCCTTTTTTGCTCAGAAGAATGATGTTGGGAATGAAAACAGCCTCTACTATCTCAGTCGGACTATGCTTGAAGCAGAAACCTGATACTCAAATATTGAAAAGTGCTACCTAACATTAATCTTTGCATTTCATAAGTTGAGACACTACCTGCAACATCACGAGATCCAATTGGTATCTCGCAATAACCCGCTCAAATTCATCCTTAGTCGTCCAATTCTTACAAGACGTCTGGAAAGGTGGGAAATTATTTTGCAGCAATTTGATATTCAATATGTGTCTCAAAAGGCAATAAAGGGCCAAGCTCTTGTTGATTTCCTTACTGAACATCCTTCAGTAGAAGATACATCTTCAGATATTGAACTTCTTGATGAGGAAGTATTATTTATTCAAGATAGTCTTCAAACATGGGAAATATACTTTGATGGTGCCTCCAGAAGTCCAACAGGGAGGAAAATGGAAAATCCTAAATTCAACAAAGTTGCATTAGGAATTGTGCTCATTTCTCCAGAAAAGGCAGTGTTACCCTATTCCTTCTCATTTTTGTGAGGCAGTACAAATAATGAAGCTGAATACCAAGCTCTCATCGCAGGCTTGGAGTTGGCGCTTCAAGCACAAGTGAATCACTTAAAGGTGAAAGGTGATTCAGACCTGGTAATCAAACAAGTCAATGGGGATTATGCCATCAGAAAAGAAGAACTAATCCCTTTGAATGATTACGTTAGAGAGTTAATGGTGGAATTTCCTTCGGAACTGACATTTTCTTATGTCCCGAGATCACAAAATTCCCAAGCTGATGCACTGGCTAATATAGCCACAGCTCTGGCAGATCCAAATCGGGACGAGACAACCATCAGTATTTCCCACCGCCGTACAATTTCACCTTATGTTCAAAATAGAACAGAGGAAATCAATGAAATTAGTACCATTCTTGAACCATATGTTCATACTACAGGATAGATGACACCTATCAGGGAATACCTTCAAAATGGAACACTTCCATCTGATAGAGCCGGGAAAGAAAAAATCTGGCGACGTGTGGTCAATTTCACTCTTTATGATAGCCCAGATCACCTAGAGAAAATTCTCTACAGGCGTGGTTTTGATGGAGTTCTCTTCAGATGCATTGATGGTGAAGAGATAATGGTTGTCATGAAAGAAGTGCATGCAGGATTTTGTGGTGCCCATCAGTCCGGACATAGACTATCTGATCAAGTTCGAAGGCTTGGATACTTTTGGCCTTCAATGATACAAGATTTTGTTGATTTAACCAAGAAGTGTCATTCTTTCCAAGTACATGACAACTTCATTCATCAGCCCCCAGAGTTTCTTCATACAGCTAAATACTCATGGCCATTTGCCACATAGGGAATGGATGTAGTGGGACCTTATCCTTCGGCTACATCCAAGCAGTTGAAGTATATTCTTACTGCTACTGACTTCTTTTACAAATGGTCAGAGGCAATAACCCTCAATGAAGTCAGTTCTAAATGCATTTTTAGATTCATAAAGTCTAACATCATTACCAAATTTGGTGTCCCTCATACGATACTGATGGACAATGGCAATAATTTCTGTTCATCTGAGGTGAGGAAGTTGTATCAAGAATACAACATCAAATCCAATCTTTCATCTTGGTATCATACAGCGTCCAATGAACAGATAGAAGATTTCAAAAAGACTCTTTAAAACATGTTGCAAAAGATGGTGAATAAAGATAAGAAATCATGGCCTCATAAACTCTTTCATGCTTTATGGTCTTATCGGACCACCACCCGCACTGCAACGCGGTTAACCCCATATTCATTGGTATATGGAATGGAAGCAGTCATGCCCATTGAGGTTCAATTACCCTCGCTCAGAGTATCCATTTGTGATCAGTCATCTACAGATGAACAATCTCAAAAGTGATTGGATGAATTGGAATGATTAGATGAGAAAATATTGTGCACCCTACACCACATGGAAGTCTATCAGAATCGAATAGCACGAGATTTCAACAAAAAAGTTCATATTCATTCATTCGTTCAGGGAGAATTGGTATTGGTTCTTAGAACTCCAATGATACTAGGAAAGAAACCTCCCAAGCTAGAGCCAAAATGGGAAGGACCTTATTCAATACATAAGGTCTACTCTAATGGAGCTTATTCTTTAATCTCAATGGATGGAGAACTCATCACTACTCCAACCAATGCTATATTTCTGAAGAATTATTTTGTATAAGGCAAATACCTTTCATCCAATGTGACATTAAACTGTGTTATCATTCAGTAAGATGTTAAACTGCAGCATCAATAGTCCAAGCATATGACCTTAAACTATTTGCACCTTCGTCCAACATGACGTTAAACTGTGACATCCTAGCTACATGAAGCTAAACTGTACATAAGTCCCTTACGTCCAACATGACGTTAAACTATGAAAAAGTCCCTAATATGTTCAACATGACGTTAAACTGAGTCTTCTTTTGTCCTTACTGCGTGACATTAAACTGTGCATTCCCCCTTTCGTCCAACATGACGTTAAACTGTATTGTCCTCATAGTCTTATCTATAGGACGCTAAACTGTACAGCACCCTTACGTCCAACATGACGTTAAACTGTGTCCCTATATTTGTCCTACATGATGTTAAACTGTATTTTGTCCCTGCTACATGACACTAAACTATGCAGCATCAATAGTCCTCACTGTAAAACTTTAAACTGCACAGTCCCTTCATATGTCCTACATGACATTAAACTGTGAATCGTTAAGGTTGTTGCTACCTCTTGTTTCTCACACCAAGTATGACTCACATGACCTTAGAGTAAACTTCAACCATAAAAACCTCTCTGGGCCGCTAATCATGTGTAAGTCCCAACGCCTTTTTTTAGGTCATTGTCCCCAAGAACAACTTGATCACTAATTCATTCTTTAATTGAACTATGAGTACTTTGATCCTTGCCTTCTAGGCTGGGTACGTAGGCAACCTCCTGAGATTCAATCCCAAAACCAATCTCTTCACATCGGTTCACCTCTATCTCATACGATGTTGATTCATGAATCCACCCTTAGAATCAATCTCTTTACATTGGTTTACCTTTGTCCTTTCTATATGAAATTAAATTGTATAGCACTTTTGTCCAGTATGACAATAAACTACAACATTATTTGATACCCTCACTTGATAGGGAATCATTATTTACATTGATCTTCAATCATGTTATATTCCAAAGACTACGTGCATACATGGAAATACCCGAACCTTTTATCTTGGATCAAACCATCATTGCACTAAAGTCCCCTTCACCATTCACTTGTACGAACCAAATCTGTACAGAGGGTATTTCTAGAACTACGTGTGGCTTTATTCCCATCCTTATGGGATACGTAGGAATGTTCGAGCATCCCTCGAATCTAGCCCCAAGTATTTGGGCCTAACCCCAAATTTTACTTTCAGTCCCCTGGCTGAAAAGTCCCTGTGAAAACACACACTGTGTATTCATTATTATGGCCCGAGTTCTATGACCCTAAACTAATATTTCCCATACTTTTGTCCCACGTGAAGTTAAACTATATTTCAAGAACTATGTATGGATTGATTCCCATCCTTATGGGATACGTAGTGAGGTCTAGCATCTCAATTCAGGACCCAACCACAACATGATTATGGTTAGCATTGATCTATGTATCTCTTTCATGAATTGAACAATACCCATTTTCATGTGTCATACTCCTAACCTTAAATACTTCCAGATCTCCATAACACTTTTACTGACTTCTGGTCACAAAATGTCCAATTTTTTAGAGTTCTTTTGCCTGAACATGCAGCACATGCCCTTAGGAAGCCTTGCATAAACAGTCTACATAACAGACATGTCAGCCAAAAGATGCTATTATTTGATTATGCATCCAATTCCCTTAGGCATCCCTGCATAATTCAACCCCCTAACGGGTTTGTCAAATAGTGGTAACTTCATTCTTGGGAAGAAAATCTCTTTTTTCCTTAGTTTTCTTAATGACAATATGTAGGGATCTGCAAAAAATGTCCATCCTTAACATATCTGTCCCATACTCTTTCATGATATGAAAGTATTCAAGTCTATGGTTTATATTTTCCTTCCCTACGTTTGGGTCAGACCTTTATAGGAGTGAAATTCATCCAGTTCTTAGACAATTTTGTTTGGAAATATCTTTTCCATATTCAAATAGCTCTCTCCATACAGCAAACTCTATGCTTTAGAAAATTTGAATCCCCATAAACGTCCACTAGCTTTTTAGTAATAGAAAAGTAAATTTCTGAGAGTTCTTTTTCCTGACTATGCAGCACATGCCCTTAGGTGGCCTTGTATAAGTAGTCTACATAACAGACCTGTCAGCCAAAAGATGCTATTATTTGACTATGCAGCCAATGCCCTTAGGTGTCCCTACATAATTCAACCCCCTAACGGGTTTGTTAAATAGTGGTAACTTCATTCTTGGGAATTACTTCTTCTAATTCCTTTTAGACATTTTTTATATCATTCCTCAGATTCAAAATTTCTTAATTCATCGTTTACATATTTTCCCTCATACTTGAACATGGTAATATGTTTTCAGATAAATTATCAAGGAATTGAGTCAATGTTAATCCATTTGGTCAAAGCTATTTCGACCTTAAACATTAGCCTTTTTATGTCCAACGTGCATGACTTTAAACTGCTCACAAAAGATAAGGGAACTCTGAACAAAAGTCAAATTCTAGCTCACTAAACATACATCTTGTATGATTTTAGGTTATATTGAGAAATAAAAAGATTCAAAGTTTTTAGGGTTATTTATAATAATCCTACCAAAAAAACAAACTATGCTTACTAGGACCATTGGCTTAGGTAAAATTTAAAGCATGTAGAAAAAGAAGGCATGCACAAATGATCAAAAATGAAAGTGTTTTTCATTTGATGCATAAGAGTTAGAAGGACATCCACAGACTGGAGTCTCTTCTCTTTTATGAGAATTACAAAAGGCTATCAACATAAGTATTCATTTGGTTTACAGCATCCTGAGCTTCATCAGCATCCACTTGAAGTTCATGCACTCGACTAACTTCATTCTTTTCAGCCTGATGGAGTGATTTCTTGGCATCTGCAATGGATTTCATACCATTCGTTTGATCTCCCTCCAGTGAATTATTAAGTTGGTCAAGTTCTCCAGTAACAGAATCTAACTGTTGCTGAAGGTGCATTTGCTGGACAACCTTCTCCTTGATCTTATGCTTCAGCTCCTTTAACTTGGCAGCATAATCAGCCTCAGCTCGGGATATCACAGCCTCAAATTCGCTGATGTTGGCTGACAGCCTCACCCTGGTCAAATCTTGACGGCACTTTTTCTCCTGCTCCCTCCTTAAGATGACTTTTTTCACTGCGGCATGGATCTTTTGATATCTAAAACCACCAAGTCCCATCCTGACAAACAGGGATGATAGTCGTGGGATCTTCGATGACAGCTATTCTAAAGGCACTTCGGATATGATCTTCCATATGTTCTGTCATGCCTTGCGTCATGAAAATTGGAGCACCTTTTGTACTTCTGGGTCCAACTCAGCATCACTATCACAGGGGGGATATAATCTGGAATTAATGCACTTAGGGAAGTGCCATGTTCTGCTCCTTCCCCCCTAACCCGTGTTTCTTCACTCTCTATTCCTGTTGGGGTGGAGGATGAGGCTTCACCTCCAGATCTAGCCATTGAAATTGATGTCCCTGCATAATCAATTAAATTATTTGGTTAGTTTCAAAGGATAACTAAAGTTGATTGGCTATCTTGAAAATTAAGTACAGTCACAAAAAATTGTTATCTCTTACCCAACGGTAGATCAGTAACTTGAGAAGGCTTCTCCCCATCTTTCCTAGCTTCAACAAGATTTTCAAGACGAGTTTCCGGAAGCTCTTCCAGGTTAAGCTCCACTTGAGATAATATCTCTTCAATAGTAGGGTTTTATGTACCCCCTTCAGGCATTGGCAGTTCAGCAGCTTGCTCAGATAGAACTGCACATTTCAACCGATCATGATCAGAGATGTAATAAGAAGTTATTTTTAATAGGACGAAGGATAACACTCACATCCATAATATTCTAAATTACATGGTAATTTAACATGATCTAAAAAATCTTCAAAAGATGTGCCAAGTTCCATCATTTCATCCAATGTAATCTCACAATCCTGGTTAATCTCATAAGTGGGAGCATTTGATATGTCTTCTTGGCGACCTTCATTTTGCGGCCTTTGACCCTGGACAGATTCTTTAGATAAAATTGATGCATCAGTTACAATGGTCGCCAAGAGCTCTAGTGTAGGGGTTGAACCTAAAGTATCACAGAATGGAAGTCAGTAGATGTTTCATTCAACATTTTATGAAGCATTGTTAACTTACCAGAAGTAGGCTCTTCTCTCCTTGCAACAGCAGCCGGAGAGATACTGGGAACAGACGTTGGCTCTTCTCTAGGAGTAGCAAGTCAGCCAAATATTGTGATTGTTCACCAGCACCCTCCTTTGTTCTTAGAGGAAGGTCAATCCTCTCCCTCAAAGGGGAAATCGAAGAAGCTCCTATAATCCCAAAAAGTATGAGCAATATTTTCATGGGTTAAGACTCATGATTATCCGAAGGACTTACCACTACTGATGAAGCATTTAGCTATGGACTTCCTCCTTCAATGATTTTGATTCTTTGAATTTTTGGGAGTGTCGGCAGTCTCCTTTATAGGTACATGAATTGGAGAATGGAAAGTCATATCCAACTCCTCATCCATGGATTGCTGACCTGGAGATATCTCGCCCGACTCGCGAGGAGATTCATTATCCCCAATGGCAGTACCACTAGGGCTATACTGTGGTGAAGGAACCTCGGTAGTTCCTTTCTTTGCAAGCTATAGGATAAAGAAAATAATTTCCTTGAGTAAAAAATCTTTGACTGAAATCAAGTTACAAAGCAAATAATGAAAGAAACTTACATCTTCAGGAGCCACGTAATCGTGCCACTCCTCATCTTCAGAACCACCCTCAATGGCACCATGATCAATCATTTCCTTCACCCGCTTGGTGACAGGAATGGAATCATCAATGGCATATATGAGCATTTCCATCTCTCTGATGTAAGCTCGCACTTCATCGGGGGTTATCCTTGTAACGGATATCTGTAGATCCAGAAGTTTCCCTATTCTAGGGAGGTGTAGCCCTTCGCACAAAACCATCCAGGTAGTTTCAGTACTGCAGTATAAAATCTTCCATGTCTGGACAGCCTCTAGTCATAGATATTCAGTATGTGTACTAGAAGGATGCGAGGAAAGTCCTACAATCTTGGACTTCAGCTTCTTCCCAGCTCCTACAACTACAGATAGAGAATAAGAAAATAAGACTTGTTGCTCTATAAATTAATGATGATTAAAGTGCCCTAATGAAGTAACTCATTTGGAGTTGATGGAGTTGGTCTCTTGATTCTGATAGGGGGATTATATCTGGCATGAGGCATCTTTGCTTCTTGTGGTGCCTCATCATCCCCATCTTGGGAATCTGACGAATCAGCTTCAGTTGGTGTAGAAGAATCACCTTCCAAATGAAGAGTTTCTTTCTCTACGGTTCTTTTCCTTTTCCCCACCTGGTAAACCGGGTGATTCAACACCCCTCCAGGGTATGATGCTATCCAGTTCTCGGCATACCATGTAGTCAAGTTATTTTCCGATTTATCAACTGGTAGATCAAATACAGCCCTGATCTTCTCCCTAGATGTCAGCAACCATAGTTATTGGGCAACCATCAGATGTTGCTCTGACCTGAAATGCACAGGGGGAGATACAACAGTCTGCTGCAAACACCTGAATTATCGTGAAAATCTATATGGATCATAGGCCTCACATATAATCAATCTGTCGATCCTGGTGACCAGTACACCATCTCTGCAAGCCATCATGTATGCTCTTAATTCCAGACGGGTTGTTCCATCATCAACAAATCGCCCGGTTGGTGGATTTCCATAAGGAAAGAAATTGAATTCCTTATACATGCTCAGCCTCACCTTCATGTCATAAGAATTTAGTGCTAGTGGAGCAATTCCAGAGAATTCCTGCACTAATGGCCTGAAATAACTTCTGGGGATCTGTACTCTGTTCTGTACATTATACGTCCTGAAGTGAGTGGTGATCCATTCCCACAAAACATGGAATGGTCCCACTATTCTCAAAGGATACTTACCCAAGAAGACATGAAGTAAGCTCCTGTGAATATTTTCTAAAATGGGGGTAGCCATCCCAACCATTTTTACCTCAGCCAACTTGGTTGCAATAATGAAGGTCCATGTCCTGACGCCTCCCTTCCAGTCCCTTACTGGAAAAAGATAAACACTGAGCCACAAGGCCAAGAAGCCTTCCAGATGAGTCTTCTTTGGGATTCTCTAATTCACTTCATATCCCCACTTCTCAAATTCTCCTGCTTCTAGAGTCATCCAGAATGTTCCTGGATCACCCCTTTTCTCTGTTTTGGGGCAGGTGGTAAGACAAGTGGGCTCCTTCTCCTTAGGCCCCTTCCCCTTCGATCCCTTCCACTTCGATCCCTTCTCCTTCAGCTCCTTCTCCTGATTCTTGGTAAGAAACATATTCATCCACTCCTCTGGATGAATGTCCTTTCTAGAATGAGTTAAGGAGGTCTCTGAACTCTTGAGCTTGTGAAAGATTTTTAATAATTCCCGAGCCAAAGACGGGGTCTTCTCCGAATCATTCCAAGTCACCTTGGGAGGAATGATTTCATCATATATATCACCCAAAATTGGAGCCCCTGAAATCTTGTGGACATCCCACAGACTAATGCATACTTCTCCATGAGTCAGATGGAAAGAATTGGTTTCTGGTATCTAATGGCTGAGTATCTCCGGCACGAAATCATCATTCATGTAAACATATGTTTTCCCAGCCCAGACGGCTTCATATATTGCAGCTACTTTCAAATCCTCGACAAACTCTGCGCAGTTTTGTCGCACCCAGTATGCCCACATCCAATTTGTCTTCACACCTCCTCTAGGACAAAAGTCCCAACTCTTCTTCCAGCCTCTGGATTGATCCATCTGAGAGTTTTGGAAAATTGAGGGATAACAATGTGGTTGCAACTTAGGCTTGTGAGGTTTCAGATCTGAGGTACATGGGATATGGTGCATTATGTAGGCCTTCTATACTGTTCCAGTATTTATAAATGTTCCTCCACATGTGATATTTGCTGAAGAAAAATTGGTGTAATTCTGAAACCAGGAAATTGGGAGATAGTTCTTTGCCTCTGGAATGGTGACTTCTCACAGATGACCATATCCATACAAAGGTAGATAAATACTCTGCGGGAAGTCAAGATGATACTTCTTCAGGTACTTGGCCAAATCTGGAAGAGTGTTGTTGCAAAAAGTATAATAATCATGGCCAATGATGCTCATCATATCATCAAATCGCTTGCTATCCAGTTCATCAGCTGTTCTGATTCTCTTGGGATCCATTTTTTCTGCACAAAAGTTGAATAATTAACTCTTAAGTAAGTTTATTTTTCATAAATTTTGTAAAGAAAAGTAAAAAAATGGCTAAGGAATTAAGGCGCGCAAGTACCAAAGTTGGTTCACAAGTATCATTGTGTCGCGCAAGTTTTGGCACGTAGGTATCACCGCGCAAGTCCAAATACCTCTACAGCAGCGTGACAGAAAAGAAACAGCGGAAAACAGAGCAACTTGCGTGGAAAAGGCAACTTGCATGGAGAGATCAATAATTTTGAGATTCGGTGCTTTGCACGAGGAATGGATGCATATATATAGGCCAGGCCTCAACCCTGCACACCTAAAGCCAACGCGCACAACCTTGCGCGCCGACGCCTGCACGACTCTCACTTGCGCGCTGCCATCTACGCGCTCAACACTTGCGCGCCGGAATTCCTTGGTTTTCTTCTTCACCTCAGAGTCACATCCTATTTCTTTCAGATCCAACTCTGAGGGGGGACTTTTGTTAACTCTCCTTTCCATCACAGAGTCTAAACAAATAAAAAGGGGAAATACCTTGAACCCAAAGTGATTCATCCTTTGAAGAAACATCAAAAATTGGAAAAGGCATGAACAAATATTCATTTGCACTTGGGTCGCGCAAGTTCCACCAAGGTCGCACAACTATACTTGTGCGCCGCCCAATGTTCATGCAGGTGACTTGCACACCCTCTTTTATTTTTCACCCAGGGTCTTCCCTGGCCTATAAATACCCCCTGTGGGCCCCCCATTTGAGGACGAAAAAATTCCCAAACTCATATTCGAGATCTGGTCACCCAAGTTTCTTCTAGAAGTCTTATGAACACTTCTAAGGTAATTTCTTACCTATAATGGAAGGTCTAAACATGAGAAACAAGGCCTAAGTGTTGAAACTCATCAACACTTGTGCGCCTAAGTGGCCATCCCTTAAGGGAAATGGCCACACTTGCGCGCCACCTTACCCCTTCAACAGAACTTGCGTGCCACTCTTCTGGAAGCCTATAAGGATAGTACTAAGGGCTTGAGCCAAGTCTTGCCCAAATATTACCCTAAGGGTTGACCGTCGCGCAATTACCCCTATGTCGCGCATGTATACTTGCGCGACCAGAACTTGCGCGCCCACACAGGACCTGCGCGCCCACTTCTTTTTGGGTGCCTCTCCTGCCTATTTTACCTCTCTTATGCCTATCCACCTCTCCTATTCAAGATACAACCTTCAAAACCCTCTTTAAAGTCATTTCTTTTGGCATGGATTCCTTGTTGGCTTCCTTCTCTGAAAGGAATTCTGTGGAACATCTCTCAAAACCTAGTGATTTACATATCTTTATGTTACTAAGGTTAGATATTTCATTCATTAAACCTCATCCTTTAAAGATGAGAGAATCCTTAATTTAGGCCTCGTTCTCATGAATAAGTCTTATGTCTCACGTCCCCTAACCTGGACCTCCTTTTCAGGAGTAAGCCCCAGTCTTTAAGTTCCCTTAATTTTGGGCATCCTCCTTAGGAGTAAGCCCCAAGTTCCCAAAATCCAAATTTCCTTAACCTGGGATTCCTTTTCAGAAGTAAGCCCCAGTCATAATCCCCTTTAACCTGGGCCTCTTCTTTAAGAATAAGCCTCAGTCATAATTTCTTTTAACTAGTCTTAATTTACTTTTGTCTTCGTCTTCCTTATCAGGAGTAAAACCCAATCATAAGTCCCCTCCTAATTTGGGAATCCTCCTCAGGAATAAGCCCCAAGTTAGAGTATCCAAATCTCTATAAAGCACATATACCTTTATGGACCTTGTTCCCGGGTTTCTTCCCTGAAGTAAATCCAAATCTTCATTCATCTGGGAAGTCATACATACATAAGCCCCACTCATTTCTTATAATTTCATCTTTCATGGAACAATTGTATGGTTTTACCAATACCTCTTTTTTCTCACACTGAGTATGACTCATGTGATCTTAGAGTGTAAAAGTAATTATGACATCTTTCTTTGAGCCATCAATCATGCATAAACCTCATACTTATTTACTCGAACTATGTGGGTTCTGATTCCTTTTCTAAAACAAAGGATAAGCAGGTAACCCATATGCAGGTACGATCCAAACTTTTAAATAATCTATTTCCTTCTGAATGACAATAAACTTCAAGTGCCCCGCTGAGTGTCTTTAAACCCAGTATGGTTATCATAATGACCAAGATATTTCTATATAATGTGTTGAAGGATACCATTGACTAAGAATATCTAACAAATACAGATTATTCTCTATTGATGAAGAACCTTGAATACATATAAAAGATTCTCTAAATTTCATTCATACTAATTATTGATTGTCAGATCTAAAGGAAAGCTCATTTTCATACTTGGTAATGTAATAAGGATTCACGAACATAACTTAAATCTATAAAGAGAGTCCCAGGGTAGACAATAATTCCCCCAAAAAAGGTGTGATGAGTCCGACCTCCCATCCTCCTGACTAATTAAAATTCTTAAGCCTCATCAGTCCAGAACTAGTGAGCACCAACCTTTGTAAAGTAGGTCCAAATGGATATAGAATCATTGGATGTTTCTGGTTCTACGAAAAAACCCATTAGAAACCGCTTGGAATGTTTGAACCTTAAATCAATGAGTTCATCCCCATTTCTAGAGGAAAGAGTGGGGACTCTATTATGAGAAATATGCCAAATTAGAGTAAATCTGGGGGGCATGATCCAAGGTTTGTTGAAATATTTCAACCAACTAAGGCTAGAATCAGAATTACTGAAATTGTTTTTATAGAATCTTTTTGAATCAAGGACTCCATTAAAAGCAGGTTCCCAAATGAGAAAATCATCTGTGTTGGAGAAAGGATAATTTTCAATGATATTACTGATATTATTAGGAAGGGTGATGTCATGGGAGTTAACGTCATCCCTAATAGTGGAGTTGGTGGTGCCAGGGGGAGCGTTGGAAGTCAGCATGGAAATTAAGGGGACACCCGTCCAGTTATCCAACTAGAAGTTCATTGAAGAGTTAGCGCTAACCATCCATCTAGAGTTTTTCATGATGTTATTGTAGGAGTGTCTAATGGAAGGACAGATGGAGGACATGATGTAGCTCAGATTACCGTTCTTAAGCTTGGTAATGAATCTTTTCTTGAGAAAGGCAGAGGAATCAGTGTTGCTATGAATCAGCTTCCAAGTAATATTAGCCTGGAGAGAGTCATTAAAAAACTTAAGATTATTTATACCGAGACCACCCTTTTCCAGAGGTTTACAACAAGTGATCCAAGGAGTGGTCACAAGCTTTCTTCCAATCATACTACCAGTCTAAACAAAAAAAATTATGTAAGCGTTGATTTTCATAAGAATACTAGCATGATAATTGTAAACCATCATTGAATAGACCATTTTGGAAACAATAGTAGATTTAACAAGACAAATTCTACCAGCCATAGAGAGAGATTTACCCTTCCAGGTAAAAAGTTGATTGGTAATTTTGTCGACAATGCTGCGAGAGTATGTAGATTTGGGTCTTCCCCAAAAAATAGGAACACCAAGATAAGTGAAGGGGAAAGATCCCTTCTTGATACCTAAGTAATTAATGATACGAATCTTTCTATTGGGGGAAAAATTATTCCTAAAGAACACAAAAGATTTTCTCCATCTTATAGCTTGTACCGAAACATCCTCATAATGAGCCAGAGCACTTTTGAGGTTTTGAATGTTCTTTATATCACCTTTTAAGAACAAAATAATATCATTAGCATATAATAGATGTGTAGGAACATTTAAATTATGAGAGGACTGAATGGGGTTGATCTTGTTTTGATTCACAAGGCTCATGAGAAGTCTAATTAAATAGTCCTTAGAAATGGAAAATAGGATAGCATAAAGTGGATCACCTTGCCTTACCCCTTTGGTGCATTTAAAGTAACCTTTGGGAGCCTCATTGACCAATACAGAAATGGAGGCCGAGTTAAATAAGGATTGTATCCTATTAGTAAAAAAAATCACTGAACCCAAAGCTTTTGAGAACCTTTAAGATGAAACCCCAATCCATAGTGTCAAAATCCCTCCTAATGTCTAGTTTAATAGCAACACTTCCTCCCCTAGAGACTCTATTCAGCATATTAGTGAATTCTGAAGCAAGGAAGATACAGTCTTGAATAGATCTACCTTTAATGAAGCCAAATTTGTTCCAAGAAACAATTTTATCACATATTGACGAGAGTATGTTGGCAATGAGCTTGGAGATAATTTTATAAATGGTGTTGATGAGGGCAATAGGTCGAAAAAGGTGAATATTCACAGCATTTTCCACATTAGGAATAAGAGTAAGAAATTGAGAATTTATCCCATGCGGGAGAGAACCAGTGGTGAAAAAAGATTTGACCAATTTTCAAACATCTACATGAATGATTTCCTAGAAGTGTTGAAAAAACCCATTATTAAAGTCATCAGGACCCGGGGTGCTATCTGGGTTGAGGCTAAAAACAGTGTCCTTGATTTCATGATCCAGGGGTATGCTTAAGAGATGGTCATTGTCATCCGCCGTAACCATATTTGGTATGATGTCAGGAAGAAGGTATTTTCAAATCTCCGGAACATTAAACAAATTATGAAAATAATCAACAACATGACTAGAAATGGCATCCTCAAATTCAATAAGGGTATCATCAACTCTAAGAAAGTCAAGCGGCCTACAAACTTTTCTGATTTTTTGAAGTGAATTGTAGAACTTGGTATTCCTGTATCCATCCAAAAGCCATTTGGTTTTGAAAATTTGTTTACGTATGTTATATTTGAGTTTCAGAATGGAGTTGAGCTTCAAGGATGTTGTAATTTCAGCTGGAGGATCAAGAGAGAAATCAGATTAGGTGTTAGAGCTTTGAATGCGAATGAGTTCATTATCCAGGGAGGAGATTTCCTTGTCAAGTTGATTTGTTTTAGAGCTACAAAAACCCTTGAGACATTGTTTAAGGAGTTTTAATTTAGTAATACAAGCAAAATCATCATTTTGATGACTCATGTTGGCCCAAAAATTTTGAAGACTCATGTTTTACATAAAAATTTCTAATTTTGCAACAATTTTTCTATTTTATCTAAATGTAAATTATAAATTAATATAACTAATTAAAGAAGTATATAATGTATATAATCATATTTTTATATATTATTTATAGTTTATAAAATCCATCCCTAAGGATGGTTTTATGTGTTAACATGGAAATGTCTCTGAAGTTCCTAGATCAGTGTGAATCACTGAAAGGGGGAGGGGTGAATCAGTGATCCCTTTAAATCTTTGTACTAATTGATTATTTTCAATTAAACCTCTATGTCTGGTTAAATCCTCTATCCACTCTTCTTGTTTCTCTCATCCTTACCTCGAATGATTCTGTAAATGTAAATGCACTGAACATAAGAATTTCCAAGGTTCAGTTCAAGGTCCCACTCCTTATTGTGTTGGTTATTCTCCCAAACATAGATTCTCAACTATAATCAAATGAATAATTAAAATGGTTGATAAAAAGTCACATTGTATCTATCATGATTCCTTCAAGAGGTTATTTATACTTTTTCACATAGTGTTACCAGAGTCCCACTGGCCCTCTCTAGAGCCTTAAAGAAGTCTTCTTAACCTCCCTGAATCACATAGGGTTCTTTTAGCTCTCGAGTCACACGAGTAGCTTCCTTCTTTGTTATTTATTGATTCATTGTATATGATATTATTCTCTTCCCACATAAGATTTCTGAATCAAAAATGCATGTTTATCTCTTCAATAATCTTCAATAGCCTTTGGTAAGGTCTGTTGGCCTTGCTCAATAATTCTGATCACTTAAGTTGATCAGTCCTCAGCTCAATAATGATTGGGAAATTATCCCTTCTTATGATGAAGACCTAGACTCACTTATGTGTATGAATATGGTGCACACAACCTATTCAAGAATGAAACGATAATTTTTCACAGTATTAGCTCCGTCTTCCTTCTAAGATTCTCAAATACTGTCAACTCAGATATCAAATTTTATTTTAAATTTTATCTAGATAACTCTTAAATAAAATAAACTTCATGAATGGATTTAATGGCACCCAAACTTCTTTCATTGGATATCTCAATGACTTATCACATATACATGTGATTACACATGACTGCATACATGTGTCTCATGCTTTTTCACATGTATTCATTCTTGGTTTCTTCTTTATCAATATGCACACACACAATCTATTCCTTTAAGTGTCTTAATGTGTGCATGTGCATGTATGCATGCATGAAAAAATATTTTTTTTTCTTGTGTGATAACCCTAATTGGTATACTTATTTGAGCACACACACTTCATGTTATTATTATTTTCCTTTTTCTTCTTCCTTTTTGGTTCTTAGCGCGTGCACACTTGTTCTTTTTAATTTTGGTTCAATGTGTGTGTTTTCTTTTTTATTTCTTCTACTTTCTTCACATTTTCACACACACATTGTTCTTTTGTTTTATTTGCATGCACATGAACTCAACCATGTATACACTCTCCTTTTTCTTTTTCCTTTTACACACAACCTGAATGGGTATATAGGTGGTGTGTGTGAGAGTTTTACTTCTAAAGAGGGCAGTGTATGTGTCATCTATGAAACACCCAAATGCTTTGGTTCTTCTTCTTCTCTGAGGGCAGTGTATGTGTACGCTGTCCCTTTATGAACTCTCATTCTTCTCTTTGTAAAACTAAGAGGGATCACGGGTTCTTCTTCATGCAAGGATTGCGCGTGTATCTTTTTCATAGAACAGAGAAGGTTCATGGGTTCTGTCATCATTAAGTACTACAAGGGTGTAAGTGCCCCAATTGTATACACATGAGATTCTCCTCACAAATACACAATGAGGTTTCGAAAGAACTTGTCGTGTGATCATGGGTTTCTTCACACAGGGGTGTGGTTCTTCTTTGCAAGGAGGGTTCAAGAGTGAATAACACTTTTTAACTCTTATGGGTCTTCTTCTTCACATAGCAGGGCTACACAGAAATTATCAGTTCTCTATTTTTTGAAAAATAGGATCTTTCTCAATATCTTCAACAATAGAGACTTGGTTGAGGGCTATCTTATTTATAGTAGAGGATAGAAACTACTCTGCATTCAAATCATGTGATATACGTCGAGTGGATCATACGAGATCTTTGGATTTGAATATTTTCAAAAGCGGGATAAGATTTCATGAATCTCTCGATTTGTTTCTGTTCAACACGAGTTCTTTATTTCTTGGTTCAATCCTCACATGAATGCATTTTTGAACGCATGAAAATCGACTCCTGAATACGTCAAGCATCCTGACGTGGCCTCACAACTCCATTTGCTTTGACCATATATGATCTCATTATTTTGGTGCATGCATGAAAATGAAATTGCATGCATGTATTTGTTTCATCCAGTTGATCTTCATGGATAGTGTTAGATCACTAACAGTGGTTGGGAGCGCGATCATGGAGGTTCAGTGGCTTCTTCAGTGGACTGGTTCGCTTTGGGTGGCTGGAGGTTGAATACGACCTCAGTGTAAGAGATCGGATGGCTGTGGATCAATCCTGAATTGTTGAGATCAAATGGATAGCTCGGATGCACGTGATCAATCCCACGATTGATTGGATGGTGGACCACATGTCTATGATCCATCAAATGGTTGAGATCTCTTCCTGAGGATTTTGGGTTGTCCCACATTGAAATTAACACACGGGATACGTTCAGTTTATCAATCAAATCTCACCACCCTAATTCCAAATTACTCCTCCTCCCCTCACAGTACATCCATGTACTGTGTTCACCCTATGGGCATGATTCTGTGGCCACTCTCTTCTCCTCGGGCATTCTCCTAGCGCAAACTATGCATCCATTTCACGGGTTCACCACCGTGTGTGCTTCTATGGGCTTATACATGGCCCGCTCTCCTGTAACTCTTGTGGCCAGGCTTCAAGGCCTTCCCCTGGGGTGTGGTAGACCCTCAGGTCCCACATATTCCTTGGGTGAGGGATTTAGCTGGCCTGCATGGTTGGCATAATTTTTTGGTAAAGAAATATACTAAGCACTTAGTATAAAAACTAAGTATGAATTCATCTTTAATATTCCAAACCACCCTTTTTTATTCAAAGCCCATGCATGGGAAATGCACTTAGTAGATTCCAAATAAACATACTAAGCCCATGAATTCTTCCTTTATCCTTCTTAATCTTCAAACATCACCCTTCTTTTCTTTTAGATCATGAATCCCAAATATCTTTAATTCATTACTTTAATCCAATCACAGATGATACATGGATCATTTCTTCATTTCTCATGCATTAAAGTATAATGAATTTCCTTCTTATTGTGAGGGATATGTTCTCCATTAACACATATCTTAGACTTTGAGGATCATCTCAAACAATCATCTGATTTAATTCACAACCTTCATCCAATTAGAATCCATTTGATGGATCTTCTAAATTCATCATGAAATTAAGTATTGCATAGGGTTCTTCAAGATGGTGTAAACATTTATCACTTTGATACAAGTCTTTGGAAATTAGTAATAGCTCAATCAATCATCTGATTTAATATGGATAATTTACATACATGACATCCAATGTCATTTTATACTAATTATCCAAGGGACATAATCTTTGGAACAACTTCTCCTATTCAATGAACATCATCACTTCATCACTACCTTACCATACACATATTGACATCTTATTTACAAGAAATGAAACATTATGCTCTAAAATCCCCCCCTTTGTATTTTGTTGTCAATATCCCTTAGGCACACTTTTATAAGGTTCAATATGTGTGCCAATTTTATCTACCCCTTATTGGAAACCAAATGAAATGGTTTAGTGGGGTTTGTTCAAAACATTTTATCCTCCCATTAAAGAATGTGTTCTTGAATATTTATGAGAGAGGGATAATGTCACATAGTTCAGTTAGCAAATAGCCTTTAGTTAATCAAATCTAATTCTACTTGGGATAAAATGGTGTAGAAAACAAGAGAGATATGACCAAGGTTTTCAATGTTGTCCATAAATAGCCATACATGTGAAATCATGCTAAGAATGTATCAACTCTTATCCCAGGGGTTGTAAATAGTCATATTTATCAATGAAATGCTAAATCTTGCACATACTTCACCAAACGTATTAAAAAGTTCAAGTGAAAATATAAATCTCCCCCTTTCCTCTCATATTTTTATCAATCAAGCACTCCCCCTTAATTGATATGATAGATAAAATTAAAAACAAGGGATGAAAGTGTGATTAGAATGCCTCAGTTTCAGCATCTTGAGATGATATAAGTTTCAATATTTGTTATGACATAATCTTTGATATCATCTCCTTCATATTTTCTCTTCCTCAAGGGGTGTACTCCCTTTTATTTTCCTTGGTGGAAAATAGTCATCATATGATCTTCAAGATATTTATACTGATAATATTTCACTGTGGAACACTTCAAGTTATTATTAAATCTTGAATAATGAGTCCAACGTGTTATTCTACACTTTTCTCATTCAACTGTCATCTTAAAAATGACCTTCATATTCAATTACCTACAATTTAAGTACACATATACAACAAAAATATAAGGGAATAATATGTAACACATGTGAGCTTCTTAATAGGAGAAACAAGGCTGAGAATTTCCTCTCAACCCAGGAACTCCTTTCCTTGTAGCTATAATGTGTCTGGTACTATTTATGTTGGTATCTCTTCTCCATTTAACATTTTGATCATTCGTTGTTAGCATGGACCCTTTACTTCTATTTACCTTCAACTTATGTGGATTATTTGTCTTTACTTCTTCCAGTAGTGAAGTAGCTTCCACTGGTGCATGTTTTTCAATTTTCAACATCTCTAGTTAGCTTGGTAAAATAGCTATACATTTATTCGCATGATGTCCATCCTTCTTGCACCTTCCACACAATAGTTATGAGACACTTGGGTTATCATGTACTGACAACCTCTCATGAAATTTGAATTCTCTTTCATGTATAATGGCATGTTTCTTCTTTTACTTTTCTTTAACTAGTACTTTATCTTTATCACTTTGTAGTTATCTAGAAATTTACAATTTATTAGGAAAAACCACTAAACACTCCTTCTTAACATTGTCTTATTTGAAGCTTCTACATGGATTATTCATTTTCTTTAAGTTACCTATATTAGGTATATTATTAGTATTATCTTTAATAATGTCTTCAGTCAATCCCATATTATTCTGGATTGATTATCCTCTTAGTTTCAGCTTCCTTCCATTCATTTCCATGGATTGTTTGCAATGATCTATGGTATAACCTTTATTTCCACAATAGAAGCATCTTTTCTTGGTGGAAATGACATTCTTGGAATCCAGCTTAAGCTTTTTCTTGGGAATAGTTTCTTTCACTGTTTTCTTGACTTCAATGTTTTTCAAATTCCCAATAAAAGACTTTTCAACCCTTTTCCTGTCTCCTTCCTTTGTTGCAGTCTATGCTTTGTATCACTATATGAATGAGGCATGGTATTACTAAACCAGCACTCATAATAATTATGACCAATTCTGTTTCAATTATCACAGAAGTCTTCAAGATATTCAAATCCGTTCTTGATAGATAGATTCTTCTTTATCTGTGTTTTCTACCTTTTCTTTGAAGAATAATTCATTTCATCACATCTAATTTCCCTGAATTTAGGCCTTATATAATTTTCATATACTGATGTATTATTCCAACAATCATTATCTTAATTCCCAAACTTCTAGCACTAATACTAGACAATAAATCTTCTTATTTTTCTTGTTGTATTTTTCTTTCTAGATTCAGTGCTTTGTTGTTTCTGGAATTGTCTTTCTTTCTTTGGATCATCAATTTGATAGTTGTTCTTCTTGATCATCCCAGTATTCATCCTTGAATTTTTTATGTATGTATTAACATTTTTATCAATCCACGTCTTCCAAGATTTTAGCTTTGAACCTGTACTTGCAGATGCAACTACATTAGTAGAAATAGAAATAACTAGATTATGGGATATCTTCTTATGAGATAATGTTGCCATTATATTAGAGGATGATTTGATATTACTCTTGGAATCATATTCCTCAATGAAAACTTGAGTGGAAGTATCTCTTCTTTCAGTTGTTTGGGAAGTTCCATCTTAGAGTGACTGTTGATTCTTCAATTTCACCTCCATATCTAAACACATCATGTTGAGGGATTTCTTCTCATACTCAACTAATCTCAACTTACTTTTCCAATTATCCTTCATATTTAACATTTGATCTTCATGAATATTTATTAATTATTTCAAAGATATGTCAAGATCCTTTACTTTGTTAGTTTTTCTTCCGATTGGGTAGCTTTGAAAACCATAGAAACTTTATGTAACTTTTCAAATGCATGGAAAGCTTCTACAAATACAATATCAAAGAATTATTTCTCACAAATACTTCACTGTAATTATTCAGTAACTTGATCATGTCTTTCATTGTAAATAGAAATTTTTTCTTCCTTTGCCTTTACTAGTTTTGTGAGAGTGTTGGATATGCCAACCCTTTTAGCCAATGCTTCTTCTATGGCATTAGCTTCTTCTTCCAGCTGTAATTTTTCATCTTGAAGAGAACTAATGCTTACATAAATGTATCTTTCCACTTCTCTATAGACCTTATTTAGATGATCATTGAGTGTAGTTTGAAGATCACTAATTTATCTATCATCATCACAGCTTGAACAAGCTTAATCAAAAAATTCATTATAATAAAAATAATTATCACATGTTGTATCTTTTAGATTACCTTTAGTAGAAGGTGTCTCCCCATTATCAGTAAGCTTCTTCTTTATCTTCCTTGCATGTTTCTTCTTTCTATTTTTCTAAGTCTTGGTAGAAATATTCATTTGAGGTTGCTCACTCATTTCCTAAAATATGCACTTCATAAAGGATTCCTTGGATCTTTTAGAGTTAACCTTCCCTCTGATACCAATTGAAGTGCCTGGATCAATATGAATCACTGAGAAGGGGAGGGGGTGAATTAGTGATCCCTTTAAATCTTTTTACTAATTGATTATTTTTAATTAAACCTATATAGCTAGTTAAATCCTCAATCCACTCTTCTTGTGTCTCTCAACCTTTACTCTAATGATGTTGTAAATGTAAAGGAACTGAACATAAGGATTTACAAGGTTCGATTCAAAGACCTACTCCTTTTTGTGTTGATTATTCTCCCTAACACAGATTCTACACTATAATCAGATGAGTAATTAAAATGGTCGATACAGTGTCACATTGTATCACTCCGGAGTCCCACATGAGGTTCTTTACACTGCTTCACACAGTGTTACCAGAGTCCCATTGGCCTGCTCTAGAGTCTCACTAAAGCATTCTTCTCCTCCTTGAATCACACAGGGTTCTTTTAGCTCTCAAGTCACATGAGAAGCTTCCTTATTTGTTCTTTCTTGATTCACTGTATATGATCTTATACTCTTCCCACACAGGCTTGCTAAATCACACTTGCCTGTGTATCTCTTCAAGAATCTTCAACATCATTTGGTAAGGTCGGTTTGCCTTGCTCAATAATTCAGATCACTTAAGTTGATCAATCCTTAGCTCAACAATGCTCGGGCAATTATTCCTTCTTCTGATGAAGACACAGCCTCACTTATGTGTGTGCAGATGGTGCACACAACCTCTTCAAGAATTCAAGGATAATTTTTCATAGTATCTGCTCTATCTTCCTTCTTGGATTCTCAAATACTTTCAACTCAGATATCAAATCTTCTTTTAAATTTTTTTTAGCTTCAGCCTTAATTCAAATCAACTTCATGCAAGGATTTAATGGAATCCAAACTTATTGCATTGAATATCTCAATGACTTCTCACATGTACATGTGATTACACATGATTTCATGCATATGTCTCATGCTTTTGAACATGTATTCCTTATTGGTTTCTTCTTTCTCAATATGCACACACACACACTCTTCCTTTAAGTGTCTTCATGTGTACATGTGCATGCATGCAAGCATGTACAAATATTTTTTTTCTTGTGTGAAAACCCTAATGGGTATAATTATTTGATAACACACACTTCATCTTCTTCTATTCCATTTTTCTTCTTCTTTTTTGGTTCTTATCACACACACACTTGTTCTTTTTAATTTGGGTTCAATGTGTGTGTTTTCTTTTTAATTTCTTCCTCCTTCTTCACATGTGCACACACACATTATTATTTTGTTTTATTTGCATGCACATGAACTCAACCATGTATGCACTATCCTTTTTCTTTTTCCTTTCACACACAACCCGAATGGGTATGGGTGGTGTGTCTGTGAGTTTTACTTCTCAAGAGGGTAGTGTATGTGTCGTGTATGAAACACCTGAATGCTTGGGTTCCTCTTCTTCTTTAAGGGCAGTTTATGTGTACATTGTCCCTTTATGAACTCTCCTTCTTCACTTTTTCAAAACAAGATGGTTAATGGGTTCTTCTTCATGCAAGGAGTGCACGTGTATCTCCTTTACAGAATCAAGAAGGTTTGTGGGTTCTGTATTCATGAAGTACAGTGACGGTGCAAGTACACCAATTGCATACACACACAATTATCCTCACAAAGACACAATGGGGGTTCAAAATGACATATCACGTGCTTTTGGATTTCTTCACATAGGGGAGCGGTTCTTCTTCAAAAGGAGGTTTCAAGAGTGTGTAGCAGTTGCTGAACTCCTGTGGGTCTTCTTCTTCATGTAGTAGGGCTGTGCAGAAACTCTCAATGGTTTTTTATTCAAAAAATAGGAGCCTTCTATATATATTCAAAAACAGATCCTCGATCGAGGGATCTCTTATTTTAGGTGAGGATGGACACTACTCCACATTCAAATCCTATGAGATATGCCGAGAGGATTGTACGAGATCTTTGGCTTTGAATATTTTCTAATGTGGGATAAGATTTCTTGAATTTGTCAGTTTGTTTCTGTTCAACAGGGGTTCTTTATTTCTTGGTGAAATCCTCATGTGAATGCATTTTCAAATGTATGAAAATTGTCTCACAAATGCATCGATCATCTTGATGTGGCCTCGAAACTTTTTTTTCTTCATCCATGTACGATATCATTGTTTCGGTGCATGCATGCAAATGAAATTGCATACATGTATTCGTTTCGTCCAGATTATCTTCATGGATAGTGTTAAATCATTAAAATTAGATAAGAGCTCAATCATGGAGGTTTGGTGGATTATCTGGTGTATTGGTTCGTGTTTGGTGGTCAGACATTGAAGACGACCTCAGTAGAGGAGATTGGATGGCTATTGATCAATCATGAACCACAGAGATCAGATGGATGGCCCAGATGCATGTGATCGATCCCACAATTGATCAGACAGTGGACCGTGTGTTTGCGATGCATCGGACAATTGAGATCACTTCCCAATAATTTTTGGATGTCCCGCATTGAAATTAACACACGGGATGCATTCAGTTTATCAATCAACTCTCACCACCCTAATGCCAAATTACTACTCCTGCCCTCACAGTACCACCCCATACCATGTTCACCCTACAGGCGCGCTTTTGTGCCCACTCTCTACTCCTCGGGCGCGCTCATAGCGCCAACTATACATCCACTGCACGGGTTCACCACTGTTCATGCTTCTGTAGGCTTATACACGGCCTATGCTCTTACGCCTCTTGTAGTTAGGCTTCTAGGCCTTCCCCTAGGACATGGTAGATCCTCAGGTCACGCATATTCTTTTGGTGAGGGCTTTATCTAGCCTGCATAGTTGGCCCACTTTTTTGGTAAAGGTGTATACTAAGTACTTAGCATAAAAACTAAGTATGAATTCATCCTTAATATTCCAAACCACCCTTTTTCATTAAAATATTATGCATGGTAAATGCACTTAGTTGATTATAAATAAATATACCATGCATGCTTCCTTTATCCTTCTTCATCTTCAAACATCATCCTTCTTTTCGTTTAGATCATGAATTACAAATATTTTCAATACATTCCTTTAATCCAATCATGGATGATACATGGATCATTTCTTCATTACTCATGCGTTAAATCATAATTCATGGCCTTCATGTTGTGAGGGATGTTTTCTCCATTAACACATATCTTGGACTTTGAGGGTCAACTTAAACAATTTTCTGATTTAATTCACAACCTTCATCCAATTAGAATTCATTGGATGGATCTTTTAAATTCATCATTAAATTAAGTGTTGTTGTGGTTATTCAATATTGTGTAAACATGTATCACTTCGATACAAGTCTTTGGAACTTAGTACTAGCTCAATCAATTATCTGGTTTAATATGGATAATGTCCAGGCATGACATCCAATGTTATTTCATACTAATTATCCAAGAGACATAAGCTTTGGAACAAATTATAATCTTCAATGAACATCATACCTTAATCACTAACTTTTCATACACATATTGACATCTTATTGACAAAAAATTCAACACTATTCTCTACAGCCATCATAAGTGACTGACCGACCTTTGATGGGACATTGACGGGATAGTGGGAAGAAGATGTTTTAAAATTTTATATATAGTGGTATAAAACTTATAGTAGGTTAACATAATTAATATATATATTTAAATTACTACCTAATTAATTACTTTAATGATTTTTTATGGAATTTTTTGTGGAAAAATAAATAGGGATCATAACTTGATGGAAAAATGGGGGTTCATGAGTGTTTTTTTTGCTTGCTTTTAATGATCGGTTCGCTTATTTATAAGTAATGAAGTACAAGTAAAATGGGTATAATTCTCTATAATTTGAATTATTAATGAACATAAATAATTTTAAATGTTTATATATATCATTTGGTTAAATATTATGAGGATGAATAATTAGATAAACTTTTAGTGATAGTTGCTTAGATTATTTTGGGAATTTTTCGATCATTATGCACTAGTTTGGTTTAATAAATTAACATTATGTATATATAATGGTTGAAAAACATTACATAGGATGTAATACATATTTAATAATCTGGTTAAACCATAAAAATGGTTTCATTACTAGACTTGATGGATAAATTGAAGAACAAAAAAATGTTGTCCACGAAGGTTGTAAATTGAAACCTCAAGAACGATGATTTCTTTTTTAAAATAAAAGAGAGAGAGAAAGTATATTCATCATGGGTGTTACATTAACATGATACCATTAAAGTATATTTATTATAATGTATTTATCATGATAATTTGGATATATAAGTTGAGGATAGTATGATAAAAGAAAGAACTTGAAAATAAAAAGGAAGAGGAAGAGGATTTTACCTCTTGAATACTCTTCCTTGAGAACCTCCTTAAAGAAAGGGGTTTTGCTCTTTTGGTAAGACCAAGAGCTCTAGGATGTTGAGAGAGAATAGGGGAGAGTATTTTGGTAGAACATTGACAAGATTCAAGGCTTAGAGGAGTGAGTAGAATATGGGGTGAGGGGTAGTTTTTATAGTGGAGGAGAGGGGTTATTTATCATTATTTTATTCATTATTTTATTATTTTTCTCAAGACAAGAAATATAATTGATTATTGTGACTAAATAAAATATTTTTAGAATGTAACAAATGGTTATTAAATCATTAATGACTTAATGAATAGTTTTTTAACTTATAATTTATATATACCGTAAATTGTTGTATTTTACTATTCACCAAAAATTCAAGTATTTTAGAAAAATCCCAAAAAATTCACCCTAACCATTTTTTGATATGTAGAGTCTAAAAATGAACTCTATTTTATGAAAATAATTTTCTAAATATGAAAATTTTAATTTTTAATTAAAATCATCATTTAATCGAAAAATATTGATTTTTAATTTATAACTCATTTTATAACACTCTAAAAAATTAACTAAGGTCTCAAAAAATTATCCAAAAATAATAAGACAAAAAAAAAATTATTTATGAATAAATTTTTAAAAAATAAATTTTCTTTTGAATCATTATATTAATTATAAAGTTTTAATAAACATTTACATTTTATAAAAATACTAATACTTAATTAATCATTTCCAAATCATTTATTTACTATAATTATATCATAATTTCATATATAAGATGCCTAAATTTTATTTATACATTCATGGGTGAGGTTAATATTCATTTGACCGATTTACTATTCATAAGTGTTGTATTATTATTCATAAGGGTAACACTACTATTCAAAAGGGTCAAGTTACTATTCACCAAAAAAATTAAGTTGATCCTATCAGACTCTAAATATCTTACTAATCATAATCATGTATTTCTATTTTTCAAAATTTGATTCATAAAAGTGGAAAATTTATTTTTAATGTCTTTTTTATAACTATCTTGTTTACATAATTATAATAACAGAGTGTTGTTTTACAGTGACTTAGCGTTGTGTGCAATATAAGCTATCTAATGGATTTAAATTATTTATGAAGAAACATACCATAAATTTTGGGGGTGTTACAAAACAAGCATGACATATTTCAAGTGTTTTTAGCTCAAAAGAGTCTAAATAAATCTCTTTATATAGATTTTTCAAAAGCTTCTCATTTACTTGACTATGATGATGATCCCATATCTGAGTGACATGTGATTCATGCATATTGGTTTCATTATTAGTTGCCAATATTTAGTTTTCATAATTTAATAAATAAATATCATTATTCAATTGTGTCATACCATAACATATTCTATCTTTTTAAAAGTAGAAACCCTTATTTCCAAAGCAGAAATTAAATACATCCATATCTAAACAATAAATGAAAATAATGTTCTTGGTAACACTAGGAACATAATAATAATTCCTCAAAATCGAAATCAATCATGTCGACAATGTGAGATAGTAGTCTCTAATGGATAGAGCATCCAACCTCACTTCATTGGAAACCAGAAGATCCACCACACCTCTTGAAACCTTTTGAAATCTACTTGGTTCCTATATTTTGATACAAATGTGATCACCACATGAAATATCTAATACCCAACTTCTAGTTATCAAAAATATTACATTCAATAATGAACTCACCTAAAACTTCCCCTTTCTTCTTTGGATGGGTGAAATTCCTCTTATAGTGACCCTACTTTCCATATGAAAAACATACTACATTATGTTCATTTTCTTGCATTTGGATCTTCTTCTTTTTAGAGGGATGGTTCTCTAGATCCCTAGACTTGGAATGAGACTTCATACCCTTTTCCTTGTTCCTATTATTCTTATTTACCGTAAGGATAGTGGGTTTGTCACACCCCATGCCTTTATCAATTTGGTAGATGATAGTAAGATTTTTTTATAGAGTCTTCTCATTATTGGTCATATTATAATTCAAAATAAATTGGAGAAGTTTTTTTATAGTGAGGAAAAATGAGATTTGTGCATACCTTATCAAAGATCTTAAAACTCATGATGTCTAGACACCCAATGTAGCCTATCATCTTGACTACATGTTCCCTATATGGCACCAACTCTCCAAGCTTTAACAAAAATAGTGCATTGGAGATCTCATATCTCTATGGTCTCTTTCTTATCTTGATAGAGATCCTGAAGGTGAGAAATTATGTTATATGCATCCATATACTCATATTGTTTAAATTATATTTCTAAATTTTGAGTAACATAAAACATTGGACATCCATTTTTTTGTCCACATGCTTCAGATAGAGAGATACCTCTTCCTCACTATCCTCTTTGGAAATTGACTTGGGAAGTGGGGTTTATGGCACGCACAATTTCCATTTGTGGCATAGTAAAATGTGAAAGTGTCTATTATATTCCTAGAAATCTATTTTGGGGAGAAGTTTATCCTTGTCTAGTATATATTGTAGTGATATTATAAAAAAAATTTGATTTTCCATTTTCTACAAATTAAGATAAGATAATTAGTACTTGTTTTGATTATGATAATAGATAAACAAATTTAAATTAAATTAAATTATTCTTAATATCCCACTATTTTATAAAAACTAATATACCTCACCATTAGTTTTTAAATATCTTGTCTCTTGTATATTCTAGTGTCAAGGATCCATATTCCCCTTCTCATAACCCAAACTTGGGCCTAACAAGTTATTTGAAGGGTCTTAGGTAGGTGTAACTTTCCAACTACATTAACTCTTAGTTCCTTGATTTTTTGAGTGGACTCACCAATCCTATAATATTCTTTTAAAGGATTTACAAAAAAAATTCCTATTATTTAAAATAATTCCTACTTGGGAAGTCAACTGTTAATGTAAACTAAGTTAAGTCAACCCAAAACTTCAAGTTAAAAATTCCATGATAATTGAAAGGACCCCAACTTTGGTTGGTCAAGTAATTTGAACTATGGGGTCTATTATAACTTAATTAGTGGAAGTATAATCCAACTTAATGTTTCAATTTTAGGTATTTTTATCCTTATTCTAAATACCATTTTATATTTTTACATGTCTATTTAATATTAATTATATTTTACTTAAGTGATTAACATGTCTAAAAAACATTTATGCATAATCTGGTTATACTTTATTCCATGTTTCATGATTTATAACTAATTTATTATCTGATCACACAACATTTTCAAACATAAATAATTAACCATGTTACTGAAAAAATAAATATAAGTGGCTTCAACATGAGATTATATAACGGTTATTTTATCTATAGGATGATAAACTAAACGTAGACCTTAGGGGAAAACAAACCTTGAACTGTAACTTGGTTCATGTTCTAGCATTACACCATTTATTCTATGTATATCCTTGATTGGTTTCACCTTGGCTCCTTAACTTGGACTGTATCCTCTCACCTGAGAGCTCCCTCCTAACATTAGCTTTTATTCACATGTGTGTGAGGGGATCCAATGGATTGGATAAAGGGGGTTTACATAAAAGAAACCATGGGCACACAAGCCTTTACATGATAAGTATGAGGGGATGACTCTTAGGCCATCAAGGAAAAGACCTTCAGGGGAAAACACTTGATTAGGGAAAAAAAGTACAATAACATCAAGTCCTCGGAGTGTTGCCTAAACCCAGTGGAAAAAACTTGACTAAGGTAAAAAGAGTACAACAGTTATATCTTCAATTTATAGTGATCATAATTTAACTCATAGAATGTTCATGATCAATTCATAACCAGAGAATCTAGTTTTGAATTTTTGGAATAATAATAATGTATACCCTTTAAACATAATAAAACATTGTCTCTTTAATAAAAATAACTATCAATTTGAGGTATAATTGAACTATGAGGTCTATTATAACTTCAAGTTAAAAATTCCATGATAATTGAAAGCACCCCAACTTGGATTGGTCACGTAATTTGAACTATGAAGTCTATTATAACTTAATTAGTGGAAGTATAATCTAAATTAATGTTTCAATTTGAGGTATTTTTATACTTATTCTAAATCCCATTTTATATTTTTACATGTCTATTTAATGTTAAGTAGATTTACCTAAGTGATTAACATGTCTAAAAAAACATTTATGCATAATCTGGTTATAATTTATTTCATATTTCATGCTTTCTAACTAATTTATTATGTGATCACACAACATTTGAAAACATAAATAATTAACCATGTTACTAAAAAAAAAATATAAGTAGCTTGATCATGATATTCTCTAATGGTTATTTTATCTAGAGGATTATAAACTAAACATATACCTTAGGGGAAAACAAACATTGAACCATAACTTGGTTCATGTTGTAGCATTACGCCATTTCTTCTATGTATCTCCTTGATTGGTTTCACCTTGTCTCCTTAACTTGGACTATATCCTATCACCTGAGAGCTCCCTCCTAACATTATCTTTTACTCACATGCGGGTGAGGGGATCCAATGGATTGGATAAAGGGGGTTTACATAAAAGAAACCATGGGCACACAAACCTTTACATGATAAGTATGATGGGATGACTCTTAGGCCATCAATAATAATTTAACCATAATAAATTAAAATATTTCAATCACCTATAAGGGATGGTCTAATATCATGATCATTTACACATCAAATAATAATCATACATTTTCAATATAATTTTCAATTAATTTGATTCGCTCTTTAATTAAGATAAGGAACCATGAATTAATCAAATTAATTCAATTTATCTTAGTTCCATCTAACCATACTTAACTCACCATCATCTATAATTTAAAAAAAAATTAAGTTCATTTAAAATTAATGTAGTACAAAAGTGTACTTAGAGGCAACCTTGTGCATTCATTGAAAATATTAAGATGAAAATTAATTTAATATATAATTTTTAATCCTATGATATAGCGTGTACTATTGAATGAGCAACACATGGAACAGATAATCAATTGGATGAACTATACATTTAATTCTTCTTTCCATGAAAAATTTAGAACACTACTAGTAGTAGACTACACTATGTGTAAAAAATTATACGGCATGTATATCTCTTCTATCCATATCAAAAACACATTCATAGGTCTGGTCGTGTCACCTACCATGGACTTGTACAAGTTACACATCATGTACTAGGAATACACAGCATGTAACCTCAATGTTTCATGACATGTGTGTCCATGTGTTACGTATATGATACATGAATCGCTAGGACACCACGTGTTCTTGGCTGTGAGAAGAAAAGTATTACACATTGTGTAGGTTACTTACACAACGTGTAGTTTTACATGTTGTGTGTTAGTATGTATAGATCTATATGTTGATATGATCTATTTGGATCTTATATATGATTTTGTTAGATCATACCTGATATAGAAAGATACGGATCTGAAAACCAAACTATATGGCATGTACTTTGTTTTTATCTAGGCAGAGCCTTTAGAACCTCTAAATTATAATCTCTATATAAATCTATTTTTAATCATTAATCAGTTATTAGTTATGTTATCGAGAATGAAGAAAAAAATATAAAGATATCAAATTATTAAACTTAATCATTTTAAGTAAAATAAAACACAAACACATGAAATCAATCAATGAATAATAAATAATTAAAAATTAAACATGTGACCACTCTGATATAACTTGCAGGTTCTGAGCACAACAGAAGCATCCTTTTCTAGTATGACCAACTCGTCTTATATTCATGAATCACATGTAATCATTGATTTACATAATAAAAATTTCATGTCCAACAAAAACAATAGATTACTTGACTAGATTAAAATTCCAAAACCATGGGAAAAATATCTTCACATGTAATTTATAATTAATTTATGATCACATATAGAATTACCTTAACTCGTAATTATGATTTTTTTGATATGGTGAAGTATAAATTTCTACAACATCGTTGCGATGTAGGATCCAAGTATGGAATCCCTTTAGTTTTGATTCACATGTTCACCATAATCTCAAAATGAATCTATATAAATTCCCTATTCTAGTACAGTCGATCCTGATCGCTTCTGTTGTTCACGATTGATCATAGAATAATTCTTCCCAAGAGTGGAAGAACTCTTGATGATATCTCATTTTCTTAAGAGAGGAGGGGAGTAGAAAACTTTAAATATATTGATCTCTCTCTGGGTATTGAGAGAGTCTCACTTTATCCATTTTGTATAGTAATTTTCAATTAGGAAAGTGATATAACAATATATTTATTATATCTTGTTTAGGGTTGGAAAATCTCACACAAGCCCGCAACCATATTTAATATTCTTAAATGACCCCTTGTCCAATAATAATAATATTATTATTATTAATTTCTTGACATATGTGATGCATAATGAATATAAATAAATATTATTTATACTATTCAGACCTTTAAACTTCATTTTCTTTCCCTCGTCAGTATTTACCGATCCTTGAATAATGGTTATTTAATTAAATAAATGTAACTGTATTATTATATGATAAATGTAATAAAATATTATATGTTTCAAAATTAAAAACTAATATTTATTATTATTATTATTATTTAACTCACTTATTCTTTCTAATAACTTGTGACTAGATTATAGAGATCAACCAAACATGAATAAATATTATTTAGTCTAACTTGTTAAATTTAATACTATAATTTAGCCAATATTAAGAATGCACTTATTGTGTGACCCTTCGAGCCTCTTTCTCAGTGAAATTTGGAATTACCACCTAAATTCCAAGGTTAGAATCTAGAAACATTCTAAGTCATCCATTGAGAAAGAAGTTAGTGTCACAGTAACATTCAACCTCTTAGAAATGTGTACCATTTAATACAATCCTTTTATCATAATATCACAAATTTGACAAATTTCATGCTACTTCCATCAACCTATACACTTGATGTATCATTATTTGACCTTCCAAAAATGAACCCCCACCCCCACCGAACACCATGGCCATGGATTTATTCAGGAGGCTCCATTCCTATCAAAGGGATTGAGATATTGACTTTCATCAAGAGACAAAAGTGATCAATTCATTCTCACATTATCCATTAATATTATATTATCTATGATGCACCCAACATATCTGACTTCACCAAGAACATATTTCACAATGGTTTTCATCAATACATCAAATCACATGATTCATTATATACATTAATGATAGTCTTAAAGTATAAGGATCAATACACGTGTTCGCAAATATGATCATCCGATGATACATAAAAATGTGGTTTTCTATCGAATGGAATGTTTAAAAAACCTCATATCTTAGAGATTACCAAGGATGAACACCATGATAAGTTGTATCAATTTTTTATGTGCCTCCCACCCCTAATAGCCTATATTTTCTATGTTTTTCAAGAAATATCATCCTACCATAGAACAAGGTTCAAGAATAATGTCATGGAACCTCTACATTCTCTTCATAGAAAGGAAATGTTATGACCTTTTTGTGTGAAATATATTCTAATTAAATTATCATTTATGAATATTATGTAGAATAATAATCATGATGTGATAATAAAACTTATTTAATAAGAAAAACATGTAATCGGGTACTAAACAAGTTGGTTCTAGGGCACTAAATCCAATATGGGAGGCATGTCTGAGGTCATGTGATGACCCTCACTCATGGGTCCTTAATCCAATATAGGTAAGGGAATTACATCTTGGGTAATAATTTGAACTTTCATTCATTACCAAAAATCATATGTTCCTTGACGATTCAGTTAAATCAAGCCATCTATTCACTTATAAAAACTCAATTTTCTCTGAGATGATCACTTTTCCATGTGACTCATTATTTCTGGGTCTATATGGACACCCTCACTAGTATGATTAATTATTATTTTTCCTTTTCTATTGGGATTTCTCAAGTATACTCTATGTGTGGGATATCTATTACTTTTGGTTCTCATTACATTATCACAATTTTTAAACCTTAGTATTTGATCCATGTTGGATACAATGATGGTTTGTGTTATTTAAACATTTCTATGATGATATATAATGTTGGATTGAGTATGTTGAAAGGATAAGGAAGTATCATTAATTTTTTGATGAAGAAATTAATATCTAGTAAAATAGAATAACTGTTTAAGCTTCACATTATCTTCTTTCTAGTTTCCTTACAATATTTAATGATTTCTACAAGTCTATGTGCATTTTGTGGATTCCTTCCAGTGGGAAAAATACATCAGATCCTCAAGCTAGGTGTTATTATTGATTCCTAGTTTAATGAGATCATTTATGAGATGTTTTTTTGGATTTATGATAATAGAGGCATTATTATAGTATTATTATCATGCATGTAGATGTCGAAATGGTTTCAAAATCCCTAAATAACTATTTTTTTCTCTTTTTCTTTTTTACTTCTTTTTTTGTGACATGATCAATATCACCTATGAACATTCTTCTGATTTCTATATCTTTTATTTTTACACAAACCACTTCTTGATAAAGTCTCAAATATATTGTCACATCAGATAGATGGAAATTAAAATTTGTAGATTTGTATGAGTTTCTAAATCATATTTTTCAATAATCATATATTGTGAATGAGGTGTTTGATTCAATGGTAAAATATGTGAAAAAATAAATGATTTACAACATAAAAAACCAATAGTGTCGTCTAACCATCATAAAACAATACAAGTGAGTGATATGATGTGTGAGTGCTTAATGGGATGGACCGAGGTGGAGTGTGTCAAGCCTACATAGATTGAGCCTAAAAATTCTTAGTCTATTTAGGCTTGTGTTTAATTTGAACTTAAAAATTTGAGTTTGGTCCAGTCTGCATTTTAAACGGACTGGTTCGTGAGTTGGGTCACATTTTTAATCAAGATTAAAAATTATTTTTGAAAAAATAACACTTATTATTGAGTAATATTAAATATTAAACACATAATAGTTATAACTAGTACCCCACCTGTGCAATTTCATGGTACAAGATAATGATTAAATCAATGGAAACTCATATTTAACTAATAATACATATAGAGAGATAAAATATAGGAAGTGAAAGAAATAAAAGAGTAAATAATATTTAATACATAAAATAAAATAGAATTAGATATTTAAATAGGTTTCTATTAAATTTCAAGGAAACATTTGAACATATCAAATGATAGTAGTTCAGTCTATTCAGTTTTTCTTTTGAATTACTTTCTATGATCCTTTGAAGTTAAACAACCTCTGATGAAATCAGTGTTAACTTCTTCTACTACCTCAAATCTTTATTGATGAAAATCATGTTCTAAATATCTCTAGAAATAATATGTTAAGTAACATGTCATCAAAATTTCACACACTAAATTAATATAAAGTTGAAAACGTCAATCAATATGACCTAAGTGAAATCTTTACCATCGTGTAGATGAACACTATCGATGAAGAGGCATGTTCACTTAGTCAACATACACCCATATTATAATTCTAAATCAATATAGAATATATTTATATAATATATATATATATATAATATGTTTTAATTGTAAGCATAAGATAATTATATAAAGTCTGAAATGCCTAATTCATATCCATAAATCATTTTCATTATTCTATGGAATGTTTCATTTGAAAGAACTAAAATTTACAACCAAATTATTCAGTATAAAAAATACACTATATTATGCATGTAAAAAATACACCTATATTTTAATTGTATAACATTGTATAATATATTAATATAGTATACATACTTTAAAATAATAACATTTTGAGTATATTCAATGTTTCAAACTGAAATAAGGAAGGGAATCGGTGTCGCTCATAGGGGGGTGAGAGAAAATTGGAAGAAGAAAGGAAGTGAGTGGGCTGCTCGAGACACATAAAAATAAAGTGAGGTTAGTGGTGACACATGTAGATGGAAGCACTCTTTAATTATAGATGCACATTTATGTGAACAAATTGTAAGTAAATTAAATCAATGTATGCATAGTGTATATATATATATATGTATGTGATTTCAAATAATGTATGCATACTATATGCATATATTATTCAATTTATGTATACTATATGCACTATGTTAATAAAGAAGAGTCATGGGAGGAATACTAAACTTCATGTAGAATGAATGCATATTATAATTACATTCAATATATAATATATGAATTTTATTTAAAAAGTGGTAATTATCGAGTTGAAATGATATAAAATAGTATATATTAAAATACAAAGATTGATAAAGTGGAAAATGTATATAGATTTCTTAGATTCATTTTATAATTATTGATGAATATTAAAATTTTCAATTGTGCGTATGAAAATAAAACATTTGAATTAATTTATTTTTAATAAAAAAGTTATCTTAATGTTAAATAATTTTATGGAAATCCCATTATTATGAGTGAAAGATATTATGAGTAGAACCCACATGAGCCCATTATAAGAGAGGTTATACTTTTTTCAGGACTGCTTGTATCAATATATCTTCCAATTCCCTAAAACCGCATGTATTGAGTCTAAAACTGCTAAAGCTGACTAGAATTCATTCTAATCTCTATCTTTTTTCCAAATACTAGTGTTCTTTAAACTGTACGTGCACATGTTCTGGTGAAAAATAATCAATGATTTATAGGTAGTCATCTCAATGTTTGATAAAGTATGAGTTTCAAAAAAGATATAATTACAATACTGAGTATTATAATATAGGTAACATAAAATTTTAAAATTAGAAATAGGTCAAAAAAACCCCCAAAAAATGATTCAGAAAAGAGTAATAGGTCTAACAGAACCTAGAAATGTGTGTGTTTATGCATTCATTTCTATAAAATTTTACTATAAATAGTTCAATAGATGAGAGAAGTTATATCTAATCCACCAATAGGATACATCAAGAAAGGATTATTGTGTGGTTGTGAATCAAAACATTATGGTCCATCATGCCATCATGTCATTCAACCTTGTACTAAAACCATTTGTGCATCAACCTCTTCTCTTAGAATACATAATTGTGATAGAGTAAACAATTATATTAACCAATGATTTAATATTGAAATATTTTTAGAAGGATGATAATGTTGAGAGACATTTATAATGTCTAAGCTGAAGATCCTTGGTTAATATTGTTGGAGGAAGAAACCAAGGAAATTAATGGGCGCACCTCACTATTTAACTGAAGGTGATCCTAGTGATATTGTGTAGATCATGCACCAAATTATTCCCAATGAAATACATGAGATAAAAACCATTCATTTATTTACTTTGCTTGTAAAAAATGGGACATGAAAAATATAGTTTAGATTGTATTGGAATTGAGAATTTAGAGCCTGAAAAAACAATTTTGTAAAGGGGTTTCATGAAACAATAATAGAATTAGATTCATGTGAATCAACTAAAATATAGAAATCATAGAATACCAAATTGATGGATCTGGATTTTTTTATGATAAACACTATAATACAACAAAATATTCAATGAAATACATAAAATATAATAGAGTTTTATAATTTTAAATCGTTATCATCGTCGAAAAATAAAGGATTAGAAGGATTTTAGAAACTAAAGTTGTTATAATAATTACAATAGACATTTCAGAATAGATATATCCCATTTAAAATAAAAAAACATGAAGATTTAATTAAATTCAACTAACATAATAAAGATGAAAATTAAAAATTTAACTTTTATAATAAATAAATTAGATTATTGATAAGATGTCTAAACAAACTATTCATACACATAAATAAATTGGTGATCATAGTTTAATATTTATTAAAGAGAAGTTATAAGTGTTGTATGAAACAAACCTCATAGTATTGGAAAGTGATGGTTGATTATAAAATATGTAAATTAAATAATATTGAAACACATTCATACCACATACTACATTCCATCTAAGTGAATCCCTATGCATAAAGTAATTAATATGGATGACACCTTAGAGAATAACTAAATTGTAGTCTCTTGTAGTGTCATGCTAAGTTAAAATGCATAATATAAAAGATGCATACAGGTGTAGTCATAGTCACAGAAGTGTATTCATGTAACTGTATAGTTATATATATAGATGTAGATTTATTAGACGAACTATAATCACTGAAGCATTATGTATAATGTAGTTACAGGATTTTATAGAATGAATGCCTACTGTATATATATATACTATTAGAGTAAATTGTATAATATTTATGTATGCGTTATTTATTTTCATACAGTTTCAATGTCAAACGGGCCTATAATAGTGTGTATATAATTTTCTATAATTTTAATTAACATATGTATACTTTATGAATAAAGTTGTAAGTAGTTTGAGACATTATATTCATACCATATGTGTTCTATTCATATAGTGTATATACCTTTACAAATAGTAGACACATTACACATACTGTAATTATAGATGAAATGATTTTGGTATATTCGTGTGAGGTGTGGGAGAATGAAATCATACACTATATACAGTTTACCATATATGTAATCAGGATTATGTAATTTCAAATAATATATGCATAATATATGGATACATATTTATGTACTTACAAAATATGTGTACATACCATCTGTGAATTGTTTTCAAATTGAATCATACAATTGCCTATATTATGGTGGTTTTCTCAACTACGATAGTTTTCATACAGTATGCATATAAGGGTGTTCATGTTGGTGTTATTTAAAAATTATCATAGTATGAATACAATATGAATACATTTGTAATGGATACTGCTCTTTTTTTAAAGAAAATTCATGTTTAGTGTCATTTCAGAAATCAATATTGTATCTAAAAGGTTTAAAAACTGTCATGGTAAGAATATAATTCTCAGGTTTTTTAAAAATTCTTAGATGTAAAATTGGACATAAGTATATGATCTTATGGGATCCTATTTTTATTGATACATTTCTATTTTGGGAGGGATTTCTGATCATCCAAACTATATAGTCATTGGGTTGCCTCTAAGAGTGGATATCTAAAATTTGAGAATACATATGGGTAGCAGAGGTGTTTTGGTAAATTTCACACACTGGGCACATGGTAACTAATTTTTATTTACTTTATAAAGTGATAAATTGATAGATTATATAGTATAATATCTAGAAGTTCATATATATATTGATAGTTATTGTTATTGAAGAGACAGTGTTTTATTATGTTTTAACAAATGATTTCATTGAATCATTGATGGATAGTGTATTAATATTAATTTTACTACTATAAATTAGAATAGATTTGTGTGCCATAGTATAAACGGATGGTGATGATATGTTGATGAATATTCTTAACCATTAATTCGTATCAAAATGAACTTCCTGTAAGCAAATAAAGGGAAAAGGTGAGAGACATTGAGAATATCTGTTTCTGTGAACAAAATTTAGAATTAATTCATAAGTAATTGAATGGAACTAAGTATTTGAAAATAAAAAAAGTTAAAAATTAATGATAAGGGTTCTAATTAAACTATAAAAATCATATTATAAAATATACAATGACTTTATGCACCGTTGTTAATCTCTTAGAAAAACCAAATAGAGTGTAGGGTAAAGGGGTATGCACCGTAAAGTATTCTAGCCAAGGAAGATGTTTTTCCCAAGTTAGTTGTCTGAATATTATACTTTGAAGTTTTAGCATTTCTAATATCCTAGAAAAACCACATATTTTTTGTTTGAAATAGATTATAGGAATCTTTTTTTTTTGTCATTTATTGTGCTGGAATGGGCTAGTGACTACCTAAAAATAGTCATTAAAGTAATGAAAATGATTGAAGATAATGAAGCATCATGTAATGATCAAATCTGTAACTAATATTTACGGGGCATATTGTCGGGTTTATAAGCTTAGTTTATTGGCCTTCTCATATTGCACAACCAATCATTAATCAATGAATGTATTCATTATCACAAACTAAATAAGCAACATTTTGAGCATCAAGGGCTAAATTTAAGATATAATTTAGTATAAACACTTGTTAATTCACTACAGACACCTTGAATATGCAATTTCAGTTTTGAAAAATGGTGAAAAACTGCAAGCAATGACTTGAAAACCATGAAGTGATGTATATGAGGTCCTCATATAAACATTAATTTTGATCATATGCTTTAACTTTTGTAGGTCAACAGGTATAAGATTCCATCACCTGAAAGTAATAAAAATCACCTATTTATAAACAGAATCATTCATAGAAAAATCACAGCATTATTGACCATCAATGATTTGATATCTCATCTTTTTATAAATCATGTGAAACACTCATACATCCAAAAATAAAATTAAATCATATAAGAATGTACTTTATAAATGAAAAAAAAACAATCAATAGATGTCAAAATTTCCTTGCCCTAAAAATAGCATCTACGCTATCAGAGTCACTTGCTCGACAATGTCAATGAGAAAATTATTAACCTCTCATCCCTAAAATGTTAAAATACATAGTGTTTTAGAGGATGATTAAAACACATTTTAATGTAACATGGAATTATATGCATTCCCCATCTACTATAGTTTGACAATGAATCTAAAATATGTTTGAACAAATAGAATTAGGTCCAACAAAATCCTTAAAAGTTCATGTTGATGCATTCACTTATATAAAATTATCCCATAAATATTTCACACTCAATGAGATAAGTTATTTTTCACCAACCAACAAGCTACATCGAGAAAGGGTTAGTGTGTGTTTGTGTGGATTAATACCTTATAGACTATCAAACCCATTAATCATTCAACCTTGTAGTGGAACAAATTAACTAACCTCCATCAAATTTTGGATAAGTGGCACTTGTTCTATTTAAAAAAACACTTAAACATAAAATTTGTAAGAAAATAAAAATAAGAAACATTATTTCCAATAAATAATACACAAACACTTATAAAATGTTTCTACTGTTTTCTTAACAAACTTTATTGAAAACTGTTTATCCCACGTATCACCTATGATAAACAGTTTGAGAAAACATATAATGATTTTTTATTTTTGAAAAGACACTTATTCTATATCTCTCAACTGGAAGCATGGAAAATATGTGCACTGATGGAGGGTAGAGTGGTCGTCTGTGGAAATCGATGGAGGAAGTGGAAAATAAATTTATTGCGTGTGTATATGTGTGTTTACCTAATAGTAAAAATCCAGTTGTAGGAATATATATAAAAGGAAAATATAAATATGTTGCCTTTTAGAATGTGATAGCCTACGTTACAGCGACATCCCTGACATTTGAAAAAGGACAATCCTTTATGGTGTGATCCATGAAAGTATGAGGTCAACTTTAGTAAAAAAAAATAGGTAGATGAAATCAAATGCAAGGGGAAAACATGAAATAAAATATGGGGAAAACAAATGAAAGATGTAAGATAAAAAATAATTATATATATTTGAAAAAGAATAATTATACGAATGATAATATAAACATGTTTGATATATAGGGAAATGTAGTGAAAGAAATGATATGTAGGGGGAAATAAAATAAAATATTGATAAATACATATACAAAAAAAATACATACAAGGAACAAACATGAGTAAATATTTAAACAAAAAACATTGAGTAGACATAGAGAGATTCAATATTATAACAACAAACTTGTAGTGAACAAATACAAATGAGAAATTGCATACACTGGAAATTTAGAGGTTATATTTTAGAATAAGAATACAACACATAGAGAGTCAATAATTAAATAAATAAAAATACAACGAACTTTAAACAAAAATATAGACATTGAACTTTAAGTTCAAAAAAAGATAGAGAATTAAAATAAATTGGCACCATTAATGTAAAGAGAGGTGAATGTTTGATTTTTTTCATTGAAGTTATCACTGCAATAGGAAATAGTGTGAGAAATATGTTGTATAAGCAAAAAAAATAAGAGTAAATACATATAGTAAACAACTAAAAGAGATTGTAAAATAAAAAAACTTACATATGATGTCGCCAGTATCATGCATGCACAAATTATAAGATTTTATAGCTAAATATGCACTAATCCATAGATATCAGCACTATCAGGCCCATGAAACATGTTTACGTATCATGCTTTCCAATGTTATGCCTTCCATTTGTTGGGTCGGAACAAACGAGGAAAAGATGGAAAGAGGGGGGGTGAATTGCCTTTTTAAAAAATTGATTAACAAATAAAAAATCAAAGTAAAGTGCAGCAGAAATAAAGAGGCAAGACACACAAAATTGATAACGGAGTTCGGCCAAAAACCCGGCCTACGTCTCCGCTCCCAACTCAACCGTTGAGAGATTCCTACCGCTTGCTTTTCAATGGTTTTAGCAAGAAACCCACTAGGCTTTGAGGTAGCACTAGGACCTATTACAGCTTGCTTTTGGTGGTTAAGCAAGAACCCACTTACTTTTAATGGTTTAGTAAGAACCCACTAGCCTTTTTAACGGGTGAAGGCTAGCTCACCGAAACACAAGCCTTTTAAAAGGAAAGGCTTGAAGAAACCTCTTCACACCTTAATGGTGGTGTGAGAACCCAAAGAAAGGGGGAAAAGAAAAGGTGTTGGGGTTTGTAGGTACAAACCCAATTTTAAGCTCAAAATAAATAAACAAGAAAAACCGTATTGGAGGAAGACTTGGGCGCCAATTGGATGATGGAGTTGATGTATCTTGCTCTCCCAAGCTTCTTAAAGTGCTCCTTGGATTGGAAATTGGTTGGAGCACTTGAGGACCCTTGAAGGTGGAGCGCCGGAGGTTCGCCAAATGTGCAACAATATGTCTGGGCGCTTGGTATATGATCCGATTGGTGTCCGGGGCTTCCTTGGCCTTTATTTATAGACATGGAACCCATTGGGGGCCTTCGGAGCCGTTGGAGAAGTCCTCGGAGCCGTTGGAGGCCAAAAGAAGGTTGACTGGTCAAACCCAACGGCTAGTTTGACTGGGCTACCGGCCAACCCTTTGGCAACCTTGTGCCTATCAACACAAACACTTGAAAACAAGGTTAGACAAAAAATAAGGTGATTGTGATCATGAAAATCAAACAACGAGGGGAACGAGAGGTACAACAATCTCCCCCTATTTTGATGATCACAATCACCAAAACAATTAAAGTAAAATACTGAAATTGAAAGGAATTCTTAAAGGATAAAATGAAAATAAATCAAAGCATGATAGAAAAGATTCTCCCCCAATCAATCAAGAAATTTCTCCCCCTTTGTGATTATCAAAATAGAATGGGGCATAAAACTTGATTGAGGGAAGGGTTTGAAAGACTAGATATGAGAATTGAAAAAATCAATTGAGATTTTTGAAATAGAAATGAAAATTTGAATAACAGTTTGAATTGAAAGTTTTGAATCAAAAATCAATTGAAATTTGAATTGAATATTTTGAAATGAAAATTTTGATACCAAGTGTTGAAATTGAAAGTTGGAATTGAAAATTTTGAAATTGAAAATCAAAAGGGCTTAAACGATCCTAACTCCCCCTAAATAAAAACAACAAATCACCGGGGAGAGGGATTTTGAAAAGAGACAATTTTAGGCCCGGAGAGACTCGCTAAGAGGGATTTTTCAATCCACACTTGCCTTGTAGCGGGTCTTCTCCTATAGAATTCATCCGAATAAAAAATCGATTTGGGCCTACCATACCGGGCGTTTTTGCAATTACATTCATATATCATGTGCCCGGGTTTTTTGCAATAGTTACAAAATTTAAAACTAGAGCTCCCCCTTACAAAAACAGTGGGTGCATGGGAGGAGGAAGCTATATTGGTGTAGCCTAGCCCTTGGGTGGTTCTTGAAATTCGTTGGGAACCAAGCAATTTTGAAAGATTTTGTTCCCCTTGGGTGAATTTGGCTAGGGATTCTCTAAGGTCCTTGATGGTTGATTCCAAAGAATCAACATTTGGAAAAATTTGGATTTTAAGGGTCAACTCTTCCTTCTCTTTAAGAATTTGTTCTTTTTCGGAAGAGAGTTTTTTGAAATTCTTTTTCAAAGCAATGAATTTTGAAGAAAGCTCATGAAAACCATTTTCTAGTTGGTCTCTAGCGTGTGAGAGTTCTTCATAAGATAGATGATTTAAAGAATTGGAATTTGAAGAACAAGAGGAGGAGGAATCGTAAGAAGTAACCTCATGGAATGCCATTAGGCATTTTGTACCTTGGTCGCTCGAGGAGGAGGAGGAGGATGAGGTGTCACTCCATGTGGCCTTGAGGACCTTTTTCTTTCCTTTTTCCTTTTGCATGGCCCGTTTCTTGTTGAGTGGGCAATCGGGCTTGTAATGGCCCTTTTCGCCGCACCCGTAGCATTTTACCTTGGGCTCGGATCTTGCGGTGGGTTCTTGCTTTCGCGCCTTGCGAGATTTCTTCTTCTTCTTGTGCTTCTTCATAAATTTGTGCATTTGGCGGGCGAGATTCTCCATTTCCGAGTCGCCGCTTGAAGATGATGAAGATGAGGAAGATGAGGATGATGAGGAGGAGCTTACTTCTTTTTGTACCTTGAGGGAGATGTTCTTTGGTGTCTTGATTGGTGTGCCCTCCTTTTGAGCTTGCCTCCTCATCGTGATCTCGTACGTCATTAGGGATCCGATGAGCTCCTCTACCGGCATATTTTTGACGTCCTTAGCTTCTTGGATCGCCGTCACCTTTGGTGCCCATGAGCTCGGAAGGACCCATAAGATCTTCTTGACCATTGCTTCAGCTGAAACATCATCACCAAGGGACTTTCTCCCATTGCACACGTCAGTAAATCTAGTAAACATTTCAGAAATAGATTCATTTGAATGCATAGAGAAAGACTCAAAATCCTGACGGTACATGTCCAATCGAGTATCCTTTACTTTGTTGGTTCCCTCATGGGTAACCTCCAAAAGTTTCCAGATTTCATGTGAGGAGGTGCAAGTGAAAACTCGATTGAACTCATTTCGGTCAAGGCCGCAATGTAGAGCGTTCATGGCTTTGCCATCAAGCTCGAAATTTTTTATATCGGCTTGGGTCCATTTGGATTCATCGGGAGAGGAGAGGGTGTAACCTTGCATGACAATTTTATATATGGGATACCCTATACTTCTAAGAAAAGTAGTCATGCGGGTTTTCCAATAATTATAGTCGGTCCCATCAAAAAATGGAGCCCGACCCAATGAGTAGCCCTCGGGGGCGAAAGAGGTAGATGCCATCAAAAAATAGGATCTTTAATTTGAAACCGTTTAAGGATTTATTCAAATACTCCCTCTGATACCAATTGTTGGGTCGGAACAAACGAGGAAAAGATGGCAAGAGGGGGGGTGAATTGCCTTTTTAAAAAATTGATTAACAAATAAAAAATCAAAGTAAAGTGCAGCGGAAATAAAGAGGCAAGACACACAAAATTGATAACGGAGTTCGGCCAAAAACCCGGCCTACGTCTCCGCTCCCAACTCAACCGTTGAGAGATTCCTACCGCTTGCTTTTCAATGGTTTTAGCAAGAAACCCACTAGGCTTTGAGGTAGCACTAGGACCTATTACAGCTTGCTTTTGGTGGTTAAGCAAGAACCCACTTACTTTTAATGGTTTAGTAAGAACCCACTAGCCTTTTTAACGGGTGAAGGCTAGCTCACCGAAACACAAGCCTTTTAAAAGGAAAGGCTTGAAGAAACCTCTTCACACCTTAATGGTGGTGTGAGAACCCAAAGAAAGGGGGAAAAGAAAAGGTGTTGGGGTTTGTAGGTACAAACCCAATTTTAAGCTCAAAATAAATAAACAAGAAAAACCGTATTGGAGGAAGACTTGGGCGCCAATTGGATGATGAAGTTGATGTAGCGTGCTCTCCCAAGCTTCTTGAGGTGCTCCTTGGATTGGAAATTGGTTGGAGCACTTGAGGACCCTTGAAGGTGGAGCGCCGGAGGTTCGCCAAATGTGCAACAATATGTCCGGGCGCTTGGTATATGATCCGATTGGTGTCCGGGGCTTCCTTGGCCTTTATTTATAGACATGGAACCCATTGGGGGCCTTCGGAGCCGTTGGAGAAGTCCTCGGAGCCGTTGGAGGCCAAAAGAAGGTTGACTGGTCAAACCCAACGGCTAGTTTGACTGGGCTACCGGCCAACCCTTTGGCAACCTTGTGCCTATCAACACAAACACTTGAAAACAAGGTTAGACAAAAAATAAGGTGATTGTGATCATGAAAATCAAACAACGAGGGGAACGAGAGGTACAACACCATGAAGTAAACCTTATGAAAATCACAAATTCTGGCTCAAATTTGATAGACGATGGAAGGCAAGTTTGAGAGATTTTCAAGGTTTCAGGATTTTGATGGGAGCCGATGGGCTTGCAATGATGCAAGGATGAGGATTTGTAGGAAACTTGATTGCATTCAATGTGGTACCATTGAAAGATAATCGGTATCTATGAAGGAAAATAGATTAGAGGATGTGATTTGGAACGCTGAGGATAAGGAATTTGGGGCGGTATTCGGCAGTTGAAATGAAGAGAGGAGGGGGAGGAGACACGTACCAGAGGATTGGGTGTGGGTTTATGGATCTGGAACACAGAGATACATATTGGGTGACGGTTTAGGGATTTGGAATGTGGTGGAAGAGGGATTTGGGGTGGGCTTTGGGGGTTGAAACGGGGTGGAGGAAGAAGCTCGGGGAGTGAAATGGGGGGGGGGAGAAACAGGGAGGAAGAACGATGGAACACGGAGGAAGAGGGATTTGGGGCTCGGGGAGTCGAAATGGGGTGGAGGAAGAATGATGTGGAGGGGAAGGAGAGGTGGACACGTATAGGAGGATCGATGTGGAAGAGACACGCGGACAGGGGAGGCGCATCCTATAGTATATATAATGGATTTTAATGTTAATATATATATATATGCTGGTAATAAAATAATGTTATTCTAAATTGAAATAATATGAAAAAAAATATTCATAGCTTATGGATGACAAAGGGTACCCGTTAACTTGGGACTTGATACTGCAATGCCCGATTAAATAGGGTCAGGGTAGTGGTTAAACGAGTATTTATGAAGTTGGAGGTATCAAATTGAAAACCTGATTAATAAGCGAGTAAGATTATAGTATTATTTTTAGGGGACCATAAACCTGAACTCAGTTATAAAAATTATTATTAATTAATGAATAATAAATTTTTGAATGACATTACACTTATAAAAATATTTATTTATTTTCAGTTCGGTTCATAGTATATTTATATGTAAATTGTAAATTTGAATTCTCATTACTGATTCATTGACTATATTTTATTAAATAAAGTACAGCTTCACTTAATCGTTTTTGTCACAGCTCAGCAGTCCGGTGCTCGCCTTCCCCCCTCCGTCGTCAAGTTGACCGGAAAGGAAATCCATCACATACATTTCCCGAATTGCCCCCCGTTCTCGTTAACCATAAAAACCTTCATCGTACCTCTCCCTGCCATCATTTCTCCTTTCACTTTATTAGGGCTTTCTGCTACCTTCGTTTTGTTCTTAGATTTTACTGGTTTTTCAGTTTTAGATCCATGCCAATTATGGATCTGGACCGCATAAAGGGTCCCTGGAGTCCCCAGGAAGACGACGCGCTGCGTCAACTGGTGCACTTCAATGGACCCCGGAACTGGTCTCTCATAAGCAGGTCCGTCCCGGGGAGGTCCGGCAAGTCCTGCCGCCTGCGGTGGTGCAACCAGCTGTCTCCGGCGGTGGAGCACCGCCCCTTCACGGCGGAGGAGGACGAGATCATCATCCGGGCGCACGCCCGGTTCGGGAACAAGTGGGCCACCATCTCCCGCCTCCTCCCCGGCCGGACGGACAATGCGGTCAAGAACCACTGGAACTCCACGCTCAAGCGGAAGCTCCCCGACGGCGGTTCCGCCGGCCGACCGGATAAGCGGTCGGTGAGCTTCTGGTCCGACGACGGCGACTCGAGCCCGCCGGGAATGTCCTTCCGTCCGGAGCCGTTCACAGGGCTCACCCTTTCGCCCCCGGGAACGCTATCGCTGGAGCCTCCTTCCCTCCCCGATGCCGGCCACGCGCCGCCGCAGCGTCCACCCTGCCGGAACATATTAGAGGCGCCGGCGATGGAGGAAGACGCGCTGGGCCTGGGTTTCGGACCGGAATTCCGGTCGGTGGATGAAGTGAGCAGGTGCATGTCATGGATTTAAGTTCAAATATATATATGAGCGACGACGTTTAAGTAGTTAACCCATTTCCAATTTATTGAAATGCCTTCGTGCACCCACACCATCTATTTATTTCTAGTTAATATTCAACTATTATGGTGAATATTTTTCTTGCTAAAAAAAAAACTAATAAAAACAATTATCATCATGTTGTGAAATCGATCCAACACAATTGAAATCACGAAGAATTTAAAAACCGGAAATGTAAGACCGATCGTTGGCGAAACACATCGTTGACGAAGCGAACATCGAATTTGTGTATGACGATGACGACGACAAATGAAAATACAAATACAAGTAGAGAATAGAATGTAGATCCAAAATTTCATTAACATATCACCTACATGAGAACTGATCCAATGATGAGAATATGAAAGGTTGCTCATTAAGAGGAAATTTAATTGGGAATTGAGTATTCATTATTATTGTCATAATTACGACATCCATTAATAATGTTTCATAACGCCCGATGTCATAATTTCATGGAATCTGATATAATCTTCAGGTAGTTTAGGAGGGTGTTTTTTTTAGTTTTATTGGGTAGGGTTTTTAAATATTGGGAAAATGGGTTTGTTCAACGCCACTTCATGTGGCGCTAACCCCCCCCACATATATATATACATATAATAAATTAATTTATTATAATAAATATAAAAAATAAAATAAATACATAATTATATTTTTTATAATAAATACAAAAATTATAATAAATATATTTATTTATAATAAATATTTATAATAAATATCTAATAAATATTATAATAAATATTATAATATTGTTATAATCAATATACATTTGTTATACATTTATTATACATTTATTATAAATATTATAATGTTACAATATTATAATATTTATTACAATAAATATCAAATAAATCTATAATAAATACTATTATAATAAATGCACAATAAATGTATAAAAAATGTATAATAAATATTTACAATACATTTATATTTATAATAAATACATATTATAATTAAATATTATAATATTTATAATAATAAAAATCTAATAAATGTATAATAAGTATTATTATAATAAATATACATTTATAATATCTATTATAATAAATATTATTATAATATTTATTATAATAAATGTATAATAAATATTATTATAATAAATATTATAATAAATGTATAATAAATGTATAGTAAATGTATAATAAATATTTATAATACATTTATTATAAATGTATATTTATAATATCTATTATAATAAATATTATTATAATAAATATTACAATAAATGTATAGTAAATATTTATAATACATTTATTATAAATGTATATTTATTATAATAAATATTATAATATTTAATTATAATAAATGTATATTTATATTTATATTTATATTTATAATAAATATACATTTATTTATAATAATAAATCTACATTTATTTTATACATTTATTATAATAAATATGTATAATAAATGTATAATAAATATTATAATACATTTATTTTTTAATTATAATATAATAAATGTAATATGTAATTATTTATCTTTATTATCTAATTATAATATCTATAAATAATTATATACTATAATTATATAATTATATACTATAATTATATAATTATAAATATACATTTATTTATTATAATAAATATACATTTATATAAATATACATTTATTAGATATTTATTATAAATGTAATTAACTATTATAAAAAATATGTAATAAATATATATTTATATAAATGTAATATACTTTTATTATAATAAATATGTAATATACATTTATTATAATAAATGTAAAATACATTTATTAACTAAATAAATGATTATTTATTTATAAATGTAATATACAATTATTATAATAAATATGTAATTACTTATAAATGTTATATACATTTATTTATATAAATATACATTTATTATAAATGTAATATACATTTATTTATATAAATATACATTTATTATAAATGTAATATACATTTATTTATTATAATAAATATGTAATTATTTATAAATGTAATATACATTTATTTATTATAACAAATATACATTTATAAATGTAATTATAAATATACATTTATTTATTATAATATTCATTAATAAATATACAATTATTAATATTCATTAATAATATTTATTAATAATATTTATTTATAAATATACATTTATAAATGTAATTATAAATATAAATTTATTTATTATAATATTCATTAATAAATATACATTTATTAATTTACATTAATAATATTTATTAATAATATTTATTTATATAAATATACATTTATTTATATAAATATACATTTATTATAAATGTAATATACATTTATGTATTATAATAAATATGTAATTATTTATAAATGTAATATACATTTATTTATTATAATAAATATACATTTATAAATGTAATTATAAATATACATTTATTTATTATAATAAATATGTAATTATTTATAAATGTAATATACATTTATTTATTATAATAAATATACATTTATAAATGTAATTATAAATATACATTTATTTATTATAATAAATGTAATATGTAATTATTTATTTATTATAATAAATGTAATATGTAATTCTACATTTATATTTATTATATTTATTATACATTTATATCATTATAAATATACATTTATTATAATTAAAAAATAAATGTATCGTATTACATTTATTATATTATATTACACATTACATTTATTTATAATATAATTATAAAATTATAAATATAATTATTTATAGATATGATAATTATATAATAAAGATAAATAATTACATATTACATTTATTATATTATAATTAAAAAATAAATGTATTATAATATTTATTATACATTTATTGTACATATTTATTACAATAAATGTATAAAATAAATATAGATTTATTATAATAAATAAATGTATATTTATTATAATAAATATTATAATATTTATTATAAATATAAATATAAATATACGTTTATTATAATTAAATATTATAATATTTATTATAATAAATATACATTTATAATAAATGTATTATAAATATTTATTATACATTTACTATACATTTATTATACATTTATTATAATATTTATTATAATAATATTTATTATACATTTATTATAATAAATATTATAATAATATTTATTATAATAGATATTATAAATGTATATTTATTATAATAATATTTATTATACATTTATTAGATTTTTATTATTATAAATATTATAATATTTAATTATAATAAGTATTTATTATAAATATAAATGTATTATAAATATTTATTATACATTTTTTATACATTTATTGTGCATTTATTATAATATTATTTATTATACATTGATTTGATATTTATTATAATAAATGTTATAATATTATAACATTATAATATTTATAATAAATGTATAATAAATGTATAACAAATGTATATTTATTATAATAATATTATAATATTTATTATAATATTTATTAGATATTTATTATAAATAAATATATTTATTATAATTTTTTGTATTTATTATAAAAAATAAAATTATGTAGTTATTGTCTTTTTTTATATTTATTATAATAAATTAATTATATATATATATATGGGGTTTGGGGGTGGTGTGGGGTTAAAACGCTACTTCAAGTGGCGCTTTGCCCACTTTTTGTTCAACGCCACATGAAGTGGTGCTGAACAAACCCATTTCCCCAATATTTAAAAACCCTACCCCATAAAACTAAAAAAACCCCACCCTCCTAAATTACCCTATAATCTTCACTTAAAAAAACTCAGTGGGAAAAATAAGTGAAGCCAATGTAATTAAATTCCATATCATGTTATCACATTAAAAACCTTATCAGGAAAATCCAGTGGGAAAAACTAATGAAGGGAAGAATAGTGCAGTGCTCCCAACTCCCCCTGATTATATCATTTAATTGTGTCTCCAGGACATCAATTAATATTATTATTTAGTTATGTCTTTGGGACATGGGAGGAGGACCATAGGTAATAATGAATGGTCTCATTAAAAATTACAATTCACGAGGAAGACCAGCAATTTCCATTAATTATAGATATCCATAATAATTTATAACATTCCCTTGGATATATGTTATGATGTATGATTGCTTCATTAAAAACCTTATCAATGAAAAACCCTTTAGGGGAAAACACTTCATTAGGGAAAAAGAGTACGATAACATCAAGTCCTCAGAGTGTTGCCTCGTTAACAACCTTATCAAGAAACCCCAGTGGAAAAAACTTGACTGAGGGAAAAAGAGTACAACAGTTACATCTTCCATTTATAATGATCATCATTTAACTCATAAAATGTTCATGATCAATTTGTAACCAGAACATCTAGTTTTGAATTTTTGGAATAATAATAATGTATACCCTTTAGATTTCAATGAATAAGGAAGAACATTACCTTGTATCATAATATGATTTATTGTTATTTTCAAGGTACATATGCACATGCACATGTATATCCTTTAGGGGTTAATAAAATGTGCATTTATATTTAATCCTTCTAGGATAAATATGTTCTTCATAAACCCCTCATGTATGAAATATATCACTCTTAGAAGCAAGAGATTTAATTTATTCATTAAGGGTAAAACCAGTCCAAAAAAATTAATATTTCATCTTCGGGATGATAAATTCAAAATACAAGAACATTTGATGCAAGTCATTGATTTCATAAAACTTTTCAAGAGTTTAAATGTTTTTCAAAACATCTTAATAATGTGATGAATATAATGATTCATAAAAACCACGGGATGATAAATTCAATTTATATTCTTCTTTAATTTAACATGGATACATGAAATACATCTTATCCAGTTCACCCCATAATTTATGATATTGGGTGAAACTTTCATAATTTTGAATTTGCTTTAGGCATTTCGAACCCTTCAGGGATTCATATATAAATATTCAAATATACAATGAAGAATATTTCTTATAATAAGATCATCAATATTCAATAGTCTTTGGATAATCAATTCAAAACTTTATTTGTTGAACATATCGTAAATTCCTTTAATAATTATGAACAATTATTGTGATGTCGACATCTATAAAAATGCCTTGTTATTGATGAGTTTTAAAAGCATTCAAAGAAAATATATCATCAAAAACATTTGATTGAGATCTTGTAATTTTTTCTAGTACCAATGTCACTTCAGGGACAATATCTAAAAAGATATAATGTTGTCGATATATTCATTTTCCTCTTCAAGGGAAAATATATTTATTTCTTTCCACTCATGATGAACAATGATTTTATATAATCGATTCAACCAAACTTTAGGTGTGTATAATATTGATTTCCAACACTTTACATTCTTGTAAGTGTTGTGAGCATCATGTTAATGGTTCTGTAGGACTATTTAGCAATATATACTCACCAGTAACAAATAACACACGTGATCATTTAGTGGATGCATATTTCATATAGATGGATTACATGGTAGGTGGGCACGCCCATATATACTTCTTCATAAGTATATGATAAATTTATTTCCATAATAGATGGTAATGATATACATTATTTACCAATTTACCTCGAAAATGGGTACTTCATGGTAAATTATTATACAAGGGGCATTCATAATAAATTTAAATCAATATCATTCATTATAATTGATCCTGGATAGACTAAATCATTATGTCATATATTTAAAGTGCAAGGATTGGTAAATTTATGATTTACCATTATTGATTCAATTGTACTTAAAAAATTCTTTATAATCACTTTTATGAATGTTGGTTACATATCGAGGTACCTCTTTTATCTAGTGTCTCCATATGATATTCATTTTCAAGAATACCATTCATATATCTCATCGAGACTTTAGATATAACAAAACATTAAGAATTTATACTACTAGGTAGGAATATATTCTCTCTTCTGGAGTCGTTAGTTAATTTTCTCTATTGATAAATGTACTTATACGAGCATATACTAACTCTTGTATGAGTTCTTTTGAAGCATATAATCAAAATAATATTTATAAATATTTTTCTTCAAGATTGACACATATAAGATCTCTAGGAAATTTCATTGTGCAAACTCATATTTTTCATTATAATTTCCACTTATGGTGGTTGATGAATTCATAATATAATCATAACAGGTTAGGTCCATCACCAAACATATTATTTTATATTTTAGAACTTTTGGCCCCAATATTTTTAAACTTCAGGCCCAAATATTATTTTACAATACATCTACTTGGGATAGAAGCCCCCACATCTTTTGAAGATGGTGAATGCGATAGCGAGAACCAATGTGGAAGAATCTTCTCGACTCACAACACACACCTCATCGCCATCCAAAATTATTATTCATAAACAACATTCACTTTATCGAATGAAGGAGAAATCATTTGATCAAACTTCATCAACTCTCAAATATTCATGACATCACAAATCATATCAAAATTTTCATGAATAATTTCATTCGCTTCAAGGAATGAGATATAGTAATTAATACTACATTCACATTCAAGAATGAATTCATTCATCAGATTTCATGATCTATGAATGATAATTTATTATTTATTAATAATGATCATCTTGTATAAAATACTAATTTTTATTGATTATGATGATCATCATTTTAACTACTTTGGGTGGTAAAATCATTTTCATAATATATATAAGATTATCCAAACTAAGTAATTCAATCATTTCATTTATGAACTATATGAATAGAAACATCCACTTCAGGGGATAAATGAACTACATGAGATGATATTGATAATCCATAAGAATATGATAAATAATATTTTTCCCTTGATATTGCTGTTGCAGGAACAATAATTGATAAATGAAGATATTCTTCAATATAATGTCAAAGAATATTATTTTTATATCATCCTTCAGGGATGTATTATTTTATAAATATTTATAAAGTTCAGTGCGCTCTGTAAATATTTACTATCATCAAACCACTTGTGGTGGTTATATTATTATTATTTGTTACAAAAAAATATATCGCAATGATCATTCGCAAAACATATTCACTTCGAACTTGATTTAAAATAAAAATCACGTTTTACATTCACTCCAAGGAATGAAATAAATCATTTTTAATAAATATTCTCATTCACTCTAGGGAGTGGAATACAATTATTTGTTTGAGTTTTATAGCGTCTTCAAGACAATTGCATGAATATTCAATTCAACAATTTCATCAATTTCATCGATTTGGGGGATGGATATATATAAAATATATTTACATTTGTTAATAAAAAACATTTAATCTCTCTAAAACATTTTATAATAAATAAAAGAAAGATTAAAGAAATAAGAATAAAATATTTAAAAATATTCAAAAGTAAATATCATATTTATTACAAGCCTTTATACATCATAATCAAACTTGAAACCTTCAGGGAAAACTAAGGAATAAGAGATGAAATTTCATGGTTCATGTCATGATCAACAAACTTTGGCATGATGTATAACAGGTACATGATGTTCATCATTGATTAGAAAACTTTGGGTTGATGTACGATAGGTACGCAATGTTCATCATTTGACCAGACCATTACTTGTGCGGTCATTTTTTTTCATTTGATGAATGATTATTTTCTCAACATCGACCACATAGATTTTTAATCAAACACATTCTCTTCAGGTAATGGAGTGAAATTTGTCAACCGTGATTCATTACATCTCTTCAGGAACTCATTATTTTTCCCACAAAAAAAGATTAATAAAATAATATATTATTTTATGATTTATCAAGAGGGAAAAAATATATGTAATAATATATTGAATATAAAATAAGACTCACCTTTTGATGTAGCACTTTGAAAGAGTGGAGTTGATGCACACACAAATGATTATGTCAAAAGAAGAATGTTTATAAAAAATATGTGACATACCTTTTTCTCATGATGTTTATATTATTTTTATGATGACATAATCATCATGATGCGTAATGCGAAGAAGACGATCATGCTGATAATATGTTTTGAAATCGATCGAACACTGATTGAAACCGTGAATAATTTCGAAACCGGAAATTGAAGACCGATCATTGGTAAAGCACATCTCGAATTTGTGTATAACGATGATGAAGAAAAATGGAAATACAAATGAAAGAGAAATACAAGAAGTATAGAACAAAATGTAGATCCAAAAGTCCACCAAAATTTCATTAACCTATCACCATATTTATATAGTATATGCTGTCATGAATCTACCCGAGTCGACCCTGAACCGGTCACCTAGGCCAGCCCGCGACAAGTTCTGAGAGGCTTTCCCGATCCTCCCAGAATAAAGACAAGCACTGAGGGCATCAATATAGTACACAAGGGAATGATTTTTCCCAAATATAAACAATCAAACAAATAGCAGAATGAAATGGAAAACCCAAAATACATTTACATAAAAATTGAATTGGAAATTATCTATACAAGAAATTTAAAGTATAACTAAACCAAAAACTCAAATGACCAAACCTAATAACCAACTAACTCCATGTGACCCCTCTGGTCACTCTCCAACACAATGATCACACATTTCCCAAGGTGATCAAACTCAAACTGAAACCTACACAAGGGCTAAAAATAGAAGAAAACTATAGGCGTGATGTAGGTTCCGGGCGTAGCGGAAGCACGTTGGTGGGGAGTTTATCCAACTTTAATTTTAATGTTAACAACGTTCAATCCGAGATCCATCACAATTTCAAACACCGGATCTTCGGAATAGAATGAAGAACGGAAAAGAAAAGAAGAGTCTCGGAACTGTTGAGATAGGATCATCATATGTTGGTTATAATTAATTTAATTAATTCATAAGAATTACCTCGATGAGATTCTTTCTTCGTTGGAGTCTCTGGTCATGATCCTGTGATCCATCGTTGCGTCGTAGAATCCAAGTACAGGATTACTCTAGCAGTGATCCACACGTGCTCCACGTATCTATGGATTTCGCCGAAGGGATCTCCGGGTGCTAGCGTGGAAGAACCTTCGCTTGCGATGTCCATCTTCTACCGCCTTGATTCGGCGGAGGATCTCGCTCTCGTAACTTGAAAGAATTCTTGGTGGAAAAAGAATTTTCTCTTGGCTTGAGAGTATTTCCAAATACGTTGTGCACAACAATGGCTCTCACTCAATGAGAATAATGTAATTGAGATTATAATACTTAGAATAATAAAATGAATTAATTGCCTGAAAGCATTTAATCATTTCATTTAATTCTTAGTAATACCCCATGTATTAATAATGATAGTTGACCATCATTATTACTTGACATGAACCTAACATATTACATTTAATATCATTTAATTAAATAAAAAATATTTTCTCACGAATCCCGAAAAACAAACTACACGATGTGTATATAAATATACACGGTGTGTACTTTTATTTTTCATTTATTTATTTCCTCCACCATATTTATTAGACCTTGAGTAATGACTATTTATTTCTTAAATAAATGTAACTGCATTACTCGCTAATAAATATATATATTATTTCACCCACAATATATTCTCTCGAATAACCAGTGTCGAAATAAATGCAATCAGACATCCTTAAATAATTATTAAACCACAGTCGAGAATAATCTTTATTTAACTTGTTAAATTAATATTTAACTGAGATACATGGACACACTTAGTGTGTGACCCTCTAGGCCTCTTTCTCAGTGGCATTAGGCATAGTCTGCCTAAAGTCCAAGGTTAGCGTCTAGCAACACACCAAGGCACCCATAGAGAAAGAAGTTAACACCGCAATGACGTGTCACCTCCTACGAACGCTTATCATGTAATATAATCCCTTTGTATCGATATCTCCAATCAAGCAGTTTGCATGCTAGTGCCATCAACCCATGTGCTCGATTATTCTTTCGTTGACTTCCCGGAATTAAACTCGCCCATACCTTACCATGGCCATGGATTTATTTGGGCTATATCAATTCCATCAAAGGTCCCGAGATATCTACTTCCATTATGGAACAGAAGGGACAAATCCTTTCTCGCATTATCTATTAATGCAGTATTACCTGTGACACACCCAACGTATCCTACCTCGCTGCGAACAATGTGTCATCACAGTTTTCATCAATACATCTAAGTGCGCGAGTTGTAATACCCATTATTAATAATCTTAAAGTCTAAGGACCAATACACACGTCCGTAGATAGGAACATCTAATGACACTATGAAATGTGGATTTCCTACTGGCGGGTCTCGTTCTCATAATATCCCCCTGGATATTACCAAGGGAGCACATCATGAGAAGGTGCCTCAAAGTTTTATGAGTCCTCACCCCTAATGACCTGTATTATTTGTGTCCCTCAAATAATATCATCCGGCCATAGAACATATATTCAAGAACAGTGTTATGACACTTCTGGGTTCTCATCATAGCAGGGATCCTCTCTGACCCATTAATGCAACAACTTTCCTCAGGACATTATCACATGAATTGTCACGTAGAAGAACAATCAAGATGTGATAAGGATTTTATTAATGAATAAAGTACAAAGTAGTTGGTTCTAGACCACCAACTCCAACACGTGAGTATTAAAACTCAGTAGGTTAGCCCAATATTTTATTCCCAATGCACATCCTTTAAAATAAAAGAAACATAAATTTCAAGTTTTAAATACAATATATAAAGGTATGTTTTCCAAATGAGGTCCCATGCTATATAAAAAAAATTACTATTCAAAAACTTGAATGTTTTATAAATAAGAATGCTAGTAACAATTTTCAAAGAGGTGAAACTTCAAAATGAAAATAGTTTTCAAGAGGGCTGCTTTAAAGAATTTACACTTTTAAATAAATCACACACACTACTGAATTTACCAACCAAACACACCGTATGCTAACGGTGAGTACAAAATATCCAATGAGCACAAGTCACGGGAACATCCCTAGGCACTAGTTAGTTGTGAGCCCCAGGTACCTCGTATCTCGGTGAAAGTAACCATAATAAATATCCATTATTATGCACAAGAGCCACTAGTAGGGATCATACCCATAACTTAGTGGCCCCCCAAAAACATCATCATCATATTTAGTTAGTGTTTCCATCATTAAACTTGCTATGTGAAACAGGGGCCAAACCCCACGGGATCACTAGCATACTAGTACACATCCACCCACCTAGATACTCGGGATTCTCTTTAGTGATCAATCAAGTTACACATATTATCAAATACACATTTCACATAAAAATTCCATTCCCAAACCATAAACACACTAAAAGACCACAAAATTTCTTCACATTTCTTTCACGAATCAATAAACCACTAAAAAATTTTGTAGAACAATTTCAAAGAGTGTATTGAGGCTTTGCACAGAAAACTCATTCAAAAACACTCTTTTAAGTATAAAAACACAACAAAACCATACCCAACCATACTTGGAATCCCTAAAATAATTTAATAAAATCACTTCATGGTCCATAAAACGATCCAAATTGACACAACATGGTATATACATGTAAAACACTCATTCTTCACACTACCACAAAAACAGTTTTTCCCGGTGCCAACCTTTATCAGCGCTAACGAAAAAGTGCTGATAAAGGGGGTACCTTTATCAGTGCTAAAAAAGGCGCTGATAAAGGTACCCCCTTTATCAGGTATTTTTTAGCACTGATAAAGGGACCCCCTTTATCAGCACTTTTTTTAGTAGCGCTGATAAAGGGGGGCCTTTATCAGCATTTTTTTAAAAGCGCTAATAAAGGGTCGAATTCAAAAAAAAAATTAAAAATAATATATTAATATATAAGTATAGTTATATTGAAATAAATATAATATATAATTTTTAAATATATTTTAGATAAGTATAAATATACATTTACACTTAATATACTTAATATATAAGATATTTAGTGAAAATGGCTTATAAAAAATTAGTAAAATATTTTTAATTAATAATTTGCTAATTATTATGGAGGAATAGTCATTTCATAACAATTTGAAGACCCAAAAAATCAAAAAATTAAAAAAAGACCCAAAATAAGTTGAAAACGCAACTCGAACTTCAAACGGCCATAACATTTGATCCGGGTATCCTTTTGAGCTCTAACATATATCAAATCAAATCCTGCGATGAGATCTACACCCTAATGATTTGGGAGAGCCCCGTTCAAGGTTTTTTCGAGACAAAAAAAGGCACATAAAGCCTCTAAAACTGAGTTTTTAGTTGGGGTACCCCGATTGTTTACCATTTTGTGGATTTTCAGCCTCGTTTAAGAGGGTATTATTGCCTTTTTTGGCGGGGACTAAATTTATTACAAAGTATTACATTCATATTAATATTATGTCTTTGTAATTTTATCATTTTTTATAATTCACTGCTATTTATAATCAAATATATAACTATATTTACAGATTTTTTATATATTCACACCTACAAATTTAATTTTTTAAATAAATAATTAAACATATTTACATATAAAATATATTAGATTTATCTAAATAATAACTAATATCCATTTTATTTAAAATACCAATATATGAATATTTATATAACTATATATATATATTAATATAACTATATATATATATATATATTAATATAACTATATATATATATATTAATATAAATATATATTACTCTACGAATAAATATAACTAAATATATATATAAATAAATAGATATATCATAAATAAGAGAACAAATCAATATAGGGGAGTGGCAAAGGCTTCAGGCGCGCAGGGGGAAGGTCTCAAGATCAAATCCCGGTGGAGGTAGGGGCGCGTGTGCAAGGGTGAATTTAAGGGGCTAACACTGATAAAGGTGGGGTATAAAACTGATTAAGGGTGGAGGCGGTGCGTGCGGGTGCTGGAGGTGCGGGAAAGCGCTAATAAAGTGGGGGCTCAAGCACTGTAAAAAGCCCCCCCTGAGATTCACATGATTTTTTTTATTTTTTTTTTGATTTTTTTGATTTTTTTTAGTTTTATCACTGCTAACAAAAAGCACTGATAAAAAGGGTCTTTTATCAGCGCTAAAAAGAAAGCGCCGATAAAGGACCCTTTTATCAGTGGTTTTTTTAGCACTGATAAAAGGGGTCTTTATCAGTGCTTTTTAGAGCACTGATAAAGGAGAACCCCCCTTTATCTTCACCGGCTTTAACAGCTCTTTTCTAGCACTGTTAAATGCCATTTTTAGTGCTGATAAAAGGGGTATTTGTAGTAGTGTCATTTTTAGGAAATACCAAATGGGCCTTTAAACATTTTCTCAAAACTAACATTTGAAAAAGTTATGAATTTAAATTTTATTAAAGAGGCATATACAAACCATTTACAATATCAAACCACATTCCTAAATCCCTTAAAACACTCAGGTTACATATTCAAAACACAACCATTTTTATAAGGATGTGAAACGATCCATTTTTCGGCAACTCAGGCAAAAATATGTTGTAAACCAAAACCCATTTGTTTGTAAAACCAAATCCAAATTTTAAATCCATAAAAGGATCCCAAAATATTTTTTTTCATGCTGCCAATGTATTTATAAATCCAATCAAATCATTTTAAATTGCACTAGACACATAAAATCCAACCGGGCAATTTGCCGAACACAGGGCATGCACACTTTAAAAAAAAATTATTTTAAGCACTTAAAAAGGGATAAAATACTATTTTCATGCCAAAAATTTATTCAAGCTACTGAAACATATTCAAAATACCATAAAAAAGTGTGTGAGTTCATGGAATAATTTATCAAACAAGAGGAGTGTACATTTATACAAAAACAACTATATTTCTAACAAAATAAGGCATAAACATCATTTTCACACAAAACAATTAAAACCATGGTTTCACAGCAGAACATATAATATAAATAAGGTTAGAACAGAATGAGAACGATGAAACATAAATGATAAAGGCTTGTGAAAGGGATATCCTACCTCAAATCTTTGGCGTAATGGAAACACACACCCAATATCACCATCCGAGGGTTTATAAACCCTAAACCTATGATGACCAGCCCCAAACGAACAAAAAACCCACAAAAAACATAGGATAACATAAAAATAGGTCTATCATGACTAGTGGAGATTATAAAACCAATAAATAATGAATGGAGGAAGAAGATGGAGGAGAAAGGAGAAGGAATCCCACCTTTTCAACTAGAAAACTCTTTATCTTCCATTAGATCTACACCCATAGAAAAAAGGGAATGACTATAAACTTATTGAAGAGTCTCCTAAGGTCTGAAAAAAACTGTTAAAGAAGATTTTTGGGAAAAAGATTACGAATGGAATGACTTATGTATAAAAGAATTTACCTTCTCAATTCTGGACAATTTGAGCGAAGCTGAGAACTTTCGACCAAATATGCTATTCAAATGAGCTTCAAAGAGGTAAAATATATAATGGGGGTAAGGATAGGTATATTTAATTCGAGTGGGATGTGGAATAACTGAAAAATATTAAAAAATGGAAAATATATAAAAGAAACAATTTTTTTTAAATGTGGAAATGGGCTCACGGTTGGCCCAAATCATGAAATAACCACCCTTTCTCAAAAAACTCCTAAACAAGCAATGGGGAACCCAAATTAGGGTGATTAGAACTAGATAAAAATTCAAAAATCAACATTCATATCACCCAAGACCCATGAAAAGGATCATGATTTCTAATGAACCAGATCAAAACAAAGACATGAAAAACCGGGTGTGACAATTCTTCCCACCATTAATATTTTCCGCCCTCGGAAAGCCACAAAACATTCCAGATGATTATTCAAAACTTAAGGATTATTTATCAATATGGTCCAACATCCTAATACAATAACACACCATCAACCATTAGTGGGACTTAATCCTCTTACCTCAACCAACACACCAACTCTCAACCACTTCTCGAGAATCAATCGAATGATCGAGTCACTACCTTCACAACCAAACCAATAACCCAATTGTAGGGCCTTCTATCAATGAACCCAAAAATCACCCAAACCAAAGAGAACTCACAAAAACCAAAGATTCCAGTGGATTATGTAATGGACTACCCACCATTAAGAAATAACTAGCACTAGATAAGTTCTTAGGAGGAAAAAAAATCAACGAGACCCGTGGTGGGTCTCCCCACAATTAGAACCCAACTTGCAACAAACAAACAAGAATTCAAAATTAACTAGAATTTGGTATAACTTATACAGAACCACCAAAAATCTCCCAAAACAACCTAAAACCCCAAGTTAATAGGGTTACAACATGAAAATCTAAACCACCCACTCCCAAATGGAGGGAACAATAATTGGGCCAACACTTTCAGCACTGATCTGGACCCGCACGACTCAGGAAGGGGAGGGAAGGGGAACTAATAATTAGGCCACTGAAACCACAAAAGAAACAAAATAACTACCCAACACTCTCCACCTACGAACAGGTAACACTAATACCACACCCTATTTTCACAGGCGGTCCACACGGGGACATTGATCGAAAACCCACATCCATGAAGGAATTACCATAGGCACTGTGTGAGGGGTAAGTCCACCACGATTATTGTGACAAAGGGAAATTCACATAAATGAGGAACCATAATAGAGACATAGAAACTACCATACCATAATGGTGGAGTCAGGAGCTTGGTCAAGATCCTCACACCTCTGGAGATTTTTTGACTGCGTGGAAAGCTTCACTCTGAGGCTTATGGCTGGAGCCCTGATTCTTGAAGCATCTGTTGCACCGCAGTCAGGGTGCTAAGGATCACACCACTCAAAAAAAAAAAAACTCACATGCTCAACAAAACACCTTAATATAAATAGGAACTCATAAATACATATCAAAATTCTGTCTCACTCCGAACGAGGGACATAATAGACAAGGAATATAATGAAACACATCAACATCACTCAACACAACTGCTATGTCCAAAAGAATTATCATGACCTGGAAGCACTTTAAATCGATCCCAAACAACTCTCTATTACAAAAATCAGGATAATACAGCATCCTAAAAGGTTTATTTAACATTTTAAATTAATCATTAGTTTGATCAATAAGAAAGATTTCCAATAGAGAACTATCCATGGTTACATCACAACATCAAACACATCATTAGAAACACAATGAACATTACTACAAAACCGAGCCACCAACAAGATCTCATATCAAGATACAACAAGAGGATTAATTCTAGATCACAAGGAAGCTTAATGAATAAAAAAATCTTCTAAGACATAGAAAAAACTATCCACATAACCATTGGTTTATAAAAAAAGGCCACAATTTTTCAGCTCAAAACACTTTTGAAAAACAAACTTACTTGGTGGGTTTCCACATTCACCAATGGTGTTTCATCAGGTCCCACCCACATGCACATTTCCATGCCACCCCAGGAACCCAACCATCATGCCATACAGGCCATCCTTCTAGATATCAATAAAACCATGCATGTGAGAACCCATGAAAACACCAAAGGCTAAAACAAAACAACATTATTACAAAAATCATGTAACTTTAAAAGGATCACTAACCACCAAGTCAAAAACTCTTTTCATATTTCACAAAACAAACCACACTTCATCAAGAAACATTTTCTTAAAAACCTACCCCTTTTCATTTTTAACTACTTTTAAAACAACCAAGATACTCTAAACAACCCACTCCCATTTTCTAAAATTCATTAAGGTATCTTTTCATAATCTGATGGATATTGAGACCAATCCCCTTTCTGGGAAAACACTAACCTCTCAAAACCAATTTCCAAAACCAATTAATTAGATTCAAACACTTTTCAACATCCCAAAACACCCCATTTAAAACAATTATTCAGAATCACCTTAAAATTATTCACACTTTCAAAGAATTTTATTTCAACAAACCACAAGTTTAGATTAGGGAAAATCCAATACCGTTAAATCATTTCCACTTCCTCCCAAAACATTGTTTTACAAAAAGTACAACCTTACAAAACCATTATTATATTTAATTTTTGAAAACCCCTTTTCCACTTTTCAAAAACCAACCACTCCTTTAAAACTTATTTGTACAATTCTCACACAATGATTTTCAAAAAAAAATTCAGAATTCAAGAAAGGTCCAAGAGACCCAAAAAAAGGAACCAGTGTCGGTGAGTGACTTAACCATATGGTTGGCTGCCATATGTAAAATGAAACACCAACACAGAGAGAATTATTAGGACTATGACCCAACTACACATGGCTTGAAAGGCCCTACGAGCTCACGGGGGCCATTAGTCAGACTTCCCCTGTCATATCCCAACACCAAATAATCAAAAAGAACAAAGGACACTAATAAAACCGAACTTCCCATGGAAACCCGAGGATCAGAACGAGAAAGAGTTCATGACGCTCTTCCCTCAATTACCCCTCAAGTACCAAAAATCCTACTCCATCTACCTTGACATCCCCCAAATAACAAGGGCACTCTAAAAAGAAAGGTCTGCTAAGAGACAACCCCCTTTGATAACATTTTTTCACAAACCAGCCCGATTCGACCCTGAACCGGTCACCTAGGCCAGCCCGCCACAAGTCCCGAGAGGCGTTCCTGATCCTCTCGGGATGGTGACAAGCACCTAGGGAATCAATAGAGTACACAAGGGAATTATTTTTCCCAAATATAAACAATTAAACAAACAACGGAAAGAAATGGACAACCCAACATACATTTACATAAAAATTTAACTGGATAATATCTGTACAAGAAACTGAAAGTATAACTAAACCAAAAACTGAACTGACCAAACCTAATAACCAACTAACTCCATGTGACCCCTATGATCACTCTCCATCACAATGATCACATGTCACCCAAGGTGATCGAACTCAAGCAGAAACCTGCACAAGGGATAAAAACAGAAGAAGACTATAGGCGTGAGTATTAATACTCAATAGGTTAGCCTGATATTCTATTCACAATGCACATCCGTTAAAATAAAAGAAACATAAATTTAAAGTTTTGAATACAAGATATAAAGGTATGTTTTCCAAATGAGTTCACATGCTATATAAAAAAAATCACCAGACAAAAACTTGCATGTTTTATAAACAAGAATGCTAGTAACAATTTTCAAAGAGGTGCAACTTCAAAATGAAAATAGTTTTGAGGGATGATTTAAAGAATTTACACTTTTAAATAAATCACAAACACTACTAAATTTACCAACCAAACACACCATATTCCGATGGTGAGTAAAAAATAGCCAATGAGCACAATTCACAGGAACACCCCTAGGCACTAGTTAGTTGTGAGCCCCAGGTACCTCATATCTTGGTGAAAGTATCCATAATAAATATCCATTCTCATGCACACGAGACACTAGTAGGGATCATACACATAACCTAGTGTCCCCCAACATCATCATAATCACATTTTAGTTAGTTTTGTCATCATCAAACTTGCTACATGAAATAGGGGCCAAACCCCATGGGATCACTAGCATACTAGTACACGTCCGCCCACCTAGATACCCGAGATTCCCTTTAGTGCTCAATCAAGTTACACATATTATAAAATACAAATTTCACATAAAAATTAAATTCCCAAACCATAAAAACACCAGAATACCACAAACGTTCTTCAAATTTCTTTCACGAATCAATAAGCCACTAAAAATTTCGTAGAACAATTTCAAGGAGTGTATTGAGGCTTTGCACATAAAACTCATTCAAAAACACTCTTTTAAGTATAAACACACAAAAAAACCATACCCAAACATACATGGAATCCATAAAAACATTTAATAAAATCATTTCATGGTCTATAAAATGATTCCAATTGACACAACATGGTATATACATATGAAACACTCATTCTTCATTTTTAGGAAAGGAAAAACAGGCCTTTAAACATTTTCTCAAAAATAAAATTTGAAAAAGTTATGAGTTTAAATTTTATTAAGGAGGTGTAGACACACCATTTAAAATAGAAAAATAAATTCATAAATCCCTTAAAACACCCAGGTTACATATTAAAAATACAAACATTTTCATAAGGATGTGAAACGAGCCATTTTCCAGCAACTCGGGCCAAAACATGTTGTAAACCAAAACCCATTTGTTTGTAAAACCAAATAAAAATTGTAAATCCATAAAAGGATACCAATTTTTTTTCATGATATAAATGTATTTATAAATCCAATCAAATCAATTTAAATTGTACTAGACACAAAAAAGCCAACCGGGAAATTTACCGAATACATGACATTCACTGTTTAAAAAAACAACTTATTTTAAGCCCTTAAAAAGGGATAAAATAAAATTTTCATGCCATAAATTTATTAAATCTACCGAAACATATTAAAAATACCATAAAACAAGTGCGTGAGCTCATGGAATAATTTATCAAATAAGATTAGTGCAAATTTATACCAAAACAACTATATTTTTAACAAATTAATACATAAAACATCATTTTCACACAAAAAAATTAAAACCAAGGTTTCAAAGCAAAAAATATCATATAAATAAGGTTATAACATCATTATAATGATAAAACATAAATGATAAAGGCTTTTGTAAGGGATATCCTACCTAAAATCCTTGGTATAATGGAAACGCACACCCAATATCACCATCTGAGGATTTATAAACCCTAAACCTATGATGACCAGACCCAAACGAACAAAAACACCATAAAAAATCATAGAATAACATAACCCTAGGTATATAATGACTAGTAGAGATTATAAAACCAATAAATAATGAAATGAGGAAGAAGAGGGAGGAGAAAGGAGAAGAAATCTCACCTTTTAAACTAGAAAACTCTTTGTCTTCCATTAGATCTACACCCATAGAGAAAAGAGAAATGCTTTAAACTTTCTGAAGAGTCTCCTAAGGTCTTAAAGAACTAGGAAAAGAGGATTTGTGGGAAAAATACTATGAATGGAATGATTTATGTATGAAATAATTTACCTTCTCAATTTTGGACAATTTGAGGGAACCTGAGAACTTTCGCCCAAATATGTGATTCCAATGAGCTCCAAAGAGGTAAAATCTATAATGGGGGTGAGTATAGGTATTTTTGATTCGAGTGAGAGGTGGAATAACCATAAAATATTAAAAAATAAAAATATATATAAAAGAAAAAATTTGGTTTTTAAATCTGAAAATGGGCTCACGGTTGGCCCAAATCATGAAATAACCACCCTTTCCCCAAAAAATCCTAAAAAAGAAATTAGGAACCCAAATTAGGGTGATTAGAAATAGATGAAACTTCAAAACTCAACATTAATCTCACCCAAGGCCCATGAAAATGATCGGGATTTCCAATGAACCGGATCAAAACAAAGACATGAAAAATCAGGTGAGACACATGCGATCTGATCCAATGATGAGAATATGGAAGGTTGGCCATTAAAATGGAATTTAATTGGGAATTGAGGAGTCATTATTATTTTCATAATTATTAAATACATTAATAATGTTTCATTAAACATCTAAAATTGTAAAAATATAATCACAAATTAAATTAATTTTTGTAAAAAATTATCTAAAAACAAAAAATATAACATTAAATGTTAAATTTTAAGGTCGGGCTTTACAAGGAAAAACGATTATTGTTTTCATTTCTTAGTTATGAAATTGTAGTGGAGTTGATAATCTAACATATTTTCTAACATTTAAAAAAATGAATTGAATAAATATTTTCTAAAACCAAATGCATTATGTTTTTCTTTTATTTTTCAAAAGTATATCATTTTTATTTTCAATTCCTAAAAAACTATATTTAGATTTATATAATCTAATAGATGTTATAATACATTTTAAAAAAAACTGAACAATAGTTATTATTTAAAACTAAATTCAATCTACTATTTTTTATATAATAATCTACATTATTATAAATACATTTTCAATTTAAATAATAATTAAATAAAAACTATAAACAAACATAAAATAGAGTGTAAAGATGAAGTGAAACAATAGATAACATGTTGAACAAAATTTATTAATTGCAATTTTGATAAACTAACCATAAATATTCTTTGAAAGTTAATTAAAATAAAATAAATGAGATAAAGATATGAAATTAATCACTCAAAAAAAATCTCCCTTCAAATAATTTTTAAAAATGTAACAAAAATATTAACAAAAATAAAAAAATAACTGATTTCCTTATTTGGTAGGAGGGAGTGGATGGTGTGGCATTACAGGTGTTTTATGAGGAGAGGAGGGTGGTGGGCTGGTAAACCACAAGAGAGTAGAGTCAAGGCAGGGACACTAGCCAACCAGGTGGTAGGGGAACCACACTGTAGTAGGAAAAACCACACTTCAGTAGGAAAAAAAAAATAAAAAACAAAATATATATAACAATAATTTAAATATTTTCATATATTTGGAAATATATTTACATTTTTACATTTCAATACGAAAATATTTATACTGAATCATTTTTAATGCAGTAAAACCACATTTATGTACAATTTATTTATAAAAAAAACAATTAAAAACAATTTAAAAAAAATTAACTCATAAGAGACCCTCTTCTTGGATGTTCAGAGTGCAGTAGAAGCACCTATTGGATAGTAGCCAACTCAAATTTTTGTGCTAATAAATGAATAATATGATATTCACATGAATATGAATGTCATTACCAATGAAATTAATTTGAAGATTAATTTACATAAATGCTGGAATGAAGAAGAAAAGATCATCAGATATACTTTATAATTAATTTATGTAAATAAAGAATTACCTCACATTGGAATTATTTCTTCGTTGAAGATTTAATAGACCAATTATTGTTGTACCGTTGTTTCAATAAGAGGATTCAAGGTTATAATTCCTATATCAGTAATCTAAACATGCACCACGAATCTTTGAATGTCACTATAGAAATCCTCGGGTGCCAACATGGAAGATTATGATGCTTGTGTCATTTATTGATGATCGCCATAAGAATCGATAGGGTGGAGGAATAAGATCACTCTTTGTCCATGAGATCTTTCAAGGAGAAAATCTCTCTCAGGTTTGAGGGAATTCTCTCTATAATTTCATTGTGCCTAATGATGATTAAGGTTGAAAATGTTTTAATTGGGTTTAAATAAATATAATGTATGAAAATGATATTTTCACATGAGTCCTTATTATTTTTTTAATCCCTAGTGAACTTATATCTAAATAATATTGATAATATTATTATTTACTTGACATGCCCCAAAGTTTTGGATAAATAATAAGAAAATCGAGGGGTTTTAACAACACCTGACCCCCTTTCAACAATGTTATAAAGCCCCCCACCCACCCGTAGGCCCAAGCAACCCCAACCCACATGCCCCAACCACCCCCCACACACCTCTACCTTCACCTCAAAATTGCACCTTTACCACTCATCCAATCTTGTTATGTTCTCCAATTAATGATATATCTATTTATATATATATAGTTATATTTATTCGTATATTAATATATATATATATAGTTAGTTATATTTATATATTTATTTGTATATTAATATATATTTATATCTAGTTATTTATATATATTTAATTATATTTTTTATCTGTATATTTATCCTTATATTAATATATATTTATAAGACCAGTTTTAAATACATTTATAAAATATGTTTTTTTGTGTGTTTATAGATAAATAAATAAATAAATACATATATACAACACACACATTATATAAATGTGTATCTATAATTATAATTATACATATTTATACATATTTACATATATTATATTTTAATATGTATATACATATGTTAGAATATATATATATATATAATATATATCAATATTTTAATAGAGACTCACACAAATACAGAAAGACAGACACACACACACTATATATGTAAATAAATATTCATATGTTTGTATTTTAAATAGAATGGATATTAGTTTTTATTTAGATAAGGCTTATATATTGAGAAATATATTTTATATTTAATTATGTTTAATTATTTATTCATAAGAATAAATTTTTATGTGTACAAATATAATATATATATATATATTGTTATATAGTTGATTATAAATAACAGTACATTGTAAAAAATGATAAAATTTCAAAGCCATAATATCAATATAAATGTAATCTCTCGGAATAAATTCTTTCCTCACTAAAAAAAGGAACAAAATATCCCCTTAAACGAGATTCGAATTCCATAGAATGTTAAAAAAATAGGGTATCCTGACTAAAAACTCAATTTTGGAGGCCTTCAGGACCTTTTTGGGGATCTAAAAATGTGACAGAGGTTTACCTATCTCACTAAGGATGTAGAGCTCATTGAAAAATTTGATTTGATATGTGGTAGTGCTCAAATAGACACTCGAATCAAAAGTTATGGCTATTTGAAGTTTGAGTTAAGTTTTCAACTTATTTTCGATCTTTTATTCAATTTTTTGATTTTTCTTATATTCAATTTTTTATCAAATTACTACTACTCTATAATAATTAGAAAATTATTAATTTAAAAAATAATTTTAATTATTTTATAAACTATTTTCACTAAATATTTTATATATTAAGTGTAAATGTTTATTTATAATTATCTAAAACATATTTAAAAAATATATATTATATTTATATTAATATAATTATATTTATATATTTATATATTAATATATTATTTTTAATGAAATAATGTTTTTTTGAAATATACCCTTTATTAGCGCTAGTAAAAAAAGCGCTGATAAAGGGGGTCCCTTTATTAGCATTTTTTAGCGCTGTTAAAGGGTGGCGCTGCAAAAACCCATTTTTATGGTAGTGCTTGGATATCTGTTATGATGTATGATTGACTTATTAAAAACCTCATCAAGGAAAAACTCTTAGGGAAAAACCCTTGAATAGGGAAAAAGAGTACACTAACAAGTGTTTCCTCATTAAAAACCTTATCAAGAAAACCCAATAAGAAAAACTTGACTAAAGGAAAAAGAGTACAACAATTAAATCTCCCTCTCATAATGGGCATCACTGCATCATTTAAATCATTGAATGTCCATGATCAATTCATAACCAACACATTCAATTTTGAATTTTGGAATAATAATAATTTGTACCCTTTATATTTTAATGAATAAGAAAGAACATTACTTTGCAGTGTAGTATGATTTCTTATTATTTACAAGGTACTTATGCACATGTGAATGTATATCCTTCATGGATAAATAAAATGTGTATTTATATTTAAAACTTTTGGGATAAGTATGTTCTTTATCAACCCTCATGTATGAAATATTCCTCTCTTGGAAGCAAGAGATTTAATTATTCATTAAGGGTAAAAACATTCTAAAATTTAATATTTCTTCTTTAGGATGATTGATTCAAAATATAAGGTCATTTCATGAAATTTCATGATCCAAAAGTCATTGATTTCATAAAACTCTTCAAGAGACACTACCATAAAAATGGGTTTATGTAGATTAACATTTATTAACGCTAAAAAAAGTTCTTATAAAGGGGGTATCTATATAAGTGATAAAAAAAGCACCGATAAAAGTATCTTTAACAATGCTAAAAAAACATTGTAAAAGTACCCCTCTATCAACATTTTTTTTACTATTAAAAGTACTCCCTATATCAGCACATTTTTAGAAGCGCTGATAAATACCCCCCTTTATGAGTGTTTTTTTACTAGTGCTGATAATGGATATATTAAAAAAAATAAATTTCATTAAAAATAATATATTAATATATAAATATATTTATATGGATATAAATATATTTATATTGATATAAATATATTTATATGGATATAAATATGTTATATATTTTTTTAAATATGTTTTAGATAATGCTAAATAGACATTTACACTTAATATATAAAATATTTAGTGAAAATAGATAACAAAATAATTAAAAAATAATTTTAATTAATAATTTTCTAGTTATTATCTAGTAATAATCATTTAATAATGATTCAAATATAAAAAAATCAAAAAATTATTAAAAAATCTAAAATAATTTGAAAACGTAATTCGAATTTCAAACGGTCATAACTTTTGATCCGAGTGTTCATTTGAGATCTACCAAATATCAAATCAAATCTTGCAATGAGATCTATGCCTGAGAAAACTGGGGGATCCTAGTCGTATTGTTTGAGGCCGAAAAAGGCTCTAAAGACCTCTAAAATTGAGTTTTTAGTTGGGATACCCTAATTTTATAACATTCTATGGATTTTCAACCTTGTTTAAGGGGTCTTATTGATTTTTTATGGTGAAGGATTAATTTATTTTCTAGGCTTATACTCATAAGGATATTATGACATTCAAATTTTATCATTTTTCAAAATATATTTTTATTTATAATTAAGTATATACACATATATACATATTTATATATATTTACACATAAAAATTAAATTTTATAAATAAATATGTAAACATATTTACATATAAAATATCTTTATAAATATATAAACCATATAAAAATTAAAAAATAATATACATTTTATTTAAAATAAAATTATATGAATATTTATATACCTATATAATGTGTGTGTGTGTGTATTTGTGTGTTTGTATTAATAAAATGTTATATATTATCTATATATTCTAATATATGAATAAAAATATTAATATATAATATATGTAAATAAATAAAAGTATGTATAATTATATATATACATACAAATATATATAATATATATATGTATATATGTTTTATATATGTATATATGTATATATATATTTATTTATAAACACACACACCCATAAAATATATTTTATAAATGTTTTAAAAAGTAATCATATAAATAACTATTAATATAAAAATAGATATATGGATATGCCTACTTGGTGTTAGTCGCTATCCCCTGACCTATCGGAGGCAGGCTTGGGGTAGTCACGACACGGGCCCCTCTAGGATGAGTCATGACAACCAGTGTCACTTCAGGGACAATATCTAAAAACATGTAATGTTTTTGACATATTCATTTTCCTTTTTAAGGGAAACTATATATATTACTTTCTGCTCATGATGAACAATGATTTTATATAATTCATTTAACCACACTTCATGTGTGTATAATCAAACTATTTATTTCTAACACTTTACATTCATGTAAGTTTTGTGAGCATCTTCTCAATAGTTCTATAGGACCATGTGATACTCAATATTTATTTTAATCAACATGTATAACATGCAATGTATACTCACCAGCGGCTAATGACACACATGAACATTTAGTAGATGAATCTTTCATACAATATTTAAATGGATCACATGGTAGGTTGGAACACCCATATATACTTCATAATTTATTCTTCATAAATATATAGGAAATTCCAAAATAGCTTCTAATGATATAAATAATTTACCTTAAAATGGGTACCTTATGGTAAATTATTATAATGGGGAATTTATAAGAACTTAATGAGAAGGAACTCATTGATAGTTTAGTATACATGAATCCATTAAATAAATTCATCATTATACCCTAGGTGGATGTTTACTATGTTATCAATAAATCGATACTCGTGTATACTTGAATCTTTCACTATAATTGATCCTGGACGGACTAAACCATCTGGTCATATATATTTAAAGTATAAGGATCGGTAAACTTCTATTTTACCATTATTTATTCAATTTTACATAACAAATTAATTATAATCACTTTTTAGGATTTCTTTTTTTAGAAGGGAATCCTTAGGAGTGGCCTTTTAAAACCCTCTACACCCAGTGTCATGAACCAACTCGGGTCGACCCTAAACTGGTCACCCGAGTCTGTCCACAGAATGGCCCAAAGGGCATTCCCAATCCCCACGAGCCGGAAAATAGTATCGGGAATCAAAACATACAATAGGGAATGAGTTTATCCCAAAAGAAACAACTAGGATCAGATAAAAATAAATTGAACAAACTGAATATCATACAATCAATACAAACAGTTTCAGTTACAAAATACATATGAACAAGACAAACTAAAAACTAAAACAAACTGAACCACACCGACCAGATCACCATGTGACCTCTTGGTTACCTCCAACCACAAGACCAAGCAGCTCCAAGAGCCGGATCGAACTAGAAAACCCAAACCATAGGAGAACCTGTAAAATAAATTGGGTTTACCGACACTGAGAGGTACAAGTAGGGTGTGAGTCAAATAAGATCAGTAGGCACCCACCAATGAATCCATGTGCCTTTATTTACCAAAACAATCCAATAACACTAGTTTGATCTAAATTCATAATGATAAGGTTTTCAGATACACTATGAATTTTTAAAACCAACAATCACAATCCATTTCCCTTATAATTTAAATCAAGGAACAAGAAGGAAGACATGGTGAATGTGCTCTTTAAAATATTTACTTGAAATCAGCCACACACTCACAATTTTACAAACAAACACCAAAACCAAGTACAAGGGTATGATTCCACACAACAAGGGAAATGGTACTAATAGTTCTCTTAACGGTAAAAGATAGGGAATCCTAGGAACTCAGAGGAGAACTAGAACATTATATACATGTGACTCATCTTGAAGGCATTCCTTACTCAATGACATTATAATTCCCTAACGCCCGACCATTTCCCTACCTGGCCTGGTCGAGGGGCCCGACCCTATAGTAGTAAACCCAAGTATCCACCTTCTATTGGCCACTATGTAGTATAATAACCTAGACTAGTGAAACAATCATTCTTAGAAAACCTCTTTGCTATGCTAGGTTCCCATACAAGGGGGTGTTCCATACAATTCAAACAACCAACAACACACACACATATATATAACCAAACACACCACACAATCTAGCACCACCCTGACCACCTTAAGGTTAGTCCCTTACCTTAAAATAATTACTATATGAAGGAGGTACCATATCGAGGACCCTTCACTCTCCCGATTAACTAACCAGGCAAGAGACCTAACTCAAGAAGGGTTTTCTAAATATCCATTTCAAAATGCCAACTGTGACTTAAGCTTCAAAAAATTCAACCATTTAGAAAAAAAGTTTATAAACCATTTCCAAAACAACCCCAAACATCATATTTATACTAACGTGGAAAAACAATCATTTAGACCAAGCATTAACCAATAAGGTTCCCAAGTGTATTTTAAAGCCAAGCTAAAACACACAAAACACACGAAAGTGCCAAATGATATTTCAAAACACTTACATACCAACCCTCCTTTGAAAAATTCCAAATGTTCCATAGGATCCATCTTTCAACCACACACACCTCAAATTCCAAATGCGCCCTTATCTTTTCCAACCACTCACCCAAGCATGTTTCAAGGCCAATCGGGCCAAACCATGAGGAACACATTTGGAATGAATTTTAAAACACAAGAAGTACCACTTCCCCCATTTTGGGAAATATGGAACCATTTTAGGGAAAATAGGAGAAAGGGGGGAAGAGTTGTTCTTGATAGGGACTAGCAATAGAGTTCCATATTCACTTGATTGCACATCCATGTGTGCACCTAGTGAACCCATGAATGTGCCTTCATCCAATGAAACTCTAACCCAATCAAAACCTTATAAAACCATTTTTCATAAAACAAACATTTTCTTTCAACCCAAATCCATCTATTTCACCCATTTATAAAATATAAAACAAGTTCACAAACCAATAGGCTCTTCTCAAATTAATTTCCAAACCGCATCAAAAAAATCACAATATATCACATTTAAAATCAAAAACATGAACCAAATAAATTTAGAAAAACTTTTCAAATTGAAAAAACCTCACACAACCATCCAATTTCACCCAAAAAGTTCAACATACATTTTATAAAACACCTATGTCACAACTACACATGGAAATAAACCAAGATTCATATATAGATCTATTTTTTTGCAAAATATAACAATTTTAAAACATCATAAAAAGCTTAATAGGAGTATCATATAGGTTCGTATCCATGTTATAAATTTATTAATGGTATAAAGCATCAAAGGAAATGTGTTGAAAGGAATAATATGGAATCACCTACCTTAACCACATGCGATTTCCACACAACTCTCAGAAATGGAAATTAGGGCCTCGAGGACAATCTGCATGCCCTGAATCAAAAGAAAAAACAAGAAAAAACCCTATACATTAGGGTTCAGACAACAATAGATCCCCTAAAAGAAAACCCTAGGAATCAATAGGGAAAGGTAAAGAGGGGAGAAAATGGAAAAAAAATAAAATAAACCCTACCTTGAAACCTTCAAAGGACTCCCATGGAGGAAGGAGATCAAGGGAGAGGGATTTGGGAAAACCCCATGGCGCACCTAGGTTGGAAGAGGGATTAGTATCCTGAGTTTGGGATAAAAATAAGAGAGAGGGAAAGAAGAAACCCAATTTTTAATGACCAGGAAAGTCTGCACGATTTGGCAGCACAAGTTTGCAAACCATTCGGTAACCTTGGGGTAACCGTGCAGACCCCTCTATCCAAGGAAGGAAAGTTGCACAATTAACTGGGACTTACTGAACAATAGTTCATAGGCCATACAATTATTTCTTTCTAACCTGCACTTTCCACATGTCTGGGCCGCATGATTACTACTAACTGTGCGGTAACCATGATCCACCTAGAAAATTTCCCAAAAACTCTAAAAACCAAAAAGTTTGACCAAGAATAAAACCCGAACCTCAAACAAGAGACCCAAGACTAATAGAAGGATAGAATAAAAGAGTATCAGAGGTCAGGTTTTGGCACCCAGGAACCTCCCTCCCCATGAAGTGGTCATCTAGAGAAGCCCCAATTGGGAAATAGCCGTTTCCAGTAGAGATGGAAATGCGTCCCATGGGGTAGCGACATGATCAATGATGGTTCAAAATGTGTATCCGAGTAATGAGATATAGATGTGGCCTTGAAACAGATGTGAGCCACACATCCCTAGTGATCACTAAGGTGGCCAACCTTGGGCTTGGACTAGTTTTGAATGGGGTAGAGGGTCCATGATTCATTATTAAATGAAAAGTACACCGGGTTTTTAGGCCCAGGGGGTTACAATGTATAGGCAAGCCGTCAGCCACCACCAAACACCTTTATGTACTTCCCCAACCATAGGCCCAAGTGTAAAGACACCTTGGGATACTTTTTATGAATTATTGTTACATATTTATGTACCTATTTTATCCAATGTCTCTATATGATATTCGTTTTAAAGAATATCATTGATGTATCTCATCGAGACTACATATATAATAAATAATTATGAATTTTTACTACATGATAGGAATATTTTTCTCTTATGGTGATGTTAATTAATTTTTTATATCAATAAATGTTCTTACATGGTCATATACTAACTCATATATGATTTCTTTTGAATCATTTAATCAAAATAATATTTATAATGGGTTTGATTCAAGATTGACATATATAAGATCTTTAGGATATTACATTTTTCACACTTATATTTTTCATTATAATTTCACTTATAGTGGTTGATGAATTTATAATATAATCATAACGGGTTAGTCCCATCACCAAGTGGATCATTGTATTTTTTAGAACTTTTGGCTGAAATATTTTGGAAATTTGGCTCCAAATTTTATTTTACAATGCATCTACTTGAGAGAGGATCTCCAACATATTTTGAAGTTGGTGAATGTGGTATAAAGAACCAATATGGAATAATCTTCTAGATTCACAACAAAAACTCATTTACATTTAAAATAATAACAACATTCACTTTACCAAATAAAGGAGAAATCATTTGATCAAATTTCATCAAATCTCAAATATTTATGATAAAATTCTAAGTATGATTATCACAAATCATATCAATTTTTTCATGAATAATTTTACTCACTTCAAGGAATGAGATAATGTAATTAAATTCACATCCAGGAATGAATTAATTTGTTTAATTTCATGATCCATGAATGATAATTCATTATTTATCAGTAGTGACCATCTTGTATAAAATACTATTTTTTATTGATTATAATGATAATTATTTTTACCACTTCAAGTGGTAAAATCATTTTCATAAAATACATAGTTTTATCAAAACTATGTAATTTAATCATCTCGTTTATGAACTAGAAGAATAATAAAATCCACTTTAGGGGATAAAATTGAATGAATTATTTTAGATGATATTGGTAATTCATAAGCACATGAATAATGATTTTCCCTTGATATTGTTGTTGCATGAACAATAATTGATAAATGATGATATTATTCAATATAATTTCAAAGTACATTATTTTTATATAATTATAAGGGATGAATTATTTTATCAATATTAATAAAATTCCTTGTTCTTTGTAAATATTTATTTTCATCAAACCACTTTTGGTGGTTATATTATTATTATTATTTTTTATTTTATAAAAAAATAGGGCACAATGATTATTAGAAAACATCATATTCACTAAAAATTGATAAAATCATGTATATTTTCTTTTCACTTTGGGGAATAAAATAAATCATTTTCAATAAATATTTCCATTCACTTTAGAAAAAAAATAAAATTATTTGTTTGAGTTTTATAGTGTCTTAAAGATGATAACACAAATACTTAATAAATCAATTTCATCTACTTCAGGGGACATATATATATAAAATATTCTTATGTTTGTTCTTTATGAACACTTATTTTCTCTAAAATATTTTACAAGAAATAAAAAAGAAATATAAAATAAATAAAACATTAAAAATTTTAAAAATATTAAAAGTAAATATCATCTCCATCATGAACATTTATACATCATAATTAAACTTGAAACTTTCTAGGTGAACAAAGAATAAGGGATATGAAATTTCATGGTTCATGGAATGATCAATGAACTTTGGCTCAACATACGATAGGTATGCAATATTTATTATTTATTAGAAAACATTGGCTCGACATATGACAAGTAAATAATGTTCATTGTTTAACCACTTTTGGTGGAATTTTTTTATTAATGATTTTTATCTTGAAATAATCTACATCAATTATTAATCAAACACAATATCTTCAAGGAATGGAGTGTAATTTTTTAACTGTGAGCCATTATAGCTCTTTAGGTGCTTATTATTTTTCTCGGTACAATAGATTAAGAAAATCATATATTATTTTTATATTTATCAAGATGGGAAAAATAAATGTAATAATATAACATAGAAAATAAGGTACACCTTTTGATGTGGTTCTTTGAATGACTAAAGTTGATTCACACACAAAAGAGTATGTCAAAATAAGAATTTTTATAAAAACATGTGACACAAAATTTTCCCATGAGATTTATCATATGCCTATAATAGGGAAGATGATAGTGGCATCACAATATGCAATGAAACGAAGATGATCATGCTGATAACGTGTTGAGAAATTGATTGAACACCAACTAAAACCTTGAAGAATTTCGAAATTGTAATTGTAAGACCGATCATAGGTAAAACACATTATTGACGAAGCAAGTGTTGAATTTGCGTATGACAATGATGACAAAAAATAGAAATAAAAATATAAGAAAAATACATGAATTAAAGAAAACAAAACAATGTAGATCCAAAAGTCCTTCCATTTAATTAACATATCATCATATATATAGAGTACATGGAATTGATCCAATGGATGAGATTAATCCCTAAAATATCTAATCCAATGGTTAGAATTCCAATGGTCAAAGAATATAGACGGTTGGTAATTATGGGGGAAATTCCATGGAGATTTAGGAGTCCTCATTATTATCATAATAATGACATCTATTTAATAATGTTTCATAAGAGGTGAATATTTTTATAGAAAAATAAATCATTATATATAAACCAATAAAAAAAATTATCATATAAAATTGTAAAAATATAAACTCAAATTAAATTAAAAAATTTAAACAAAATAATCTAAAAATATAAAATTTAACATTAAATTATAAGTTTTAAGGTTGAGATTCCCTTTGAAAAAATATTACTATTTTTAGCCATGAAATTACAAAGAAGCAGATAATCTAATATAATTTCTAACATTAAAAAAATGAATTGAACAAATGTTTTCAAAATCCAAATGCATTATATTTTTCTTTTCTTTTTCAAAAGTATATCATTTGTATTTCCAATTCCTAAAATACTATTTTTAGATTTATATAATCAAATAAATGTTATAATTCATTTTTAAAAAATTTGAATAATAATTATTTTTAAAACTAAATTAAATCTATGGTTTTTAAATAACAATTGACATTATTAAAAATACATTTTCAATTTTTATCTTTTAATTTAAAAAATAAGTAAAATAGAAACCAAGAAGAAACATAAAATGAAGTGTAAGGATGAAATAAAACATTAGATAACATGTTGATCAAAATTTATTAATTGATTGTTTGATAAACCAACCATAAATATTATATGAAATTCAATTCAAATAAAATAAATGAAATAAAGAAATGAAATTAATCACTTTCCAAAAAATTCCCAAGTCCATAATTCAACTAATTTCTAAAAATGTAACAAAAATGTTAATAAAAATAATAAATATATTCTGATTAGATTTCGTAGGAGGGATGGGAGGTTTAGGGGGAGAGGAAGTTGGAAAGTCGATAAACCACAAGGGAGTAGAGTAAAGGCAGGGGCACCAACCATATAAGTGGAAGAGGAGGTGAGACTGAGGGAAATGGTTGGGCGTCGCTAAGGCGAGTCATATTCGGTCTATGAAAAATAAAAAGAAAGAGGATAATGAGGGGAGGATAGAATATAAAGGTATTAGTAAGGTATATGAGGCCTTTGTAATAAGTGATGGTGGGAGGAGAGGTGATTTGGAACAAAAGGCAATTTGTCGGAGCAGGGGCGTTGGATGCATTGTGGGGATGCAAGTGAGTGGTGTTATGTGAAAAAAAAACTAGGGTAGATGGATGAATAGAGGAATATAGATGGGGGATCGAGTGGGTGGATGTTTCCCTTACCCACATCATTATGCAATCTGAGGGGTTTGCTGGTCTTGCCCCGGGGTGGGCTCGAAAAAATTGATCTGCAATTTAGAAAAACTTAAATACACTTGGGAAGAAAGCCCACAAACTTTAGGTGGTATCCCTTAGAATATATAGACAAGCATAAAAACTAATAATAATTATTTTTATTTTTTATTTTAATGTTATTTTCATTTTATTTTATCATTTTTTATAGAAAACATTTATATATGTTTTAGGTATGTGATGAATTTATACATCAATTAAAAAATATGTGAAAAATATTGTTTGTTTAATATTAAATATTCCTTAATAATTAGTATTTTCTTAAAAAAAATTAGTCTTGATTAAAAATATTGGTTAAACCATATAACAATCCACTTAAAATGTAAACTGAACCATACTACAATTCATGAGCCCACATTAAATGCAAGTTTAAATGGACTTGAAATTTTAAGATCCGATCAAAGTGGGATTGGCCTTCTTTTCCTTTGTCCAAATAATTAAGAACCCCCACTATTTATATAGATAAATCCTTTATCAGTGCTAATAATGCCTTTATCATAATAAAATTCTGATGATTCATGTGCTAATAAAGGCCGACGTCCTTTTTTTAGTGCTATATTTAGCATCAATAAAAACCAACTTTTATCAATGCTACTTTTAGTGCTGATAAAACATGAATTTATCAGGATTACATTTACTGTTGATAAAATACATTTTTATCAGTGAAATATTTATAACTAATAAAATCTATTTTTATCAATGTCACATTTAACATTGATAAAAAACGTCTTTTATTAGTACTTCATATAAAAATTATAAAATCCCATTTCGACTACTGAAGCATAAACACCACATTGTGGTAGGAGAAACAAAAAAAACATAATATATATTACAATGATTCAAATATTTTCATATATTAGACAATGTGTTTACATTTTTACATTTCAATATAAATAGATTTATTCAAAATAATTTTTAATATAGTAAAATTACATTTATGTATAATTTAATTATAAAAAAATCAATTACAATCATTTTTTTAAAGATTAACTCATAGGATACCCTCTCCATGAAGTTTCTAAGTGTAGGGGAAGCATTTATTGGGCATTAGAAAACTCAATTTTTTTCCTAATCAACAAATAATCTGAGATGCACATGATGATGAACATCATTACCAATGAAATTAATTCTAAGATTAATTGACATAAATGCTGGAACTAAGAAGAAATGATCATCACATAAAATTTATAATTAATTTATATAAAAATAATAATTTCATTAAATTGTAATTATTTTTTTGTTGATGGTTCAATAGACCATTTATTTTTGTACCTATGTTTTAGCGAGAGGATTCAAATGAAGAATCTCTATATTAGTGATATACATGTGCACCATGAATCTTTAAATGTCTCTGTATAAATCCTCAGGTGCCAGCATGAAATATTATGACGCTTGTGTCATTCATCGATGATCACCATAATAATCAATAGGGTTGAGGAGGAGGATCACTCTCTATTCTTGAGAGCATTCAAAGAGTGAGATCTCTAGGGTTTGAGAGAATTATTTTTATACATTCATTGTTCATAATAACAATTAGGGTTGAAAATTTTATAATTAGGTTTAAATAAAGCTAATTTAAGAAAATACTAATTTCACATGAGCTATTATTATTTTATTAATCCTCAACAAAATCTATGTATAAATAATAATAATAATAATAATAATAATAATAATAATAATAATAATTACTTAAAATCCACTAGAGTCGTGGATAAATACATATTGATTTATTGAATAACTAAATTAACATTTATTTAAATAATATTTAATATATTATTTCTCATCAGACTATTAAACTTGGTCAGTCAATCCTCATTAATTTTTATAGGACATTAAGTAATGACTATTTATTAGATAAATAAACTTCACTACATTATTCTCTAATAAATGAATAAATATTATATTAATTACGAATAAATATTTATTAAATATTCAACTAAAATCTACTCTATCAAATAATAGGTGAATTAATATTTGAGATCAAACATACATAAATAATTTATTAATCCACATATGAGAATAATATTTATTCAAAATATTAAATTCAATTAGAATTTAAATAAGGTTTAGGATACACTTGATGTGTGACCATATAGACCCCTTTCTTAGTGAAATTAGGTAGAACCACCTAAAGTTCAAGGTTAGCATCTAAAAACATGAAAACACACCCATAGGGATAAGTTAATGTTACAATGACATAAAATCACATATGAATGTACATTATGTAATATGATCCTTTTATCATGATATCTCTGATCAAATAGGTTGTACACTAGTGTTATCAACCTATATATTTTATGTATCATTATTTGACTTTTCAAAAATGAACTTATCAACAAAATGTCATGACTGTAACATCCCATAAAGTTAAAGGGTTAAAAGGAAAAAATGTTACTACTCATATTAACAAGATACACCTTTATTTTCAGGATCCTACCTGATTATAACTCCAAAATTAAATAAAATTTATCTCAATTAGTGATCAAGATGGATGACCTCCTAGGAATTTTCCCAAGGTGTGAAAGTGAGTTCAAAGAACACTGAAAATAATGCGTGTAATCTCATGGGGAAAATCATTTGTCCGATGACTAGTCCAGGCATGTGGGTGGGCCCAAGGGAGGGGAAAACAAAAGTTCTAAGGGAAAATGGGGTGCACATAGAGTCCTTATCCTTTTACCCATATTATTATATGATTTTATGTATAACTATCCATCAAATAAAAATCAAGGATTGTAAAGTCTAGTTCATTTAGAAAATTAGGTACATGATTAGAAAGCATGAAACCTAAATAAAAAAAACTTTTATTTAATCTCCATATTGATATCCTAACTTCCTTAGATCTCTAACATATTTATAGGATAACCTAGGGAATAAATGAACAAATAGATGAGCTAAAAATCCCAGTAAGTGAATAAACATAGGAATATAGTACATGGGTTAGAAGGCATAACATAATGACATAAAAAGGCATGGAACATGAATAAACATAATGAATAATAAAATTTATAACATGGGATCTTGTAATCATGTAATCATAGAAATGTGGAAACAATATACAACATGACATAAGCATGAGTCAAGTACAACTTACAAGACTATTTCACATGGTGGAAAAAGACCCATAAAGGAATAACATTCACTCCCTATCCCAACATAAAGTCTCATGAGACTAAAAATTACCCAATGAATTGGAGCACTATTTAGGAGAACCCTTCAAAACATGTTCATGAATATGTGTTCCAAATGAATAATCAAACATAAAATAAGGGTTACCTATGGAATGAAATGGGTATCATAATCATGTTATAGATCATAAAAAATGGGCATATAAAAGTGTCCATGAAAGAATGGATTTAAATCATAAATGAAAATCACTAAGTTAAAATAGGAATAGACCATGATAAATGATTTTCAACTGAAGTGAAAACATATAAATAAAATGTTTAGTAAACTTTATAAATGATCCTCTTTAGTGCGGTTTAAGAGAAAATAATAAAGAGTCATTAAAGCGGGAAAATGTATAATTGTTTGAATAAAACTATAAATTAACTTAAATAGTTTTTCATGATAAAAATATTTCTTTTAGAAAAATATTGGTGGCTTAAAATAGATTATGGAATGTACTTGAAAATGGGTAAGAAATTGGGCAGTTGCCTTTAATCAGGCTTGCTTATTGGGATGAATTGAAAAGGGAACCTTATAAAATATGTATTTCCCCATCAAAGAAAGAAGAATTAAGATATGTACATATGTTTGGATCATAAAAACATAATTTAGTAGGATTAAATGAGAATAATTAATAATTAAATTGGGGTAAATAGTGAGAAAGTGTAACCTAAAGGGAAAAATGGGGGTTTAGAGAGAATCCCTAACCTTATGTATGAAAGTGTTTCTGCACTCGTACTTAATGTCCTAGATAATCAAATTAAATACATTAATTAATTAATTCAGAATATATTATACATTTAATTAATTTATTATAATTTTATTAGATTCATTTATATCTATTTTTTGACTTATAGTGATTAATGTTTTCGTTTTGGGAGTGTTCGTTTCATGATTTTATGATCGGATCCCTTGCGTTTAATTATGAGAGTTCTTGTCAAATGGAAGAAAACCTTGAGAAGTGAAATTATATGATATTAATTCACCTACATAATTTTAAATGGTTTGATATATAATTTTTTTAGATATGAGAATTATTCTTTAGAAAAAATGTTAATAATGAACGCTAGTTTATTTTGGTGAATTTTTTATTATCAAAAACTAGTTTAATTTTATTGTTTAATATTATGTATATATATTAGTTCCAGAATATAAAACAAGTTTTAATATATATTTTAAAATCGGGTTTAACCATTATAATGGTTTTATGACCATCCTTTAAGTAGGTATTAGAAAATAAAAAACTATCGTCCAAAAAGGTGGTGAATCGACACCTCACAAATGATGTTTTCATTTTTAGGACAAAAGGGTAAGAGAGGAGAATTGATGTTGGATATACCATTAACATAATAAAATTACAATATATATATATATATATATAATACTAGAGTTACAATTTTACTTTGGAAAAGTTAGGTGATGGAAGGATATGAAAAGAAAATAAATTGAAATGGTGAGAGGGAAGGTGTTACCTCCTGAGTGTCGTCTCCTTGAGAACCTCTTTAAGGGACTTGAAAATGGTCTTTTGGTGAGGCCAGAAAGACCAGAACAAGGAGAATAAGGTTGGGAGAGGAATTGGGAAGAATATAATAAATATCCTAGGCTTATAAGGTGTGAGTAGAAGAGGTGGTATTTATAGTGGGAGGAGAGTGATGTTGATTATTTTATTCATTAGTTTATTATTTTGGATCAAGACTATTAATTTTGTTTATTATTATGACTAAATACAGTAACTAGATAATATGAGTTCAAGTAAGTGTCCACTTACATCATCCATGACTCAAACATGACTGAAAAATTCATGTATTTTGCTAAAATGTTAAATACCGTAAATTATCCTATTTCACTATTCACAAAAATTTTAACTATTTTAGAAAAATAAAAAAAATAACCATAACCAATTTTTGATGTTTAGAATTCAAAAATGGAATATATTTTATGAAAATAATTTTATAAAAATGATAAATTTAATTTTTAATTAGAATCATCATTTATTCGAAAAATATTGATTTTAATATTATAACTGATTTTATAACACTTTGAAAAATTAATTAAAGTCCCAAAAAATTATATTATAATCATAAGAAAAAAAATATAAATTTATGAATCTATTTTATGAAGATAAATTTTCTTTTAAATAATTATATTAATTATAAAATTGAAAATAAACATTTACGTTACACAAAAATGCCAAAAATTAATTTATCATTTTTAAAACATTTATTTACTTATACTATGATATAAATATACCATGTTTTAAATTATAAGATACCTTAATTTTATTTTTACTTTCATAGGTAAGGTTACTATTCTATTAGCCAGATTACTATTTCCAATGGCCACATTACTATTCCAAAGGTCATGTTACTATTCCATTGATATAGATTCTTTAATTTCTAGAAATACCTCTTATTTCATTCAATATTCATTTTTAAATTTTTATTATGTTCTCTATGTGATTTTATGTGATTTATACTATATGAAATAATTATAAGAAGGTAATTTCCATTGATAAAATTTTGGTTCCTTATATTCTTCCCCCCTTATGAAATTTTACCCTTGAAATTTTGTTTTACATTCTAAGTTGAAAACAGGTGAGCATTTAATAATAATATTAAAAGGAAACTATGAACATAGAGGGATAAAATTATTAACAAAAAGTATATCCTAACATGTGATTATCTAAGCTTCAATATAGGTTATCCATGGCGATATAATTATCCATAGGGTTTTTACTAAAGTTTTCAAGTCCTAATCTCAAAAAATAACTAGGCCTTTCTGTGATACCAACTATAATATCCCTATACTTTTACACATATTATTACATGATTTTAATCATAACTATCCATCAAATAAAAACCAAGGATCATAAATTCTATTATATTTAGAAGATTAGGATATGATTATAAGTCATGAAACCAAAATAAAAACATCTTTTATTTATTATAAATAATGATATCCTAACTTTCATTAAGTTCTTACACCTCCATAGGATAACCTAGGGAATATATGAACATAGGGATGAGCTAAAGATCCTAGTAAGGGAATAAACATAGGATTATAGAACATTGGTTAAAAAGAATAACATAATGACATGAAAAGGCATGGAACATGAATAAACATAAGGAATAATGACACATAGAACATGGGATCATGTAATCATGGCATCATTTGAATATGGAAACAACATACAACATGACATAAGCACGATTTAAGGATAATTGACAAAACTATTGCACATGATGAAAAAAGTCCCATAAAGGAATCAAGTTCAATCCCTGTCCCAACATGACGTCTCATGAGACTAAACATTACCCAATGAATTATAATTCTATCTAGGTGAAACCATAATAACATGTTCATGAATATGTGTTCCATATGAATAATAAAACATAATAATAAGGGTTACCCATGAAAATAAATGGGTATCGTAATCATGAAATAGATCATAACAAATGGGAATATCATAATAGTTTCCATGAAAGAATGGATTTAAATCATACATGGACATTAATAAGGTAAAATAGGAATACATAATTATAAATTACGTTCAATTAAAGTGAAAAACATATCAAAAATGTGTTTAAGAAACTTTAAAATTGATCCTCTTTTGTGTAGTTTAAGGGAAAATATAAAATATTATTTAAAGCGAAAAATGATATAATTGTTTTAATAAAACCAGAAATGAACTTGGATAGTTTTTTCACGATAAATATAGTGTTTTTAGAAAAATATTGTTGGCTTAAAAAAATTATGGAATGTACATAAAAATGGGTAAGAAATTGGACAGTTCCCTTTAATTGGGCTTGCTTATCAGGAGGAATTGAAAAGGGAACCATATAAAACATGAATTTACCCATAAAATAAATAATAATTAAGCGAGTTACATATATTTGGTGCATAAAAACATAATTTAGTAGGATTAAATGAGAATAAATAAGAATTAAATTGGCGTAAAGATAGAAAAAGTGTAACCCAAAGGAAAAATGGGAATTAAGAGAGAATCCCTTACCTTATTCCCAAAAGTGTTCAACACTTATAATTAATGTCCCAAATAATAAAACTAAATCCATTAATTAATTAATTAATTTATAACCTATTATACATGTATTTAATTTATCATAATTTTATTAGGTTCATTTATAGCTATTTCATTGACTTATGGTGTTTAATTTCATCGTTTTGGGAGTGTTCATTTCATGGTTTTATGATAAGTTCCCTTGAGTTTAATTATGGGAGTTCTTTTCAAATGGAATAGAAACTAAAGAAGTGGAATTATGTGATATTAATTTACCTACATAATTTTAAATGTTCCCATATATTTTCATATATGATAATGATTCATTAGATAAAATGTTAACGATGAATGTTAGTTTATTTTGGTGAGTATTCGATTATTACAAACTAGTTTTGTTTTATTATATAATATTATGTATATATATTAGTTACAAAACATAAATAAATTTTTAATATAAATTTTAAAATCTATTTTAACCATTATAATGGTTTTATGACCAGTCTTGAAGGTGGTATTATAAAACAAAAAATCATCACCCACGAAGGTGGTGAATCGACACCTCATAGACGATGTTTTCATTTCTAGGAAAAATGGGAAGAGAAGAGAATTGATGGAGGATATACCATTAAAATAATAAAATTATAGTATATATATATTATAATATATTTATAATATTACTTTATATATGATAGGTTAGGTAAGGATAAGAAAATAAAAGAAATTGAAAGAGAGAGAGAGGGAAGGTTTTACCTCCTGAGTGTCGTCTCCTTGAGAACCTCTTTAAGGGACTTGAAAATGGTCTTTTGGTGACACCATCATGGCTATAACGTGGAGAAGAGATTTGGGAGAGGAATTTGGAATAATATAAGTATGTTACAAGACTTATAAGGTGTGAGTAGAAGAGGTGGTGAGGGGTGATTTTATAGTGGGAGGAGAGGGGTGTTCTTAATTATTTTATTAATTAGTTTATTATTTTGGTTTAAGACCATCAATAATGTTGATTATTTTTACTAAATACAATAACTAGAGAATGCGAGTTCAATATATTGGAAACTTACATTATCCATGACTCAACCATGACTAAAAAATTCATGTATTTGTCTAAAATGTTAAATACCGTAAATTACCGTATTTCACTATTCACCAAAAATTCAACTATTTTAGAAAAATAAAAAAATTTAACCCTAACCATTTTTCAGAATATAGAATTAAAAAATGGACTCTATTTTATGAAAATAATTTTCTAAATATCAAAATTTTAATTTTTAATTAAAATCATCATTTATTCGAAAATTACCGATTTTAATATTATAACTAATTTCATGACACTTTGAAAATTTAATTAAAGTCTTGTAAAATAATATTATAATAATAAGACGACAAAATATTAATTTATGAAAATAAATTTTCTTTTAAATCATTAAATTAATTATAAAATTTTAAATAAACATTTATGGTTCAAAAAAATACCAACAATTAATTTATCATTTTAAAAACATTTATTTACTTATACCATGATAAAAATATATCATATATTCAATTATAAGTTTCCTAAATTTTATTTATACCTTCATTAGGTGAGGTTACTATTCTATTGGATGGATTACTATTGCTAATGGTCACATTACTTTTCCAAAGGTCAAGTTACTATTCCATTGGTATATGTTCCTTAATTTCTATAAATACCACTTATTTCATTTATTATTCATTTATAAAGTTTGTATTGTGTTCTATATGTGAATTTAAGTGATTTATACCATATAAAATAATTATAAGAAGGAAATTTCAATTTATAAAATTTTGGGTTGTCACATTCTCCCAACCCTTATAAAATTTATCCATAAAAAATTTAATTTTACATTCTAAGTTGAAAATTGGTGATTAGATAATGAGTATATAAAAATGAAACTATGAACATAGTTATAAATGAAAATTATATCCTGAAATGCGATTCTCTAAGTTTAAATTTAGGTTATCCATGGTGATAGAATTATCCCTATGGTTATTACTAATGTTTTAAAGTCCTATTCTCCAAAAATAACTAAACCGTGTTCTAATACCAACTATAGAATCTCTATCCTTTTCAACATATTATTACATGATTTTAAGAACAACAAGACATCAAATAAAAACCAAGGATCATAAAGTCTAATGTCTTTGAAAGATTAGGTACATGATTAGAAAGCATGAAACCAAAATAAAAACATCTTTTATTTAATATCCCAAATGAGATCATAACTTCCTTTGATCTCTTACATCTGAATAGGATAACCTATGGAATACATGAAAAAGGGGATGAGCTAAAAATGCTACTTCAGTGGTGGCACAATGGTAAGGGAGAAGGGTCATAGTAATGATTTTAATTTGGAGGTACGAGGTTTGAATCCTGAGAGCCCACTCTTGGGGGTATTTCCACTTCCCTAGGTCTACTCATCTTGCTGGGTCACCTGATGCTGCATCGAGTGGGAAGAAGGGCACAACCCACATAGCCGGCAAATTTCTATGTCAACCCATCGCTGATCAGGCTATCACCCCGTGGGATGCTCTTCCATCTTGGCTGGAAACTACTCCTTCCTGGTTGGGGATATCTCTAGAGTGATCCCTTCATGGGGAGGGGCGGTTCCTAGGGTGGAGGTTTCAAAAGTTCCAATCCCTTGGATTACCTTTTTATAGAGAGAAGTGGGGATGAGCTAAAAATACCAGTAAGGGAATAAACATAGGTATATAACACATGGGTTAGAAGGCATAACATAGTGACATAAAAATGTACAGAACATGAATAAACATAAGGAATCATAACATTTAGAACATGGGATAATGTAATCATGAAATCATAGGAATATGGAAACAACATAAAACATGACATAAGCATGAGTCAAGTATAACTACCAAGACTACTAAACATGGTGGATAATGTCTTATAAAGGAATCGGGTTCACTCTCTATCCCAAGATGAAATCTCATGAGACTAGAAATTACCAAATTCATTGGGAATATATCTAGGTGCACCCATCATAAAATGTTCTTGAATATGTGTCCCACATAAAGAATAATACATAAACATAAGGGTTACCCATGGGAAGAAAAGGGTATCATAATCATTTCTTAGAGCATAACAAATGGGCATATCATAAAAGTGTCTATGAAAGAATGGATTTAAATCACAAATGGTCATTCATAAGGTAAAATAGGCATAGATTATGATAAATGAGGTTCAAATTAAGTGAAAACATGTAAAAAAGTATTTAATAAATTTTAGAAATGACCCTCATTTGCGCGGTTTAAAGAAAAATATTAAAGATAATTTAAAATGGGAAATGGTATAATTGTTTTCATAATACCAAAAATAAACATAGATAGTTTTTATTGAAAAAAAAACATTATTTTTAGAAAAATATTTGTTTCTTAAAACATAATATTGAATGTACTTGAAAATGGGTAAAAAATTGGGTAGCTCCCTTTAATCGGACTTACTTATTAAGAGGAATTAAAAAAGGGAACCTTATAAAATATTTATTTTCCCATAAAATAAAGAATAATTGGTCTAGGTACATATGTTCAGATAATACAAATAGAATTTAATATAATTAAATTATAATAATTAATAATTACATTGGGGTAAAGTGAGAGAAAGTGTAACCCGATGGAAAAAATGGGGGTTCGGATAGAATCCCTTACCTTATGTATGAAAGTGTTATGAAATTATAATTAATGTCCTATAAAATAAAATTAAATCCATTAATTAATTAATTCATAACCTCTTATGCATTTATTTAATTTATTATAATTTTATTCGGTTCATTTATAACTATTTTGTTGACTTATATTGTATAATTTTTTTGTTCTGTGAGTGTTCGTTTCATGATTTTATGACTGATTCCCTTGAGTTTAATTATGGGAGTTATTTTAAAATGGAATAAAAACTATAGAAGTTAAATTATATGATATTAACAAACCTAATTTTTTTAAATGGTCCCATATATTTTTAGATATGAGAATGATTCATTAGATAAAATGTTAATGATGAATGTTAGTTTGTTTTGGCAAATCTTCGATTATCAAAATCTAATTTTGTTTTATTAATTAATATTATGTATATATATTAGTTCAAAAACATAAAAAAAGTTTCAATATATATTTTAAAACCTATTTTATCCATTATAATGGTTTTATGACTAGATTTGGAGGTATTATTAGAAAATGAAAAATCACCATCCACGAAGGTGGTGAATCGACCCTTCATGAACGTTGTTTTCATTTTTAGGGAAAAAATGGAAGAGAAGATAATTTATGGTGGATATACCATTAAAATAATAAAATTAATATATATATATATACATGATATTGAAGTTATAATGTTTCTTTGGACATGGTAGAAGAGGTAAGGATAAGAAAAGAAATGAAATTGAAAGAGAGAGAGAGAGAGAGAAGGTTTTACCTCTTGAGTGTCGTCTCCTTGAGAACCTCCTTAAGGGACTTGAAAATGATATTTCGGTAAGAATAATAATACTAGAACGTGGGTAAGAGGTTTGGAAGAGTAATTGGGATGAATATAAGTAATATCCAAGGCTTAGAAGGTGTAAGGAGAAGAGGTGGTGAGGGGTGATATTTATAGTGTGAGGAGAGAAGTTTTTTTGATTATTTTATTCATTAGTTTATTATTTTAGCTCATTACTCTCAATATTATTGATTTTTTTGTCTAAATACAGTAAATAGATCATGTGAGTTTGATATAGTTTCCACTTACATCATCCAGTACTCAACCATGACTTAAAAATTCACGTATTTGACTAAAATGTTCAGTACCTTCAGAAAAAATTCAACTATTTTAGAAAAATCCTAAATATTAATCCAAACCATTTTTCAACATTTAGAATTAAAAAATGGACTCCATTTTATGAAAATAATTTTCTAAATATTATAAATCAATTTTTAATTAAAATCATCATTTACTTTAAGAATACCGATTTAAATATTATAACCGATTTTATGACACTTTGAAAAATTAATTAAAGTCCTATAAAATTATCTTATAATCATAAGAAAACAAAATATTGATTTATGAATCTATTTTATGAAAATAAATTTTATTTTAAATCATCATATTAATTATAAAATTGTAAATAAACATTTACATTTCACAAAAATACCAACTCTTAATTTATCATTTTTAAAACATTTATTTACTTATACCATGACATAAATATATCATATTTTCACTTATAAGATTCCTAAATTTTATTTATAATTTCATATGTTAGGATACTATTCTATTGGCTGGATTACTATTCTTAATGCTCACAATACTATTCCAAAGGTCAAGTTACTATTCCATTGGTATAGGTTCCTTAATTTCTAGAAATACCTCTTATTTCATTAATTATTAATTTATAAAGTTTTTATTGTTTTATCTAAATGAATTTATATGTTTTATACTATATGTCATAATTATAATAAGATAATTTCCATTAATAATTTTTTTGGTCATTATAGTGCAAGCAAGGCCCAATTGTTACATTGATATCAGAGCAAGAACCCAGCCTAAAGTGCAGTGGCACCACCTGAGTTGAGATGTAGGGTATACAACCAAAACATTGTTGTTTGAAGGGGGAGGGGGGTGAATGTAACAAACCATGGATTTAAAAGGTTAAAAATACTTAATGTTACTACCCATGTCAACAAGGTGCACCATTCTTTTTGAGATCCTGCCTAATTAGAACTCCACAGTTAAATAGGTTTGTCATGGAGTTGTGATTAGGATAGGTGACCTCCGAGAAAGTTTCCTAGGGTGTGTGCGAGTGAGGAAAAAGAACACTATAAATAACATGTGTCGGAATTTAGGTACAATCATTATTTCGATGACCTATTTAATAACATGGGTGGGCCCAGGGATGAGACAACACATGTATGTTGGGAAACTAGGGGGGTATGTGAGGCCCAATTGTTATAATGAAAATATACTTAATCAAATAGTTCCATTCATATAAAAGGTCCCTAAATATTATATTTTTAAAAAAAATATAAGGTGCAATAGAAATGCAAAACGGGTGGGTTGGGGTGGGCTGGCCAAGCCCGTGTGGGCTTGGGACCGTGTGGGCTTGAGAACGCAAAAGCCCAAATGTTAAACGAGAAGATTTATCAAACCCGAATCACCCCACAATGGATGTGGGGAATCCTATGGGAAACCCTAATTATTTATTATTATTATTATTATATTTTTAATTATAAATATAAATAATATATTGTAATATATTGATATATATATATATATATGATAAAAATAATAAAAAATAAAAAAATTTACTTAAGGGGGTGTTTGTGATGGGGTGGGGGGATATTTGTGGGAACCGGGCATGTAGCGGAATCCACAAACAAGTGGGTTTTAAAAAAAATTCCACCAAAGGTCGACGTAAACTTGTCGACGTCGGAGAAGAACAACTCAGTCTTAGCCGAGGACTACACGTGGAGGATTTTAAGCACAAAATTAAACCGTAAAATATCTGGTTTAAATCTGAAGTCGTGCACGACGTCTGCTCGTCATTGGCGATTGCTGCTCAAATAATTCAAAATCTAATTCCTCTAGATCATCCACACTCACTTCAATGAATCCGAGGGAGCGTCGTTCATCGTAATCTGTGTGCTAGTGCGGATTTTCGATGATTCCTTCGACGCTCCAACGACCACCGCATCGCATCGCTAGCGATGCCCGAGAGAGTGCTTCATCCGAGCACCTTGGATCTAGTGAATCTCTCTCTAGAATGTGGGAGAGAGGAGAGGAGAGATAATCTCCATGAATAGTGTTTGGAAAATTCCCCTCCTCTTCTATTTATAGTGCTCAATTAAAATACCCAGTGTCACCTAACCGACCCTGAATATTTAACGCACTATCAACAACATTTATGACTACTAAACCGAGTCATAAATATTGTTATCACTTAATTGAAATATATTAAAATATATTATGTGATAATAATTGAGTCATTTACTCGACTCTTCTCTCCCATAAATATTAATTGAACGTTGAATAATTTAATATTCGTCAATTAATATTTTTTCTTGTATTTACTTAAAACTCATAAATAAATTTAATAAATTCAATACTTATTATTCTAAACTCGAATAATATGAATTTATTTATTTCAGTGGTGATAATTTAGCTTTGGAAAAATCCCGGACCCCTATGGTGGGGCCCACCATGACCAAAACTCGTATTCAACTGAATAGGGTAGATTCTTGAATACGCTATTGTGTGTGACCCTCTAGGCCCTTATTTCGACAGCCATGAATAGTATTCACAGACCACGAGTGGGATCTAGTAACCCATCATGGACACTAAAGAAATAAGGATTGTCATAGCAGCGACAACCAACCTACGAACACACACTGTGTAATATAATCTATTTGTTTATAATATCTCATAAAGTAGGACGCACTCACGTGTCATCTCCCTTTTCTTGATTTATAGTTTGTTGATTTAACTGGATGGATTTACCCTTGACTGCCATGGCCATGGTCTTATAAAGGTACTACCATCCATATCAACATGGACTGAGATATATTACTTCCCTAACCCAGAAGCGACAAATCATTTCTTGATCATTCAACCAATGTCATGCCACCAACAATGCACCCGACACAAACTACCTCGCCACGACTTCATCGCCATGGTTTTCTTCTTGCATCAAAGTACACAATCAAATGACATACATTGGTAATGATCTCAAGTTAGGAGACCATTACACATGATCATAGATAGGAATGTCCAATGACACCCAAAACACGTGGAGTTCCTATTGGCGGGTCAGTCCTCATGATCTCACTACTAGAGATCACTAAGTGCGAACTTCATGAGAAGAAGTCACAATGCTTATGAGCCCCCAAAACCTGATGGTCAAACATCTACTATGTCCAATTATTAAGATGTATCTAGACCATAGAACATATATTTTAGATTAATGTCATAGTATCTAGAGGTTCTCATTATATCCTAGGAACTGCTATAACCTTTCGATATGACAATTAATCTTTGGACATTACCATTTCAATAGTGGACACAGAAAAGTCTACACTATAATGGTAATATGACATCATACATAGCTTACTGTATACACGATATGGTAATCAGAAGCACTAAATAGTTGGGTCTAGGGAACCCACTATTTCAACACTCCCACTTGCACTAGATCCAACTTGCTAACCAAACTTGTTAGCTACCCACATGATGAACATCATGTTTCTGCTGAGTAATGGCTTTAGCTACTGGGTCCACCACAGTTCCGCCGCATGGCTATTTTGCTATTGTGACCTTATCTCATTGAGTAAAACTTCTCAAGAGATAGTATCCTGAGTATATACCTTTTGTCCACTGTCATAACTTGACATCTTGGATAGTAAGAATATCATAATCTACATTATGATAATACTTTTCTCACCAGGTGCGATTCCAAGAACTGGAAAAAATCATTGCATTTAACTACTTCTTAGATATCTTAGAAGCTACAATGTACTCGGTCTTGTAGGTATGACCACCATGGGCTGATATGAGCTTGACTCGCTCATCACCTTTAGCCTAACTGTAATACTAGATCACATTGATCAATGGAAGACTAGTTCATATCCCCCAAAACTAGTATCATTTCTTCTCCACTTACCAGGTACATATCTTTTATACTTGCCAAAGTACAATTAGATTGTTTTGACCGCATCCCTTACAGTGCTCCTAGATATAACTGATATTTTCTTATTGTAAAATATACCTTGTAAATATCGGTTCTTGTACATATCATGACATACGTGATTAATCCATCGCTCTGACGTATGGATTTCAACTCACCACATTTATCTCTTCCCATGTCACAGATAGGTCAACATGGAGATATTATGCCCTGTGACATAGGCAACAATTCATCTCTTGAATTGTTCCAACATGTATTTTTCAATACAATGTCACTATATGTACGATTGACTAGGACCAAGCAACCTATAGATCTACCTTAGTAGATCCTGTTCCCTAGAACTTAGGTTGCTAATTTAAGTCAATCATTGGAGAGTAAATTTGCATTTTGGTCTTAACTAACTATCAGACCAATGTATGTTTTACATATGTTACCAAACATATTTATTATTAGAAAACCTTAGTGCTCCCACTAACCTCGGGTAGGCACATGGTAAACATTTGTTTTAAATGTATATACTATGATTATGTTGCTTACTTTAATCCTGAACCAGATTTCAGTAACTTGAAACCTTTATTAGCATTTTGTGATGTGACCATCCCTTTTTGGTTGGGTTGTATAGACACCATCCACAATTGGTGGTCATGACATCCAATGCTAAATAAATTGATCATAGATATTAGCTATGATAAGTAAAATTCTAATTTATTTAGGTATAACAACTTGGTGAAACCAATTGAGCCTTATTGGTACTAAGTTCGTACCATCCATGTATCAACTCACTTGAATACCCACCGTAGTATTCAAAATAATAGCCCCTTTTTTTAATTTGATACATGGAATCCATTAATTGAATTTTAGTTGGTCTTATCAATTTTAGCTAATTTTCATACACCGCTTACTTTTAGGAAATTTGATTCACATTGAATAATAGATCACCGACCGCAGTGAATATAAAAACCATCACCATGGTTTTATCCTTCCTACACAGTATGTGTCTCTAGAACATACTTTGTTCCACATGCACTTGTGGAAATAGTTCCTATGCCAACTAATTGTGCATTTTGAGCATTGACTAAACACAAGTCAATATAGATCTCACTATCTCTAATAGAGATGTGTACCCTTATATAGAAGTTTAGTCTATTGCTTGACTACCTACTCTTCTATCTTAGGGATTTATGTAACATCCTAAACAACTATTAGGATTATTACAATAAATGAACAATGTGTTTGTCTTGATGCTAGTTTGTTTATGTCCTAACAAACTTTTTACATCCAAACACATGTTATTATGACATAATGGGTTTACATTATACTATGACTCGTATGATATCCATTTTTCATTATAGTTGTCATATGGTTGTGGGATATCACTATTATTTGCAAAGCATTTCATGAAATATAATGGAAGTTTCTACTTGTTCCAACATTGATATTACTTACATCAAAACTTTGATGTATAAAATGTGCATTTAGGAATTATTCCACGCTATATTTTGTTGATCAATGTTGATATGTAAGACTTCATCATCAATCCTCCCCATTAAGATCAATGTCGTGATGTCGATAAGGTAATGTGAGTTTAGAAATTTCTCCACACTACATTATCATGATTTAAGAATGCTTGGTCAAGATATTCTTCGGTATCCCAACCCGAAGAAACTCATATCTCCTGACCATGAAAATAATTCACTTTGATATTCCTTAATTACTTAAAAGAATCTCATGAAGTATATATACCTCTAGCTTATACTTGGAATAGTTCACACTTTCGTGTTGAAATATTTCCAAAAGATTTGTGATGTACCTTTATTTCTAAAGGATCCTTTGTCCAAACTAAAGACATCAATAATACCATAAGTATTTAGCTGTGCTAAGCCTAAATACCATAATTGGTATATTCATGATGTCCATTTTTAGTATTAATTGACAAAGAATTATCCTGTCACAACTGGGTATAAGTCTTAAATTTATATTAATCACTAATTGCCTATGATTCATGTATCACTGAACTAGTGATTGAGTTTACCAAAAACAACATTCATTCCAGAAACTGAAAGAATGTATCATTGCATCCAAGGACACATGAGATTAATGCTTGTGGTTATACTCAACAATAGTTCAACATGAATATTTCACTTGGAAATTAAAGAAGTCATGTTCTTCTCACCACTAGCCTAGGTATCACCCTTTCACAGCCTATTTGGAGAATACACCTGACTTCTAGAAAGGTTTCTATACTAACTTGTTTATCGAATTAGAATACACATATGTTACCAGAATATTGTATTTAATACCCAAGTAGTAAAAGGAAACATCATATTGATGAATATGCCTGATGTAGAAGTGGTAAATTGCTTCTTTAAATCAGTTTATTGCTTTTGAACTTCCGTAGTATTATTTTATAATATGTAATGAAAATAACCTCTGTTAATACCTCATAAATTGAATGACATCATGAATATGTCATTGGAATTAAATTCCTTTGACCTTTTTCATGTTTTCTTTCAATTTATCTACCATAAAAATTAAAGCTTAATTGTCTTTTATTCTTATTCACTTGGCGAACCATACCTATATAGGTAATGAAGCATTTACTCAATACTTGTTCATTTTGTAACTTAAAACGAGACTTGAGTAATGTGATGAAAATGATATTTAAATATCATGATCAATCTTTAAATTTAAACATACCGATGTAAACTTAGCCTTATTTATATCAGTGCTTTGATTTATCTTTGAAAATTTCTCGGAGATGAGACTTTATGTTATATCATCTATGTCCTGGTGTAGCGACCACAACTGAAACCAGATGTTGATGAAAGCATAATGATATAACTATCATATGCTTTGTATATTAGTCTCCTGTAAGAAATTTTCACCCATGCTTCTTGAGGTAGTTTAACAGTGTCGGGGACACTGACACCTGGAGTTACCTATATCATAGTACTATGCGCACGCACCTGTACTATTCATGGATACTCGGGTCAGTGTGGAAATTTACTTTGTACATTATTTATCATAGTTTAAACATGCGGTATAACTTGCCATTTTCAGAAAAAAAGTAATTTTAGCAGATTGGTGCCTTTTATTTGGATTACAGGTTTAGAAATTTTGATTAATTACTTAAATCATTTAATGTCTCCCACTATTTTATCAGATTCTAGGAACCCTCTGTGCTAGAATCAAAATACTCTATCGTTTGAGTATTCTAGTTTCTAGGATCCCAGAACCACCCCTCATAGTCTACAAGCTAAGTCTACGCCACTACTTGGAGGGTTCTAGGTAGGCTTTGGGCTGGCCGACCACTTTAACTTGCGGTTCCTTGATCTGTTGAGTGAAGTCCCAGCTTCTTAAAGTCAAAATTTGATTTACTCAACGCTTACCTCTAAAATGATATAAAGTTAGCTATGAATAATCCTTACTAGCACTTTAATTAAGTCGACCCATTATTCTTATAAGGACTCCCTAGTAGTAAGAGGCACCCTCAGCTAAGGCATGATCGACACCTCAAACAGATGGTTTTGTCCAAATTTGAATGATGGAAGGTTGTTTAGACTTAATATATCTTTGAGGGTTTTATTATTTTAGTGTGACGAAAGAAATCATTTTCTAATTTTATAAGCACGTACTATGTGATCGCACTCACAACTGACCGTGTAAGAAATATATATTTCATCGCGTCACATGTTCATTTTATCTTTCATGCTTGTTTATTATTTTTTCTATGTGATTGCGCTATACTACACATTCAAAAATTAATAAAAACATGTAGAAATAAAATGATAAATATGATCATGAGTCGATACTATTGGTTGATCCGTTGAGTGAATAACGGACCAACTGAAACCCTAATGGTAAATACCTTTAGTCGTGTGGCTTGCAACCTGAATAGAAATGTCTGATCATCCAATGCATCCAACTCTTGTCTGGTGTGTTGCCGTCACTTGGTGCGAAATGCGTCACCGGTCGTCTCGTCATTATACAATTGTACTCGCACGCAGGCGAGGGGATCCCGGGGAGTAAAATTACAACTCTGAGAATGGGTGCGTAGGCCCTTATACATATAATGACACTTGAGACAACACGCATATCGACTTTTGTTTAATTAAAATAATTATTACAAACCATTGAAATAAATAAATAATTAAATGAAGTAAATAAACACCAGACATACATTGGTAGGTCAACGACTCATGACTAGCATATACACATTAAACTCACGTATATTAAACTAAATGCAGAATAAAAATTAAAATTGCATTAAAAATAAACTTGAGGGCATTATTTTATTGAATTAAAATTTCACTCAAATTTTAATTCAATAAATATCATCATTCGATCCCGATTAATTAATTTAATTTTAAAAACTAAAATTAAATTAATTAACTAATTTAATTTATCTCCCAATTAAATTAATTACGCCGCTTTAATTATAAACCAAAGTTAATATTTAATTAATTTTATTAAAAACCGAAATTAAATTAATTAATTTAATTAACCTTTTATTCAAATAAAACTACCTGAGCCTCATAAACCCTAGGCAGAGCCTGTGTGGGTTGGGGAGAACATGTGTAGGCCCATCCCGAGATGTGCTGAACCGTGTGGGTTTTTTTCTAGATCGAGCTGGTCTGCCCACACTCGTTTCAGTCCGGGCAGACCTGGACGGTCACCTGGCTAGGAAAATCAAACAAAAAACCTGCACCCTCGGTAGGGGTTACCTAACGGTGGTGCACGTCGTGCTTCGGGTAGAGGGAGGTCGACGAGGCGGAGGGTCAGGCTGTTCGTAGATGGCGACGAGAATCACCGGTGCAGGGATAGGGCAGAACAACTGGTGGTGCTGGGCACGACGGGGAAGTGCACGACTATGGCTTCCGGTAAGGGGAGAGTTGAGGGGTGTGGCAACAACGGAGGCCGAAGTGGCCTGGGGAGAGGCAGGATGCCTGCTCCGCGGGAGGGAGGTACCTGCACCTGGTCCTGGTGGGATACAATGCAAAGAGGAGGGAGAGCCCGGCCGAGGTGGAACGTGCGCTGCTATAGGGAGGAGGAGGCTCCGAGGCACCGCGAAGGAGGATAGGAGACGGCCTGGTTGAGGGGAGCCGCACATGAAGGTTGGCAGTTGGGTTCGGTCCTGCTGAATGGGGAGAGTGGCTGCCGGGGCACTACAGGGTGGCAGCCTAGTTCTGTGCAGGATGGCTCCGCTGAGTAGGGAGGAGGTGGCCCAGTCCGTAGCCGCCGTGCATGGGAGAGGGGAGCTGCTTGGTACGCTGAGGGAGAGGTGGCCGCTAGGTGGCCTGGGTGCGCTGGGTCTGCCTGGTTCGTGCGCATGAACAGGGGGGCTCGTATCAATTTGAATTCATAACTTTGGATGTCAGCAGACCGAACATCCGACATCCAATTTAGATTTTGTTTGTGGCGTTGGGACCGTATCAACACCCTATTTATATTTTAATGAAAATTAAATTTTCTTGGCATAAAATTGACATGCGCTCCCTTTGATAGCACTTGTTGGAACTGGGCATGTAGCGGAATCCCCAAACAAGTGGGTTTTAAAAAATATTTCCACCGACGGTCGATGTAAACTTGTCGACGTCAGAGAAGAGCATCCTGGTCTTAGTCGAGGACCATGAATGGAGGATTTTAAGTACAAAATTAAACCGTAAAATACTTGTTTTAAATCCGAAGTCGTGAACGACGTCTGCTCGTCATCAGTGATCACTGCTCAAAGAATCCAAAGTTGAATTCCTCTAGATCATCCACACGTGCTTCAAAGAATCCACAGGAGTGCTGTTCGTCATAATCCAGGTGCTAGCGCAGATTTGCGACGATGCCTTCGATGCTCCAACTACCATCGCATCGCATCGCTAGCGATGCCCGAGAGAGAGCTCCATCTGAGCTCCTTGGATCCAGAGCATCTCTCTCTAGAATGTGGGAGAGAGGAGAGGAGAGATAAGCTCCATGAACAGTGTTTGGCAAATGCCCCTCCTCTTATATTTATAGTTCTCAATTAAAATACTCGGTATCACCTCGCCAGCCCGAATACTTAATGCACTATCAATGAAATTTATGACCACTAAACTGAGTCATAAATATTTTTACCATTTAATTGTAATATATTAAAATATATTACATGATAATAATTGAGTCATTAACTCGACTCATCACTCCCATAAATATTAATTGAACCTTGAATAATTTAATATTCATTAATTAATATTTTTTCATGTATTTACTAAAAACTCGTAAATACATTTAATAAATTCAATACTTATTATTCTAAACTTGAATAATATGAATTTATTTATTGCATTGGTGATCATTTAACTTTGGACAAATCCCAGACCCCTATGGCAGGGCCCACCATGTCCAAAACTACTATTCAACTGAATAGGGCATATTCTTGAATACGCTATTGTGTGTGACCCTCTAGGCCCTTATTTAGACATCCGTGAATAGTATTCACAGACCAAGAGTGGGATCTAGCAACCCATCATGGCCCCTGAATAAACAAGGATTGTCACAACATCGACAACCAACCTACAAACATGCAATGTGTAATATAATCTCTTTGTCTATGATATCTCATAAAGCAGGACACACTCATGTGTCATTGCCCTTTTCTTGATTTATAGTTTGTTGATTTAACTGGATAGATTTACCCTTGACTGCCATGGCCATGGTCTTATAAAGGTACTTCCATCCATATCAACATGTCCTAAGATATATTACTTCTATAACCCGGAAGCGACAAATACTTTCTTGACCATTCAACCAATGTCATGCCACCAACGACGCACCTGACAAAAAACTACCTCACCACAAATTCATCTCCATGGTTTTCGTCTTGCATCAAAGTACGCAATCAAATGACATAAATTAGTAATGATCTCAAGTCAGGAGACCATTACACATGATCGTAGATAGGAACGTCCAATCACACCCAAAACATGTGGAGTTCCTATTGGCAGGTCAGTCATCATGATCTCACTACTAGATATCACCAAGTGCGAACTACCTGAGAAGAAGTCTCAATGCTTATGAGCCCCCAACACCTGATGGTCATACATCAACTATGTCCAATTAGTAAGACGTATCTAGATCATAAAACATATATTTAAGATTAATTTCATAGTATTTAGAGGTTCTCATTATAGCCTGGGAACTGCTATAACCTTTCGATATGACAATTAATCTTTGGACATTACAATTTCAATAGTGGACGCAGAAAATTCTACACTATAATGGTTAGATGACATCATGCATAGCTTACTGTATACACGATATGGTAATCAAAAGCACTGAATAGTTGGGTCTAGGGCACCCACTATTTCAAAAATATTGATATATATATATATATATGATAAAAATGTATTAAAAATATAATAAAAAAATAATAAAAAAAATTCAGGTGTGGGGGTATAGAAGACGGTGTGGGGGGATGCGGAGGAAGGCGATGACTTGAGAGAGGTGGGGGGGGGGGTATAGTGACCCTACTTTTTCTTAGATAACTACATTAAAGCATTAAAAATCATGATACAAAGGTTTAGTGTCTTGGAAAAATTAGGACCATATATAAAATTTACTAAATAAAACATAAACATTTATTTAATCCCTTATTCTCTAGCTTCCCAGTGTTCCTCATGTTCTCCTTATTACATGTAATCATCTTAGGATACACATCAATGAATGGGGTGATATAAAATCCTTGTAATAGGATAGATAAGAACATGAATCAACATAAAATGGGGTGAGCATTATCATTATCATTATCATCATACCATACATATAAGGTCATAATCATGAGAGGAAGCATTAAATAAAGGCTTGGAATGTGGAAATGCAAAAAAATGAAACATCATGTCTTAGTGGTCAAATACCACACATAAATCAATTTATATCACGAGATACATCAAATTACCCAATGCATTGGAGCACTATATAATTCTGAGCGCACCTGTCACATCACATCATTCACATGCGCTATATAATTCCAAGTGCACCTATCATGTCATAGAATTTACATTATCTTGCATGCCATATAGAATGTATATCAATATTGGACATAAAATAACCAATGAAAAGAAATGAGTTTCATTTCCTAAATAATAAATTAATTAATAAAATTTTGGGTTCCCAAAATAGATAGAAAATAACATACTTGGTATAAGAATCATCAATTTTTAGCGAAGAAGAAACAATATCACGAGAAGTAAAAGATGTGTTTTTAGAAAGAAGAGTTCTTTAGAAAAAATATATCATTTTTCATAAATCCAAATTGGTAACATGTATATCCTAGAAAATATAATATAAATATAAATAAATTATATTTGTGGAACATTAAAAGAATTTCCATACTAAAAATGGGGCGAAAGAGGGAAACCCAAAGAAAGAGAGTTGGATTCGAGAATTCCACTTACCCTATGGTTAAATTATTTATTCAATTTAATATACTATAGAATAAAATTAAATTCATTAATTAACAAATCCATAAAATTTTATAAATGAATTTTATTCATTATAGCTTTATTAATTTCATTTATGATCTTTTTTATGAGTTATACAATTTAATTTCATCGTTCGAGAGTGCTTGTTTTCTTGGTTTTCAGGATCGACTTACTTGAATATGAGTATGAAGGTTTATATAGAATGGGTATAATTATATAGAATTAAAAATATATGTTATTAATGAAAATATATAGGTTTAAATGGTTATATATATCATTTGGTTAAATGGAACGAGGATGAATCATTAGATAAATATTTAATGATAATCATTTGGGTTAATTTTGGTGATTTTTGATCACAAAAAACCTGATTTATTTTATCATTTAGTATTATGTAAATATTTTAGTTCAAGAAAATAAAAATGGTTATAAAATATATTTTAAATTATGTCCCGAAAATTATAGTGGTTTTATGAATATAATTAAAGTTGTTAAAGGAAAATGAAAACACATCATCCACAATGTCGGTAAATTGATACATCACGGATAATGATTTCATTTTTAGAATAAAACTGAGAGATAAAGGAGTTTGATGATGGATATTATATTAAAATGATATAATTAAAGTATATAAATGATACTGGATTAATCATTAACATTTGGATAGAGGAGGTGAGTAGATAATAAGAAATGAAGAAGAAATAAAAAGAAATTAAAAGAAAAAGGTAAATGATTTTACCTCTTAAATATATCCTCTTTGAGAACCTCCTTAGGGAAATGGTTTTGGTCCTTTGATGAGGAAAAGGGATACTATATTTTGGGGAGGAGATTTTGAATATACTTGAGCATAATTTGTACAAGGATCAAATCTTGATAGGTGTGACGAAAAGAGGTGGTGAGGGGTGGTATTTATAGTAGAGGAGAGGGGTGTTTTCCCATTATTATATTCATTAGTTTATTATTTTGGATCAAGAATATGAATATTTTGAGCATTATCAAAAAACATATAAAAATAATTAAGGGAAGTTTGAGATTATGGTGCTAACATCAGCGATGACTAAAGTAATAGTATATTTAACTTATAATACACACAAACACTATAAATTGCCGTATTTCAATATTCACAAAAAATTCAAGTATTTTAGAAAAATCACAAAAATACACTCTAATAATTTTTCAAAAATCATAATTAAAAAATGAACTCCATTTTATGAAAATAATTGTTTATATATGAGAAATTTAATTTTTAATTGAAATCATTATTTACTAAAAAAATACAGACTTCAAAATTAAAACTAATTTTCTAACACTTTGAAAAATTAATTAAGGTCTCATGAAATTATATTATAATAATAAGACAAAAAATTATTAATTTATCAATAAATTTTATGAAAATATATTTTCTTTTAAATTATTAAATTAATTATAAAATTTTAAATAAATATTTTTGACTTACAAAAATACCAACATTTAATTTATCATTTTTAAAACATTTATTTACTTATTCAATGAAATAATTATATCATATTTTCATTCATAATATACCTAAATTTTATTTTTAATTTCAAAGGTTAAGTTACTATTCTATTGGAAAAATTACTATTCCTAAGGGTCATGTTACTATTCCAAATGTCAAGTTACTATTCTATCAGTATAAGTTCCTTAATGTTTAGAAATACCTCTTATTTTATTCATTAATCATTTATTAATTTTTTATTGTGTTCACTTTGTTATTTTATGTGATTTATACTATATGAAATTATTATAAGGGTAAAATTCCATTGGAAAAAGTTTGGGTCGTTACATTCTTACCCCCTTTTGAAATTTCACCCATGAAATTTTGTTTTACACAAATAGGTGAGGGTACTTCTGTAACACCCCAGGTAAATAAATAATATGACATTTTCAAATTTATCCATACTTGTGAATAAAATATTAATATTACTTTAAATTGGACGCTATGCTCGATGGCGTACCCAATACGCAACAATGAGTTTTTTGGGAATCTTACGTTGCACTCCAATAATAAAATAATATTATTTTAAATGGTAGTTAACGCCTAGCCGTTGTAATGGCGGGAATGAACAGAACTAACTACAAAATGATTATATATGTTTGTCAAATATTTTTACTTTTTACAATAAATGTTAGAGGATTACAAATGTGAATGAATCCAATTTTAAGCGTAAACATTCTAATATTCTTTAAAAGGTCGATTAAACGCCTTTTGATGGCGAACCTATTTTAAATCCACTTTTTGACAATTTTATGTGTTATATTTGACAAAATAAAATTCTTCTTTAGAATCGGGACATCAAAATTTACGTTGTGTAAATTTTTGGTATTTTTCCGATAAAGTTCATTTTAAAAAATGAATAGTGAAAAATGTTGTATTTTAATTCAAAACCTCTTTTTAATATAATTTATTTATATGATTATATTATCTTGTGTATTGGTTTTAAAGTGAAATTAGAATATATTTTTACCATTTAATCCAATAGTGGTTATTGTAATTAATTTCATCTTGAAATTGGACTTAAACTAGTGTCAATCTTTTGATACTTATTGTTTCATAAAAACACGCTATTTGCTCTGACAGTGGGAATTAATTATTAAATTAATTAATGTAACTTATATGTTTTGAATTTTTTAAAATAGAAATCATTTTAGAATTTGGAATATAAAATATATCTTAGGGTGAATTTTTGGTATTTTTCTGGAAAACTTCAATTTTTGATGAATAGTGAAACCACTAAGTGGTAATTAAAAAAAACCAATTTTTCGTTTAAATGAAATTTTACCACCTCTGTGTTTTGAATTTAAAAAATCCAACATACATGGTTGTCATTAATAATTAAAATGTGGTTCAATGGGATTAAAATAATTTTTTGGTGAATAGTAACTCTTAAGTTTTTAATCGCGATTAGAGGTAATTAGTGTAATTTAAGGTAAAAATAATGTTTTAAATAATATGAAATGACCTAGACACATGTCCTACCCTCATTGGATGTGTCATGGCCGACCAATAAAATTCATGGGTCAACTTGGGGACCCCATGGAGCCACTTTGGTAGGAAAATGACATAAATAAGTTTTTATTTAAAGTTAAAATAAAAATGTCACAAACATGAGTTGTTTTAATAAAACAATTTTTAAATGGTGTTATAAAAATCATATTTTTGACTAAAAATATTCATTATAAATCTAAAAATATTTCATACATCATGATATTTTTTTTATAATTTTTAGACATTAAATAAATTAAATTATTTATGACACCGTGATGATGCAGTGATTACCTCATAAATGAACGATTTAAATAAAATGAGAAGATAGGGTGAAATCTAAGTCTTACACTTGTCACAAACCTATTGGATGGGTGTATTTAGAAACCTTATCACCTTATACTCGAAATATATCCTTTTGGGACCTTTAAAATCCGAAAATCATTTTATAATAAAGTAATATTTTATAACTTTCCAAGAGTGCCCCTCCTCTCCTATTATAAAAGGCCCCCACCTCTACCACCTTACACACACCTCTCAAGACTTTTTCTTGGCCAACCACTGCCCATTTAATCTCTCCACATACCTCTCTTCATCATTTAACCCTCACTTTTGGCAGAATCCTTTCCAAGGAAGCCTTTGAGCTCAAATCAAAAAGAGTTACCCGATTTAAAGGTAATGTCTTCCCTTATGTTCTTTTGTTTTATTTTGCTTCTCCAAACCCCTAAAATCTTTTTATTAATTTTTTTAATAACAACACTAGTATATTAAATATAATATAATGTAGTTATAAGAAGTATTCTATCTACACTTTCACACACCTCCTTCTAATGGTTAAAGAACATACTGTTTCTGTGGATGGCGAATTACTGCCTCATGAAACGATGATTTCTTCAATATTCTTTTAACACCTTAAAAGGTGGCCATTAAGATGTAACTATATTTATATATGATATATAATATGTTTATGTTTTCCTTAAGCTTCTGTATTTTTCATTTATGTCATACCTTTATGGTTTCCATTATGGGTAAACGCGATATCTTCATTTTAGGAAGTGCGGACTACCACCCCCTCAAAGTGATTTGATTCGTTAATGCCATATGCGGGATGTATAAAGGATGGAATTAATGGTATTACATATGATATCCTACTGGAATTATAATATACCTTTATATCATTATTATTTCATTCCATTGAATACAAAAAAAAAAAGAAACAAATGAAAGTAGCGTTCATGCGTACGTACGGCTTACCGTCTCCATGAACGGTACAATTCATTTCTTATCTCCAAATGTTATGTACTATTATAAGTACATATATATAATGGATATATATGTAATACATTAAATATAAATTATGTATATAATTATGTAATTATAATATATATATATATATCTCATTTTGTTTTAATTCCATTAATATGACAGAAAATGAAAGTAGCGTTCATGCGTACGTACGACCTACCGTCTCCATGAACGATGCTTTTAATTTTTTTATCTCAAAATGCTATGGAATAGTATAAAATGAATATATAATGGATATATATGATATTTAAAACATCAATACTATTCTGGATATGATGTACCTATAACTACATGGAATATTCTTTTCCAACAAGTTCAATTTTCACTCATGTACCGAACATCAAAAAAAACGTCTGATATGAACTCACTTTATCAACCAATTATTATAACATTATAATATGTGATATGAACTGAATAATAATATTTAAAGGAGGTCCTTAAGAAATTATAAATTGACCAAATTTTATTATTCAGGAGATTAAAGAACGATCGAGTCATGTCGGACACGAGGTAAGGGATCCGACCCCTCTCTTTCTTTTTAAGTACACTCTTTATGTCATTCATTTTAATCTCATCTTTCTTATGATTGAGATGTTATTTTATATTACTCTTACTATAATTTTCATTTTCATATGGTGAGATACCATACTTTCTCTCATCAATCCATTTTGGAAGTTTTGAGTGGCGCTGTTAGGCTGCCGAATTTTCGTTAGAGATCCTACCTCTCTCTTCCTTTTTAAGTACTCTCTTTTATGTCATTTATTTTAAGCTCATCTTTCTTATGTTTGGGGATGTTATTTTATATTCCTCATTCTGTAATTTTTATGTTCATATTATGAGAGACACTATTTTATCTCATAAATACATTTTTGGAAGTTTTAATTGGTACCGTTAGGCTGCTGAAATTTCGTAAGGGTTTTTTTATCTCACTTTGTGTTTTCGTGAGATTCATGCTACATTTGCCAATATTTACTTTTGAGTGGTGTATGTACTGTCAATTATTCTACTCTTTTTGTAACATAATTTTTTTTATGAGTATTTACATCAATGTTTTATAGTCCTTCTTTCGTGGGGTGCACATTTTGAAAGTTACCCAAATCGGTAAGGGGACCTTTCACCCTGCTCTTTTTAAAAGACTTATTTTGTTATGCCTTTTAATTTTCGTCTTATTATGTGAGGATATGTTCTTATATATCCTTATTGATATAAATTTTATTTCCAAGTGATGAGATACCCTTTATCTCTCTCATCAACTCTTTTTCTAAAATTTGATGTGACACCGTTAGTTTGTCAAGGGAACTTCTTAACCCAATTTCGATTTCTTTGGGTTCAACATGTAGTTATTGAATATTGTTGGGCGGAGAGTGATGGCAAGAGGGGGGGGGGGGGGGTTGAATTTCCTTTTAAAAAATAATTAACAATTTAAAATCAAAGTTAAAGGTGCAGCGGAAATAAAATAGGCAAGACACAAAATTGATAACGGAGTTCGGCTTAAACCAAAGCCTACGTCTCCGCTCCCAACTCAACCGTTGAGAGATTTACTACCGCTTGCTTTTCAATGGTTTTAGCAAGAAACCCACTAGACTTTAAGGTTAGTCCAGAACCTATTACAGCTTGCTTTTAATGGTTGAGCAAGAACCCACTTACTTTTAATGGTTGAGCAAGAACCCACTAACCTTCTTAAAGGTGAAGGCTAGCTCACCTATGACTCAAGCCTTTTAAAGGGAAGGCTTGACTAACCTCTTCACACCTTGAAGGTGGTGTGAAAACCCAAATGAAGGAGGATGAGAGAAAGAGGGCTTTGTAGGCACAAACCCAAATTGATGCTCAAAATAGATAAATAAGAAAAACCGTAATGAGAGAAGCCTTGGGCGCCAAAGGATTGATTGGTGATGATGAAGGGTGCTCCCAAGCTTCTATGGTGGTGCTCCTTGGATGTGGAATTGAGTTGGAGCAATTGAGGTTCCTTGAAGCAATCCCCCGGAGGTTCGCCAAATGATGGAAAAATGTTCCCGTGGGCTTTCTTATGTTTCTCCTGTGTTCCGGGGCTTCCTAGTCCTTTATTTATAGAGGGGGAACCCTCAAATGGCCTTTGGGGGTCTTCGGAGCCGTTGGAGAGGCCTTCGGAGCCGTTGGGATTCAAGTGGACAAGCCTGGTCAAAGCCCAACGACTAGTTTGACTGGCTCCACCGGCTGACCGGTGCTTGGCCACCGGTTGGCCGCTGCTTTAGAAAATGGAGACTTGTTCTGCCCAGGCTCCACCGGCTGACTGGTGAGGAGGCCACCGGTTGGCCGGTGGTGAGACAGTAGGTCTCACTATTTGAAGGGGTTCCACCGGCTGGCCGGTGATGGGACACCGGTTGGCCGGTGGTCTGGACAGAGGTGATGCCTTCTGTCCAGGCTCCATTGGCTGGCCGGTGGTCATCCACCGGTAGGCAGGTGGACTGAAAATCAGTCCACTTTGCCTTTTGTTCTTGGCCCACTTCTTTGGAAATCCTGAAATCATGACTATCATCCAAAAACACTTAAAACAAGATTAGATCAATAAGAGAGTGATTGTGATCATGAAAATTAAACCACGAGGGGTACGAGAGGTACAACAATCTCCCCCTATTTTGATGATCACAATCACCAAAACAAACAATGTAAAAGATTGAAATGAGAGGCATGCTTTAAAAGATAAATTGAAAAGTAAGCAAAGCATGAGAGAAAGATTTCTCCCCCAATCAACCAAGAATTTCTCCCCCTTTGTGATTATCAAAATAGCACGGGGCATAAAACTTGATTGAGGGACAAGTTGAAAAACAAGAAAGAGATTTTAAACCAATTGAAATTTTTGAAATTTGAATTGAAAGTTTTTGATTTGAAAGTTTTGAATTGAAGATTTGAAATTGAAAGTTTTGAATTTGAAAGTTTTGAAATGAAAGTTTTGAAATTAAAGCATAAAGGCTTAAACGATCCTAACTCTCCCTAAATAAAAACAACAAATCACTGGGGAGAGGATTTTGGAACCGAGACAAATTTTGGTCCGGTGAGACTCGCTAGAAGGTATTTTTCAATCCATACTTGTCTAGTGGCGGGTCTTCTCCTATGAAACTCATCACTAAAGGAAATGGTTTTGGGCCTACCATACCGGGCATTTTTGCAATCGCACTCATAAATCAAGTGCCCGAGTTTTTTACAATAATTGCAAAATTTATATTGGGATCTCCCCCTTACAAAAATAGTTGGAGCATGGGAAGAGGAAGCTTGCTTTGAATAGCCAAGTCCTTGGGTGGTTCTAGATATGCATTGGGAACCTAGCAATTTGGTCAAATTTTGTTCACCTTGGGTGAACTTGGCAAGAGATTCCCTTAAATCTTTGATTGTTGATTCCATAGAATCAATATCGGGAAGGTTTTGGACCTTGAGGGACAATTCCTCCTTTTCTTTGAGAAGTTGTTCCTTTTCGAAAGAAAGTTTTTTGAAATTCTTTTTTAAAGCAAAAAATTTGGAAGAAAGTTCGTGAAAACCTTCCTCCAATTGATCTCTAGCATATTGGAGATCCTCATAAGACAAATGATTAAATGAATTTGAAGAACTAGAGGATGAGGATTCGGAAGAGGATACCTCATGAAATGCCATTAGGCATTTTTTACCGTTGTCGCTTGAGGAGGAGGAGGAGGAGGATGTGGAGCTATCACTCCATGTGGCCTTGAATCCCTTCTTCTTTTCCTTTTGCTTGGCCTTTTTCTTGTTGAGTGGGCAATCGGGCTTGTAATGGCCATTCTTGCCACACCCATATCATGTTACCTCGGGCTCGGATTTTTCGTTGGGTTGAGCCTTGCAGGATTTCTTCTTCTTGTGCTTCTTCATGAATTTGTGCATCTTGCGGGCAAGATTCTCCATTTCTGAATCGCTGCTTGAAGAGGAAGATGATGAGGAGGAGGAGGAGATTTCTTCTTTTTGAACTTTGAAGGCGATGTTCTTTGGAACTTTGATCGGTTTGCCTTCCTTTTCAGCTTGCCTCCTCATGGTGATCTCGTAGGTCATGAGGGATCCGATGAGCTCTTCGACCGGCATGTTCTTGACATCTTTTGCTTCTTGGATTGCCGTGACTTTCGGTGCCCATGAGCTTGGTAGGATCCAAAGGATCTTCTTGACCATTGTTTCTGTAGACACATCATCACCAAGGGACTTTCTCCGATTGCAAACGTCAGTAAAACGCATAAACATTTCAGTTATATTTTCATGTGGGTGCATGGTAAAAGACTCAAAATCTTGGCAAAACATATCCAATCGAGTATCCTTGACTTTTTTGGTCCCCTCATGGGTAACCTCCAAAAGTTTCCAGATTTCATGTGATGAGGTGCATGTGGAAACTCGATTGAATTCATTACGATCAAGGCCGCAATGAAGAGCGTTCATGGCTTTGCCATCAAGCTCGAAATTTTTAATATCGGCTTGGGTCTATTTGGATTCATCGGGAGAGGAAAGGGAGTAACCATGCATGACAATTCCATAAATGGGATAACCTATACTTCTAAGAAAAGTGGTCATGCGGGTTTTCCAATAGGTATAGTCGGTTCCATCAAAAAATGGAGCACGACCCAAAGAATATCCTTCGGGGGTGAAAGAAGATGAAGCCATCACGATGGATCTTGAATTTGAAACCGGTGAAGGTATTACTCAAATTTTGCCTCTGATACCAATTGTTGGGCGGAGAGTGATGGCAAGAGGGGGGGTGAATTGCCTTTTAAAAAATAATTAACAATTTAAAATCAAAGTTAAAGGTGCAACGGAAATAAAATAGGCAAGACACAAAATTGATAACGGAGTTCGGCTTAAACCAAAGCCTACGTCTCCGATCCCAACTCAACCGTTGAGAGATTTACTACCGGTTGCTTTTCAATGGTTTTAGCAAGAAACCCACTAGACTTTAAGGTTAGTCTAGAACCTATTACAGATTTCTTTTAATGGTTGAGCAAGAACCCACTTACTTTTAATGGTTGAGCAAGAACCCACTAGCCTTCTTACAGGTGAAGTCTAGCTCACCTATGACTCAAGCCTTTTAAAGGGAAGGCTTGACTAACCTCTTCACACCTTGAAGGTGGTGTGAAAACCCAAATGAAGGAGGATGAGAGAAAGAGGGGTTTGTAGGCACAAACCCAAATTGATGCTCAAAATAGATAAATAAGAAAAACCGTAATGAGAGAAGCCTTGGGCGCCAAAGGATTGATTGGTGATGATGAAGGGCGCTCCCAAGCTTCTATGGTGGTGCTCCTTGGATGTGGAATTGAGTTGGAGCAATTGAGGTTCCTTGAAGCAATCCGCCGGAGGTTCGCCAAATGATGGAAAAATGTTCCCGTGGGCTTTCTTATGTTTCTCCTGTGTTCCGGAGCTTCCTAGTCCTTTATTTATAGAGGGGGAACCCTCAAATGGCCTTTGGGGGTCTTCGGAGCCGTTGGAGAGGCCTTCGGAGCCGTTGGGAGTCAAGTGGACAAGCCTGGTCAAAGCCCAACGGCTAGTTTGACTGGCTCCACCGGCTGACCGGTGCTTGGCCACCGGTTGGCCGCTGCTTTGGAAAATGGAGACTTGTTCTGCCCAGGCTCCACCGGCTGACCGGTGAGGAGGCCACCGGTTGGCCGGTGGTGAGACAGTAGGTCTCACTATTTGAAGGGGTTCCACCGGCTGGCCGGTGATGGGACACCGGTTGTCCAGTGGTCTGGACAGAGGTGATGCCTTCTGTCCAGGCTCCATCGGCTGGCCGGTGGTCATCCACCGGTTGGCCGGTGGACTGAAAATCAGTCCACTTTTCCTTTTGTTCTTGGCCCACTTCTTTGGCAATCCTGAAATCATGCCTATCATCCAAAAACACTTAAAACAAGATTAGATCAATAAGGGAGTGATTGTGATCATGAAAATTAAACCACGAGGGGTACGAGAGGTACAACAAATATGTCATACTTTGAATATGTGTGAATGACCTTTGATTATTTAACACTTAATATCCACGTATATTGGGTGTATTTATATTTGTCACACATAATTATGAGATTGATTTATCCTTAATTAAAGGACACCATCTTTATAATGGATTTCATCTCATTTTACATTTCTATTGAGACTTCATTGTTGTTATGCACCAGTTCACCCTTATATGGTGTATATACTGTCCTTTGGAATATTATATCATGAATCCCTGTATTCTCATGATATTATAAAGTTTGATTAAATGTTATCCCCCAATTATTGTATTCAAGTGTCTCTCATTTTGTTAAAAACCCTTTAACTAAAATATCGTTTTAAATGTTTTAATGATTTATTCTTATAAATATTTCTCATTAATATCCATGTTTTCAAAATGATTTTAAGGATTTATTAATATGGATATTAATGGTTTAAAATGTTAAAATCTTCAATGTGGTATGGGACACTTTGATTTAAAAATATCTTTATTAAATGTTTTAAATGGTTTTGAAAATGGTTTTTAGAATGGATTCATTATTTCAACATCTTAAAATGTTATATTTTTATTTCAATGTGGGAATGTTATCTTTCCTTTATGCTTAAGTTATGTGCTATGATTATGTTATGGTTCTTGGGCATTGTTATGAAGATGAGTGGTTCCGTGATAAACTAAGGGCGGGTGAGCCTGATATAGCTCTCCAATGCATTGGGTAACGCGAAGGGATTAAACGTTAAGGTTTCTCTGAAGAGATTTTAGGGAATATACTGTGATGGGTATTCCAAACATAACCAAGTGGGTTACTCCCTACGTAAGAATGTTATGAATGCCTCAAGTTACCTTTATGAATTATGTTTTCTATGATTTATTCATGATTTGATGAGGTATGTTAAAATGCTTATGTTATATGAGTAAAGTATGATTTCATACATGGACTAATGTTTTCTTTTCGTACTTTTATATCCCTTACTGAGCTTTTTATGCTCATCCCAAGTTTTTGAAATGTTCTTCACAGGTCAAGGGAAAGGTGCATGATATGATGATAATGTCAAGGAAGTGTTAAGAAAGAATCCATGTTTTATTTTAAATATATTTCCGTTGATGGGAAAAAATGAATACTATCTTTTATGTAACCACTTTGTTTAAATGTGGAATATAATTCATGTTTTATGATCTAATTCTCTAAAACTATAAACCTGAAAAGATCCTCAAGGTGAATTATTCATTTAATTCAATATTAAGTAAGGTTTAAGGCCATGGTCTTATAGTTGGTATTAGAGGTCAGTTTAGATAACTTTAGAGGTTAGGATATTCTCTAAGCATAAGTGACATTACCATAATGTTGAGGATTTCAGAAAGAGTCCTGGTTTTAGATAAAGTGAATGAGTAAGTATATCTTAGTGTTTATCTTCCTCAGTAGTACATGATGGTTTTGTTGATATACTCACACTGACATTTCTTTTTTTAGTGAATGGATGGATCTAGCAGGCACCAAAGTGACAATAGGTTTGAAGGAAACTATGGTGGTTCTCTGATTAAGATACTGGATGAAATGGGGGATTCAGTGAGGAAACTCGTGGTTGTTCTAAACCAACTATCTACGAGTCATGATCAACCACTTGTACCTTGGTATCTTCTATAATGCATCATGTACGAGATGAGCAATCTATGTGGAAGTTCAGGTAATAATTATAAAGGTAACCATTAGAGTTTATATGATCCTTACTTTTGAGGTAATTATGGGTTATTATATGTTATTATGGAAAATGAAAGGCATGAGATAAACTTTAGGTTAAAATATGTTATGATTATTTTTGAAGATTTTATCTCGTTTTTGGGAATGTTTTAAGAATTATATAGTTTTGGAAAAAGGACAACACGCAGACCGTGTGACAACCTGTCACGTCGGACAAAGCTGCTGGAATCGAACCCACCACCAAAGTGCTACCAGTATTTCTCGCCTACCACTGGACTACGTGAAGTCCCTGGTTAGTTTGACTAATTCTTTTTAGTTAGATGATTTTAGGAATCAAAAGTAAGTTTATTTTTGGTTATCTACGGAAAGGATTAACCTATCATGGAGGATTTGGGATTAGGTTAATTACTTTTTAATATGATAATTTTAGAGCAAGTGATGTTATTTGGAGATAAAAGTTAATTTGTACCTTGTAAGACTATGTGATTAAATCCTTAAAATATTTGGGTTTCAATATTAGTTTGGTTTACTTTGAATAATTTTATGGACAATTGTTTATCGAATGGTCTTCGTTGAACTTTGGGTGTTTTTGGACAAATTTTGGAGATTAAGAATGGATTTTATTTTTATAAAGGATTATACTTTTGTGGATTATCTGATCTCATACTAACAATTTTGGTTTTGGATTTTGTCTAAAGGCATGGGAAATATATAGTTCTCTTTTGTGGATTAGGTGATTCTCAAGGAGTTGATTATAGTACTCTTAATGCGAACAATACTTCCTAAATACTCGTCTTTTGGAGAAAATATGAGTTTGATTAAGGAATCTAGTAAAAGTTGAAAGTCTACGTGACAAGTAAGTATGTTTTATTATGATTTAGTTAAGCTCAAAAATAAATTCCTCAATGAAGAGTAACTTAAAACAAAAATGTTGTCTGTTAACTTTTCCTACTAGGGAATCGAATACCGTTTAACCCATCACAAGTTTGTGATTTTCTTATGGTTAACTTTCTCCTAGACATGTTTACTATCACTCTCCATCAGAACATGACCCTTTGTTTTTTTCCTCCATATACATGTTTTTCTACATGGAATACTAGTATGGGTTAACTTGGGTGACCTTTGTACTTCTATTTCTTTATTTTATAGTGATTGTTTTACTGAATCTTGTTCCAATGTGGGATTTTCAATGAAGTTTCCAAGCGCAATTTTAAAATTGTGGGGACGCAATTCCCAAAAGGGGGGAAGGATGTAACACCCCAGATAAATAAAGAATATGACATTTTCACATTTATCCATACTTGTGAATAAAATATTAATATTACTTTAAAGGGGACTCTATGCTCAATGGCGTACCCAATACGTAACAACGAGTTTCTTGGGAATCTTACATTGCACTCCAATAATAAAATAATATTGTTTTAAATGGTAGTTAATGCCTAGCCATTGTAATGGTGGGAATGAACAGAACTAACTACAAAATGATTATATATGTTTGTAAAATATTTTTACTTTTTACAATAAATGTTAGAGGATTAAAAATGCGAATGAATCCAATTTTAAGCGTAAACATTCTAATATTCTTTAAAAGGTCGATTAACCGCCTTTTGATGGGGAACCTCTTTTAAATAAACTTTTTGACAATTTTATGTTTTATATTTGACAAAATAAAATTCTTCTTTAGAATTAGGACATCAAAATTTACATTGTGTAAATTTTTGGTATTTTTCCGATAAAGTTCATTTTTTAATGAATAGTGAAAAATGTTATATTTTAATTCAAAACCTATTTTTAATCTAATTTATTTATATGATTAGATTATCTTGTGAATTGGTTTTAAAGTGAAATTAGAATATATTTTTACCATTTAATCCAATATTGGTCTTTGGAATTAATTTCATATTGAAATTGGACTTAAACTAGTGTCAATCTTTTGATGCTTATTGTTTCATAAAAACACGCTATTTACTCTGACAGCGGGAATTAATTATTAAATTAATTTATGTAACTTATATGTTTTTAATTTTGTAAAATAGACATCATTTTTGAATTCGGAATATCAAAAATATCTTAGGGTGAATTTTTGGTATTTTTCTGGAAAACTTCAATTTTTGATGAATAGTGAAACCACTAAGTGGTACTTAAAAAAACTGATTTTTCGTTTAAATGAAATTTTACCACCTCTGTGTTTTGAATTTCAAAAATCCGACATGCATGGTTTTCATTAATAAGTAAAATGTGGTTCAATGGGATTAAAATAATTTTTTTGGTGAATAGTAACTCTAAAGTTTTTAATCGCGATTAGAGGTAATTAGTGTAATTTAAGGTAAAAATAATGTTTTAAATAATATGAAATGACCTACAAACATGTCCTACCCTAATTGGATGTGTCATGGCCGACCAAGACAATTCATGGGTCAACTTTGGGACCCCATGGAGCCACTTTGGTAGGAAAATGACATAAATAACTTTTTATTTAAAGTTAAAATAAAAATGTCACAAACATGAGTAGTTTTACTAAAACAATTTTTAAATGGGATTATACAAATCATATTTTTGACTAAAAATATTAATTATAAATATAAAAATATTTCCTACATCATGATATATTTTTTATAATTTTTAGACATTAAATAAATTAAATTATTTATGACACCGTGATGATGCAGTGATTACCTCATAAATGAACGATTTAAATAAAATGAGAAGATAGGGTGAAATCTAAGTCTTAAACTTGTCACAAACCTATTGGATGAGTGTATTTAGAAACCGTATCACCTTATCCTAGAAATATATCCTTTTGGGACCTTTAAAATCCGAAAATCATTTTATAATAAAGTAATATTTTATAACTTTCCAAGAGTGCCCCTCCTCTCCTCTTATAAAAGGCCCCCACCTCTACCACCTTAAACACACCTCTCATGCCTTTGGCTCGGCCAAAACCTACCCATTTAATCTCTCCACATCCCTATCTTCATCATTCAATCCTCACTTTGGGCAGAATCCTTTACAAGGAAGCCTTTGAGCTCAAATCAAAGAGAGTTACCCGATTTAAAGGTAATGTCTTCCCTTGTGTTCTTTTGTTTTATTTTACTTCTCCAAACCCCTAAACTATTTTTATTACTTTTTTTTGTAACAAAAACAGTATATTAAATATACTAGGATGTTTTTATAATAAGGATTCGAGCTACACTTTCACACACCTCCGTCTAATGGTTAATGAACATACTGTTTCTGTGGATGGCGAATTACTGCCTCACGAAACGATGATTGTTCAATATTCTTTTAACACCTTTAAAGGTGGCCCTTAAGATGTCACTATATTTATATATGATATATAATATTTTTATGTTTTCCTTAAGCTTATGTATTTTTTATTTATGGAATACCTTTATGGTTTCCATTATGGGTAAACGCGATATCTTCATTTTAGGAAGTGCGGACTACCGCCCCCTCAAAGTGATTTGATTCGTTAATGCCATATGTGGGACGTATAAAGGATGGAATTAATTGTATTAAATATGATATCCTATTGTAATTATAATATACCTTTATATCACTATTATTTCATTCCATTGAATACAAAAAAAATAAAGAAATGAAAGTAGCGTTCATGCGTATGTACGACTTACCGTCTTCATGAACGGTACATTTCATTTCTTATCAACAAATGTTATGTACTATTATAAGTACATATATATAATGGATATATATGTAATATATTACATATAAATGATGGATATAATTATGGAATTATAATATATATATATATATATATATCTCATTTTTTTTAATTCCATTAATATGTCAAAAAATGAAAGTAGCATTCATTCGTACGTACGGCCTATCGTCTCCATGAACGGTGCTTTTAATTTTTTTATCTCCAAATGATATGGAATAGTATAAAATGAATATATACTGTATATATATGATATTTAAAACATCAATACTATTCTGTATATGATGTACCTATAACTACATGGAATATTCGTTTCCAACAAGTTCAATTTTTACTCATGTACCGAACATCAACAAAAACGTCTGATATGAACTCACTTTATCAACCAATTATTATAACATTATAATATGTGATATGAACTGAATAATAATATTTAAAGGAGGTCCTTAAGAAATTATAAATTTACCAAATTTTATTATTCAGGAGATTAAAGAACGATCGAGTCATGTCGGACACGAGGTAAGGGATCCAACCCCTCTCTTTCTTTTTAAGTACACTCTTTATGTCATTCCTTTTAAGCTCATATTTCTTATGATTGGGATGTTATTTTATATTACTCTTACTTTACTTTTTATGTTCATATGGTGAGAGACCCTAATTTCTCTCATCAATCCATTTTGGAAGTTTTGAGTGGCGCCGTTAGGCTGCCGAATTTTCGTAAGGGATCCTACCTCTATCTTCCTTTTTAAGTGCTCTCTTTTATGTAATTTATTTTAAGCTCATTTTTCTTATGTTTGGGGATGTTATTTTATATTACTAATTCTGTAATTTTTATGTTCATATTATGAGAGACCCTATTTTATCTCATAAATACATTTTTGGAAGTTTTAATTGGCACCGTTAGGATGCCAAAATTTCATAACGGGTTTTTTATCTCACTTTATGTTTTCATGAGATTCATGCTACATTTTCCAATATTTCCTTTTGAGTGGTGTATGTACTTTCCATTATTATACTATTTGTGTAACATAATTTTGGTTATGAGTATTTACATCAATGTTGTATAGTTCTTCTTTCATGGGGTGTACGTTTCGAAAGTTATCCAAATCGGTAAGGGGACCTTTCACCCTCCTCTTTTTAAAAGACTTCTTTTGTTATGTCTTTTAATTTTCATCTTATTATGTGAGGATATGTTCTTATATATCCTTATTGCTGTAAATTTTATTTCCAAGTGATGAGATACAATTTATCTCTCTCATAAACTCTTTTTCTAAAATTTGATGTGACGCCATTAGGCTGTCAAGGGAACTTCTTAACCCAATTTCGATTTCATTGGGTTTAACATGTAGTTATTGAATATGTCATCCTTTGAATATGTGTGAATAAACTTTTATTATTTTACACTTAATATCCATGTATATTGGGTGTATTTATATTTGTCACACATAATTATGAGATTGATTTATCCTTAATTTAAGGATACCTTCTTTATAATGGATTTCATCTCATTTTACATTTCTATTGAGACTTCATTGTTGTTATGCACCAGTTCACCCTTATATGATGTATATACTGTACTTTGGAATATTATATCATGAATCCCTTTATTCTCATGATATTATAAAGTTTGATTAAATGTTATCCCCCAATTATTGTATTCAAGTGTCTCTCATTTTGTTAAAAACCCTTTAATTAAAATATCGTTTTAAATGTTTTAATGATTTATTCTTATAAATATTTCTCAATAATATCCATGTTTTCAAAATGATTTTAAGGATTTATTAATATGGATATTAATGGTTTAAAATGTTAAAATCTTCAATGTGGTATGGGACACTTTCATTTAAAAATCTCTTTATTAAATTTTTTAAATGGTTTTGAAAATGGTTTTTAGAATGGATTCATTATTTCAATATCTTAAAATGTTATATTATTATTACAATGTGGGAATGTTATATTTCTTTATTCTTAAGTTATGTGTTATGATTATGTTATGGTTCTTGGGCATTGTTATGAAGATGGGTGGTTCCGTGATAAAATAAGGGCGGGTGAGCCCGATATATCACTCCAATGCATTTGGTAACGCAAAGGGGTTAAACGTTAAGGTTTCTCCGAAGAGATTTTAGGGAATATACTGTGATGGGTATTCCAAAAGAAACCAAGAGGGTTACTCCCTACGTAATAATGTTATGAATGCCTCAAGTTACCTTTATGCCTTATGATTTCTATGATTTATTCATGATTTGATGAGGTATGTTAAAATGCTTATGTTATATGAGTAAAGTATGATTTCATACATGGACTAATGTTTTCTTTTTGTACTTTTATATCCCTTAATGAGCTTTTTATGCTCATCCCAAGTTTTTGAAATGTTTTTCACAGGTCAAGGGAAAGGTGCATGATATGATGATAGTGTCAAGGAAGTGTTAAGAAAGAATCCATGTTTTATTTTAAATATGTTTCCATTGATGGGAAAAAATGAATACTATATTTTATGTAACCACTTTGTTTAAATGTGGAATATAATTCATGATTTATGATCTAATTCTCTAAAACTCTAAACCTGAAAAGATCCTCAATGTGAATTATTCATTTAATTCAATATTAAGTAAGGTTTAAATCCAGGGCCTTATAACTTCTCCTTCATCACCTCCTCCGGTTCCAAAGTCACTTATTCATATTTATGGTTCCTCCACAACCCTTTGACATGGTGTTTTGTCTTGTTGCGTAGAACCTTATCTCTTCGGTCCAAAAGCTATACCGTATTATCCTCATAAGAGAGATTTATCTTCCAATTGTACCAGTTCTGAGTTTAGTACATGTGAGGGATCTGGTATGTCCTTTCTCATGAAAGATACATGGAACATGTAATGAATTTAAGGCATAATTGGTGTAATTCCAAGCCAACAGGCCACTTCTCCTATGCAATCAAGGATCTCAAAGGAGACAATGTACCTTGGGATAAGCTTCCCTTTTTTTCCAAACCAATAACTATCTTACATGGTGATATTCCAAGGAAGACTTTATCTCCAACGTCGAACTCTAGGTCCCTTCAATAGTTGTCAACATATCTATTTTTATGACTCTGAGAAGATTTGATATGTTTTTGTATGGATTGAACCTTCTCTACAATTTCTTACATAAGATTAGGTCCAAGTAGAGTTCGTTCTCCAAATTCATCCCAATAGTTTGGAATTCTACATCACTTTACATACGAAGATTCATATGGAGCCATCTGAATACATGAGTGTAAGATATTGTTGTATAAAAACTCAACCGATGGAATATTCTAATCCCATCCACCTTTGAATTCAATTTAGTAAGATCTTATAATTTCTTCGATAATTTTAATAGAACTTTTAGATTGGACATCAGTTTGGGGGTGATAGGTCGTGTTGAAATTCAATTCAGTACTCATGGAATGTTGGAGACTTCTCTAGAATTTAGATATGAACCTTGGATCATGATCAGAGATGGTTGAAAGTGGAACCTCATGCAGCCTCACCACTTATTTCACATATATTTTGAGAAATTTTTCGAGTGAGAAATATCCCTATAGAGTAATAAGTGGCCAGTCTTGGTAAGTCAGTCCACCATAACTAATATTGTATTGTTTCATTGGGATGTCTTCGGGAGACCAATGAAAAAGTTGATGAAGACATTATCCCATTTACACATGGGTATAAGAAAGGGTTACATCATACCTTTGTACTTATTTCACTCTATTTGAACTTGTGGAAATATCAAGAAACTTTAGATATACTCAGCAATATCCTTCTTTATTTTGTCCCACTGGAAGTGTTCTCAGAGATCACAATATATCTTGGTGATACCAGGATGAATGGAGAAAGGTGAGATATGTGAATTATCAAATCGATCCCTATTTATCTTAGGTAATTAAGAAACATAAATCCTAGTTCTAAACCAGATCACACCATAATCATCCATATAAAACTATTTTTTTCTTCCCTTCCTTTACCGTGTTCACCTTCTTTTGTAACTCCAGATCATCCCTTTGTGCCTCTTTAATCTTCTCTTAGATAGATGGTTTGGAAATAATTTGTGAAAGTTATGGTGTATTACCTACCATTATTTTTTCCAAATCCATTATTTTTATGTCCAATAAGATAGACTCTTTCTCAATCCGAAACATGGATATAGTAGTAGGTTCTTCTACTAAGAGAATCATCTACCTTTTTCTCCTTAATAGGATGATAGTGTATAGAGAAATTGTAGTATTTGATTATCTATAATAATATCCTTTGAAACATTTTAAGACCCTTTTGTGTGAACATGTACTTTAGGATCATGTGATTGGTATATATGTCACACTTCTCACCATATAGGCAGTGCATCCATATTTTCAATGTAAAAATCATAGCTGCTAGATCTAAATCAGGCATCAGGTAGTTCTGCTCATGGATCTTCAACTAACGTAAGGCGTAGCCTATCACTTTATCATTTTGAATGAGTAAACAACCCAATAATTTCTTTTAATAATCATTGTATATCATAAAACTTCCTCCACTTTTTGGTAATGTGAGTAAAGTTTCAGTGACCAGTCTTATATTTTCTTGAATATTTCCTCAAATTCTTATGTCCAAACAAAACTTTACCCCTTTCTTTGTTAACATAGTTATCCAGCCAACAATCATGATAAATTTCTCAAAAAACATTGATAATACCCTTCTAGACCAATAAAAACTAAAGATTTATGTGACATTGAGGGTATGAGACATTCCTCAATTTCTATTGTTTATGAAAAGTCCAAAAACATTCACCCACTTGTGATCACATGTCTCAAAAATGTGACTTGATAAATCCAAAAATCACACTTTCTGAACTTGGTGTATAACTTCTCATTACTTAATGTCACCAATTCAAGCCTTATATGTTCATAATGTTCATCATATCTCTTAGAGTATATGATAATATCATCAATAAACACAACCAATTTTTTTGAGGTAATGTATAAAGAATCTATTCATAAAATCCATGATGATTACAGGGGAATTAGTAAGTCTAAAGGGAATAAAAAAAACTCACAGTTCCCATACATTGTATGGAAGGAATTATTCTAAATATCTTCCTTATTCACCTTTAGCTGATGATATACTAAATAAAGATCCACCTATGAGAAGTACTGAGCTCCTCATAGAAGATCAAACAAGTCACCAATCCTTGGAAGAGGGTACTTATTATTTATGGTGATCTTATTAAATCCTAGTATTTGATACACAACCACATTGATCCTTCATCTTTACAAAATGAACTAATGCACCCCAAGGAGATGCACTAAGTCATATGAACCCTTTTTCCAAATTCTCTTGAAGCTACTTCTTTAAATCTTCTAGTTCGATCGGGGCCATCCTATAGGGGTATTTTGAGATTGGAGTATCTACGAGTATGAGTTCTATTGATAAATCTACCTCAAGATCTGGGGGAATTTTAGTTAAATATTCAAGAAATAAATCACTATATTCCCTACAATGGAATTTCCCCTAGTTTTACACTTTCATTTTACTCAACCATTTAAGTGAGGTATTATTCTTCACAAGAATTCAACACCCACACCATTTGAGGATTTTCCAAAGGACATTAATGATATTCTTTTCATTTATAGAGGAGTATGGGATGGTTATGAATATGAAAAGATATATCCTTTTCCTGATAGTTAATGTGTTCTCAATATAATGAGAGACAATCCATCCTTAGTATATAATAAAATTCTACTAAGGGATGTATCATGAGATTTGCTGGGAGAATATTCCCACATACGCCAATAAGATAAGATTCCAACAAATGGGTTTTAATGATATCACCACTAGGTGTTTTTAAGGATATACCTACTTCATGGTTTCAGGTATTTGATTCAATAGTTCTAGAAAACTTGAAATATATAAAGGAATGTGTAGAACCAAAATCAAATAATACTTTTTAAATTATTTAGTGAATAGAAAGTTTAACTTGTATGGCTTTATTTTCCTATTCCACTTCAAAAGTAGTGATGGAATAAGGATTCTCTTGTTCCTTTGGATTTTGTGGCTAATAACGTTGATTACCCCAGAGGACTTGAGATTTAGTGCACTGGATTGTATAGTTCTTTTACTCCCTATATTTTTAGCACTGAACCATGGGTGGTTCTCTCCTTTCCTCCATTGCATCGATAAAATTATTTTGGTATCTTCAACATTCATGAGCTTAGTGGCCTTCTCTCCCACACTTATCTAATTTCCTCATCCCTTGAGTCACTTCCCATGATGCTTCTTCCCACATTTTTGACATGTGGGTGGTTGGGATTTCATTCCACTTTTTTCAGTAGATCTCCTAGTTTGAAACTCTATCATTCGTTTCTTATCACCATATACATGGGACCATTTTCTAAACTCTATATCTACTTTGAGAGAACATCAAACAAATTATTTATAACTACCAAAGTCTAGTATTTCTAGATCCTTTAGAAGGTGTTTTTTTAATCTACTAATGAATCTATCAATTTTATATCATTTTTGAAAACAAAACCTGAATCATACCTTTAAAACCTTGTGAAATTTACTTCATAGGCCATGAAAGATCCACCTTCCTTTTGTTTTAGCTCTATGAAGTCTATCTCCATCTTTGTATGAAAAGTTCAAGGGAAATACTTGTTAAGAAACATTATCTTAAAGTATTCACACTCCATATCTTTGATTTTGTACTTCAGATTGGTGTTATTAATTAAATCCCACCATTGATTGAACTATCCATATAAATAGTAAACATCCAAAGTCAAATTCTCCATATTAGAATAGTGAATCACAAAAAATATATTATCCATTGATTTGACCCACTATTTTGTGACTAGTAATACTAAAGATCTACTAAATGTCGATGATCATTTCCATATAAAACACTAGATATCTAGTTTCTCCCTATTAGATGAAGGTGGAAATTCCTCATTATTCAGGTTATTGTTCATAACCTGAGATAGCTGGGTAAACATCAATATGAAATTTTTAACTCCGCCACCTAAGGCATTAGGGATGTAATTCAAGAAATCAATAAATTTTCCTTCACATGGGTTGTTGGCCTAGTTTCTCTTATTTCCCACCATTTTCTAAAATATAAAAAGTTATAACAAAACATAAGTAAAAAATTCATGAATAAATAATTTATTCCTTTGTGAAATTAAGTCTAAAGGCATATATCATGGTATCAATTTATTTATCATTTTAACAAACAAATCATCTTGAGAGATTACATATACTTAGTCTCATATTAAGGGTTTTCACTAAGGTTCTCTAATCCTAATTACCAAATTAACTAAACTATTCTCTAATACCAACTATAATGACCCTACTTTTTCTTCAATTTCTATTACATCATTTTAAAGATAAAAAACTTAAAAGCATTAAACAAATAGGATCCAAAGGTTTAGTTTCTTGGGAAAATTAGAACCACACATAATATTTACAAAATAAAACATAAAAATTTATTTAATTCCTTCTTATCTAGATTATTAGTGTCTCTAATGTTTTCCTTAGTACATGTAATCACATAAGGATATACATTAAAGAAAAAAGTGATCTAAAAGCCTAATAAGAGGATAAATAAGAACAGAAATCAATATAACATGGGGTGAGTGTCACGAACCGAATCTAGTCTCCATCAAAACCGGCATCCGACCCAACCCGTGACAAGGCCCGAAGGGCGTTCCCGATCCCCATGGGCTGGAACAAGTTCCTGGGTATCATAAAATGAGAATTGGGAATGATTTACCCAAGTTTATAAACATAAACCAATAAATGAATCCAATAAAATAAATCTAGATTTTTCAAACCAAACAATGTTTTAAAAAAATTCAGAACTGAATTACATAGTCTAAAACAACTCAACAAGACTATAAAAAAGGTACAAAACCCAAAATGAGCATCCCAAGAACCTCCACATGGCAAGAGTCATCTCCCTCAAGCCATCTCCACAACACCGCATCATGAATGACCAGTGAAAACCCAAAATGTTGGCACAAAAGTTATACCCAAACCTGCGACAACAAAAATAACCAAGTCTACTTACACCCAAGGGTGTAAGTAGGGTGTGAGAAAATGCATAGTAGGATACCACCACTAATAGATTCCATGTGATAAACATTCAAAGATGAAAAGCATGCAAGTTTTCAAAAACATGTAATTTCTAGTTACAATTTCTAAAAGATGCAACTTAAAAAAAATCAGTTTTCAAGTGGGCTAATTTAAAGAATCAACACTTTTAAAATAAATTCAAAAGATACTAAATTTTTACATCCAAATATACCGTATGCCAATGGTAAGTATAAAGGATCTAATGAGTACAATCAATAGGAAATAACCCCTAGGCACTAGCTAGCTGTGGGTCCCAGGAACCTCATATCTCGGTGAGAGTAACCACAACAAAAATATCCGTTCTCGTGCATGAGCCACTAGTAGGGAAAATACCCATACCCTAATGGTCCCAAATAATCATCATCATTATAGTTTAGTTAGAGTTGTAAGCGTCAATCTTGCTAAGTGAAACTGAGGCCAAACCCCACAGATTCACTAGCATACTAGTACACGTCCACCCACCTAGATACCTGGGTTTTCTCTTTGTGCTCAAACGAGTTCAACACGCCATGAAATATACTTTTCACATGAAAATATCACTTCCACATCACACATTAACCAAATATCCCCATGTACATCACACAAGTCACAAATTTCACTTTTCATTCAAATGCATTTTGAAATCAAACTCACACCAAAATAGCCCACAACACTTTTTGCATAACTTTCACAATCCAACACATCCTTTAACAATTTTATGAAGTCCCTAAAAATATGATAAACATCACATAACAGCCCACTCACATGTTTCATAAAACCCTTTTTATAAACAAAATCCATTTTTCACATCGCACTCACACAAACAGCCCACATCATGTTCACACCTCTTTCACATTTCAGTAAATCCATTAAAAATTTTTATGAAACATTTACAATAGGATACACATCACATGAAACTTTCAAAACAGTTTTCCAATATGGTTTCACCTCTTACATAAATCATTAAACCACCCAAAACCTTCATAAAACAATTCTAAATAGTGTACCAAAGCTTTTCACATAAAACCCATTTCAAAACCATATTTCAAGGACAAAATCACACCAATACAAATTCAAAATAGAATTGGAAGCCCCAAAAACATTTATTAAACTACCCCCAACTGTTATACAAACACCTCAAACAATACCACAAAAGATCCACATGAAAAGCACACGTTTTCAAAATCACTTTCAAGAAGTACAATAAGGTTTTACACCTTAAACCCTTAAAAAAACCTCATTAATACCTAAAGGCACACCAATACCCTACCAAATCAGAATTTTTATCCCAAACAAGATTTATTAAACCAAATTCATATGTTATAAAACAGACCGAAACAATACCAAAGGGTTGCACATGAAAACCCCCCAATTTTAAGCTAAAATGAAACTATAAAAACAAATGCTTTAACAAATCCAACATAAACAGTTCCCACACCACATGTAGCATATTAGGAACATAATAAGTAATTCAAGAAAACTAACTCATCTAGAAATGATTACACATGGAATCACCTACCTTTTATGCCGAAACCCTCAAAACATGGTGTGAAACATCAACCGCACCACTACCGCACCTCAAGGAATATAAATCCAACCCTAGACCATAATATTTAACCAAAAAGACACCAAATCAAACCATATGTTCGAACCCTAACTTCTGGAAATTTTAGAATATATTGTAAGAGGGAGGAAACCCTAAGGAGAATGAAGAAATTGAAGAGAGAAACACTTACAAAAAACAATCTTGAATAAAACGACCCAAATTCCACTAGAATTTGAATTTGAAAACATCCAACCATTCAAGGGAAGTTCGAACTAGGATTATATGATCATGTAGGAACTGTAATGGGGGAAAAATAGTAATAATTTAGAGAGTTATTATGGAAATAACTTACCTCCTCAAATCTGCCCAATTTTAGAAACCCTAAGCATTTCAGCACTCACTCACGATGAAACCGAGCTCCAAAGAGGGGGGGAAAGGAAATGTGAGTTCGCCTGGGATTCTTAGGGTTTAGAGGGAGGTAGAATCACCAAAAAATGCATTATAATGAATAAAATATTAAAAAATTAAAGAAACAATTTAAAACTAGAAATGGGCTTTCAGGTTGGCCCAATTCTCAAATAAAAACCCAAATCTCCCATGATTATGGATTTATAAAGGCTCCAAATTTAAATGTGGTGTTAATATATCAGGGGAGGACATTTAGGAGTTGTAATTAGTGAAAAATATTAAAAAATTGAAAAAGTTATAAAATAAACAAAATTTATTTTTAAATCTGGAATTGGGCTCACGGTTTGGCCCAATTCATGAAACTCACCTATTCTCCATAAAACCTTTGGAAACCCCCAAAACAAAGAATGAATGGAAAATAAATTAAAAATAACTTTAAAATAAGTTATGTATGTGACAATTCTCCCCACCTTGAGAACTTTCCGCCCCAGAAAGTCACAACAAGGTCAAAGGAACAACCAAACCCCACTGAGAAACCAATAGGTACCCCCTTGCTAGGTTTCACCCCCAAAGGCCAAAACACATCCTGTGATCAATTAAAGAAGGATTACCCTCACAACAAAAACTTACACCACTTTCCTGAAAGGATCAATCACATTCATACTTTATCCCAAAAGAAAACTCCTTAAACACTATCCGAACAAGACTCAAGCAATTCACCCAAACGAACAACAACTTTGAACAAGGTTACACTTACCCTACTATAACTAAACCATTGGGAACTCTATTATATCAACATTTACTCAAGAAAGATGTTGGTAGCTAGATATCTCCGAATGAGACTATCTAAACCAATCCAAGACCATGGATAAATATAAGTTACTGGTACGGGCGGACACTAATACGCTCCCCACCATAAGAGACAACCAATATTTTTTTCCCGAGACAGAATCAAGACACTAATAGGGGGAGGCCTGAATGGACTCCCTAGTACAAGGGGTATACATCCATTAGAAATTTCCAAAAGAATATGAATGATACCCATGGTGGGTCTCCCCACCACAAGAACCAACATCTTAACCAACCGGCATGGGCCGACACGAAAAGACCCCAAAAAATTAATGATTTGGGAAGGCTACACAGCTAGTCCACATGATTTGGGAAACCATGCACTAACTATGTAGATCATTATTTCCACATGGCTTCATGGCACATGGTTACTACTAATCATTTACAAACCTCCTGCTCAGCCTGTCTAGCCAAATTTCAATCCATTCTCCAAAGACTCAATGTAAACCAAAGGGGGGAAAGATATTGGGTGATGACATGGGTACAAGGCCATCCACCTATTCTCACTGAACGAGAGCAACAGAAGAAAGATGATTACACCATAGGTTTAAACTCTTCCTAACTTTCATATTTAGGATAGGAATTTGTACAAGGGTTTAAATGACCATGTGATTTCCCTTGACTACGAGCCAGATTCTCTCAGAGACCTATGGTTGGAGATCAAATGATTAAAGCATCTTCGGCATCGCAGTTAGTCTTTGGAAACCCACTAAATGAGAATTCTTCTTTCGGTGCCACCAAAAATTACACCGCAATCCCAGATAAGTTTTCCAGACATAACACATTCCAAACTCACTTTACCCTATCCCAATATTTCACTGAAACAAGGGCTAATAAGATGCACACACATCACACCTTGTTTCTTCAGGTAAGAAACAATAGAAGTAAAGAACACCTACAATCACATTCCTCTAAAATGGACGATTTTAAAGTTTTTCCATGGGATACATTCGTCCAACATAATAGGGACTCTCAGAGGATTTCACTACTTTCACTTATACGGTCAATCGAGCACATGACATCATAAGTGTAACGACCCAATTTTTTTGATTAGTATATTAACTTACTCTTAATGATTTAATAGAGATGTTAATGGTTAATGCAGAAAGAGGAGTCGATGGCTTCATCCAGTAGACTCAAACCTTATGAAGCCCACTAATCAGAGCTTGGGAAGGAAGTGGCATCTTTGGGCTTCGATTTGGACCAAGCCCAAGCCGAACTCCAACGTGTCAAGATTGAACAGAAACACATGTGGGAGAAGTTCAAGTTAGTAGAGATTACAACTAGGGAAATGTTATCTAAGCCTCCCTCAGATTCTCTCAATATAGCACACCTTACACTTAGGTCATATGCTAGTGTTATAAGGGGCTATGTGACGAGACCGTAGCTTCTTTGTGTAATCCTTTGTCATGAATAAATTGAGATTTCTTTTTTTAGTGAAGTTTGTGAAATTTCAAATGTCCGGATAATTTTAGGATGTATTTTATTGATGAATTTTGAGAAAAAGGATATTTTAAAATATTTATATAAACCTTAAATAATTATTGATGTGTAATGATTTTAAAAAAATGGTCTTCTGCAAAAGTGTTCAGGAAGGAATTTGGAGTCTAATAAGATCAACATAATTTTTGATGAATAGTAAATTATGAATAGTGATTTTATTCTTAGGATAAATAATGTGACCAAATGGATTAGTAATCTCACTTAAAGAAAGTTTTAATATAATTTAGACACTTAGATTAAGTAATGTGATTCAATAAAATGGGTAAATAACGATTTCATAAATTATTAGTCAAGTATTAGTTTTTTCAGGTGAATAGTGTTTTTTAATTAAAAATTAAATTAAAAATATTTAGAAAAGTATTTTTATAAAATGGATGTTATTTTTGAACTCAGAGCATCGATATTATGTTATGGTATTTTTTGGGGATTTTTCTGAAAAAATGAATTTTCGGTGAATAGTATTTTTATTTAAAAGTTAAATTAAATATATTTTGAAAATTATTTTTATAAAATGGAGTTCATATTTGTAATCAGAGCATAGATATTTGGTTAATGTGAAATTTTGGGTTTTTTCTAAGAAAGATGAATTTTCAGTGAATAGTAAAAATGCAGTTTTAGGGTTTCAGTATGTTTAATGACATCATAACTGTGTCATGATGATGTCATGAGATTTTTTAAGGGTTGGACAACCAAAGGTGATGAATTATTGTATTCGAGGCCCCATGTTGCCTAACTATATGGGAAATACCATGGGAGATCCCATGGTTATGAGAAAACCACTTGTGAGGTGTCCCTTGAAATTATTAAAGTATCACCTCACTTTCCCTATAAATACCAAGCCATTCTCTCATACTTTCGACTCCAAAATCATTCTCAACGAAGTTATTGTCTCCTTAACTCCCAAAGAGTCCTCCCAAGGTTCCCTCAAGCCTCTCAAGGTCCCAAACTTTGAGCTTTAAGAGTTACATTTAAGGTAAGGGATCCGACCTCTCTCTTTCTTTTCAAGCAATATCTTTTATGTCATTTCTTTTATGCTCCATATTCTTATATTGGAGGATGTTATTTTATATTCATCTTAATTCCCTTTTAATGTTCATATTATGAGATACCCCCTCTTGATCTCATCAATTCATTTTATGAATGTTTAAGTGGCACCGTTAGGCTGCCGAATTTTTAAGGGATTCTTTCACCCTTCTCATTTTTCAAAGTTCTTCTTTCATGTAAAGTCTTTCAAGTTACATTTTATTATGTTGGGGTATGATCTCTATATCTATAATACTGAACTTTTACATTCATATGATGTGAGACCCTATTTGATCTCGTCAATTATTTTTTGTTGAAGTTTAAGTGACGCCGTTAGGCTGCCGAATTTTCATAAGAGAAATCTAATTTTTGTCTTCCTTCCATGTTTTTCATTTCAAATGGTATGTCCTTAAAATTTCATTACCATGCTCATATATCCTTCATATTATATCCCTCTAATGTTTTATGGGTCATTTATAATCTAAAACCCCGAAACATAGCCATTATGCTGCAGAATTTCCATCTCAAAATGTCTCTCTCTTTTTCTAAAGTTCTTTTATTTTATTAAGTGAATACCCAAATATCTCTCTTCTATAAGGGTATTCACATATATACCAAGTTTTTCTATTTTAAATTCTGGGATTTACATACATGAGACCCGCTTTCCCTTTCCGTGTGTTTAAAGTGACATAAAGAACATGTCTTTAAAGCAGTTTTTAAAACGTTATGATTATGAAATGAAACCCATTTCTTTTATGCTATATGGGTTTTTTATGAAATTATTTATGATGATATATGTGGCTCACATGATGATAAAGAAAAATTTAAGGTTGTGCCCTGATAGCGCTCCAATGCATTGGGTAAAGACTTAATCTCTAGAGATGACCATTTTTAATGACGCCTTGGTGAATAACCTTGGTAATTTTAATGACACCTTGGGGATGGACCTTGGTGAAATGGAAATAATTGTCTAAGTTAAATGTTGTAGCCAAATATTCAAGTTATGAAAAACGTTATTTTTATTATGATATGACTCATGATTTCTTTCTCATGCCTTAAAGTTCTTTTCATGATCTTGTTGAAGTATCTCAAGTTCACATGTAAAATGTTTCTCTTGTTTCCCTTACTGGGCCTTCTGCTCACCCTTTCTTTTGATGTATGTACCTAGGTTATGAGATGCAGTAATGAACCTAGAATGAACTTAAGGAGAAGACTTTCAAGTGTTTAAGAAGAATGTTTTATGTTGTTTTCATGTATTATGTTCCTGGTTTCCAAGACACTAAACCTTAAAGATCCTCAGTTTTGTGTAATGTAATGAAAGTTTATGTCATAAAAAGGCGGGACGCCACAGTTGGTATCAAAGTATGGTTTAGTTATTTTTGGAAATTAGGATATAAAAACTTTAGGAATAACCCTATAGAAAAGTTTAAATATAGTAAAACTTCCTGGTATTTTGGTAAGTATTGAATAAGTGGTTTATCAAACAAATACATCCCTGTCTGGATACGAGCAGGCATAGGCGGCTCTGGAACAGATGTACATAGGGGTAAAACCCGAAAACACCGCTTTGAGCTAGACTCGAACGGGAACTGGTGCACGATAATGGTCCTTGCTGCACTCTTGGTTATGACACTCCCAGGGGATATGTTTGGTTAATCACAAGATTTTTATGAATCATTATGAAGGAATTATAGAGAAATGTAATTGTCTAAGCATGAATTCTTAGTTAAAAGATTCATAAATGAAATAAGTTTCTCACTAAGGTTTTATCCTTTTAGAAAATGGAGGGAAATAGGAGGAACTATGCAGATGGTGACCGCAATGCACCATGTGATGACAGTCCTCCGATGGAAGCCGTAATGGAAACATTCATGTGAATGATGAACCAACTGACTCAAGTTATGAGTAATAACTTGAATCAAGATGAGAGGCTGACATCACCACGAAGGGAACAACACTCTGTTGAGTCCTTCATGCATCAACGACCACCAACATTCAGTGGATCTACTAACCCATTGGTTGTGAAACAATGGATAAGCTCCATTGAAAAGATCTTTTCTGTACTCATTTGTTCGGAACAAGAAAAATCACCCTTGCTGTTTACCGCCTAGAGGGAGAAGCTGATCAGTGGTGGTCACTGGTCAAAAACATGAATCCTAGAGGAGAGATGGAAGCTATGGAGTGGGAAGAGTTCTAGGGAATATTCTTTAATAAGTATTTCCCTCATTCCATGAGAACGATAATATAGAAAGATTTTCTCAAGATGAAGAAGAAGGAGAACGAATCTGTCGGAAGCTATAAGATGAACTTCACCCAACTTTCACGATATACCTATAGCTTTGTCATGGATCCAAGCGAAAAGGTTGATAGATTTTTCGGTGGATTGAGACCTCATCTGCAGAAGAATCTAGCCAACCGGGACTATGATAGCTATGAGGAGATCATGCGGAGTGCAATGAAAGTCGAGCTAGATTTTGGTGAGACACAGTGGTATCATAAATAAAATGACAAGAAGAGATCGTTGGAGCCCAGTTTAGGGAAGACTTTTGAACAGGGAAGAGGTGGAAAGCAAATGCAACTTACCACATGCAATAAATGTGGGAAGAAGCATCTGGGGAACTGCTTGATAGGAAGTGGAAAGTGCTACAAGTGTGGAAGAGGAGGCCATATTGTTTGTAATTTTCGTAGTGAGGTGAAGCCTCAACTCCCCAACACTAACAATAGAGGAAAGATGGTTTTGGACCTACCCGGAGTCCATTTCTTCAAGTGTGGATAGCTTGGGCACTTTTCTAATCACTGTCCAAATCCAAGGGTAGTGGAGGGGAATCACCATCAGCCTCAGCAAAGCCCATGGGAGCAAGGTCGGGCTTTTGCTATCACAAAAACTGAAGTTGAATCTCCGAATGACGTGGTAGTAGGTACTCTTGTTGTCCTCTCAAAACTAGCAACTACTTTGTTTGATTCTATTTCTACGCATTCCTTTATTTCCTCCAAGTTTGCAAAGAATATAGAATAAATCCCCGAACTACTTGAGGTAGAGTTGTCAGTCAAGACTCCAAGTGGGATTATCCATGCATCAATAGTGTTTAGAGACTCTAGTGTTTAATTTAGTGAGCACAATCTTATCACAAATCTAGTAGTCATTCCCATGTTGGAATTCGATGTTATACTATGGATGGACTAGATCTCAAAGTATAATGCTAAGATCAAATGCAGAAGTAAGGAAATATCAGTAGTCTTGAATGAATGACCTACAATTATCTTCCAAGGAGAGATATCCTGAACTAATCCCTATCTAGAAGCACCTCCTATATCATTATTTATGGACTTAATCAGTGATGATGAAGAAGGAAAAGGGAGTATACAAATAGAAGATGTTACGATTGTTCAGGAATACGTGGATGTATTTCTTGAGGAGTTACCTGGACCTACCCCAGAAAGAGAGGTAGAGTTCTCCATTGAACTCGTACCTGGATCTCAACCGATATCAAAGACCCTGTATAAAATGGAAAATGTAGAGCTAGAAGAGTTAAAGAAACAACTCAAAGACTTGTTGGAGAAGGGGTTTCTCCAACCGAGTGTGTCTCCTTGGGGATCACTAGTTCTCCTTTTGAAGAATAAGGAAGGATCAATGCGGCTATGCATTGATTATAGAGAACTGAACGGGATCACAGTGAAGAACAGATACCCTCTTCCAAGAATTGATGATTTATTTGACCAACTTCATGGGGTTAAATTCTTCTCTAAGATTGACCTTCGATCTGGTTATCATCAACTGAGGGTGAATAAGGAAGATATCCCAAAGACTGCCTTCCGATCCAGATATAGGCATTATGAGTTTACTGTTATGCCCTTCGGCTTGACTAATGCTCCTGCTATTTTCATGGATTTTATGAATAAAGTATTTAAGTACTACCTTGAAAACTTTGTGGTAGTTTTTATTGATGATATTTTGATATATTCAAAAAGTCGCGAGGAGCATGAAGATCATCTGAGGGTTATTTTGAAAACTCTGCGGAAGGAGAGGATCTTTGGAAAGTTCAGCAAGTGTGAGTTTTGGTTACAAAAAGTGGCTTTCTTGGGGAACATCGTAACCAATAAAGGAATATTGGTTGACCCTGTAAAGACAATGGTTGTGAAGGAGTGGCCTCAACCGACAACAATAACCGAGATTCATAGTTTCCTTGGTTCAACGGGATATTATAGGTGGTTTGTGAAAAACTTTTCACGGCTTTCTAATCCACTAACCAAGTTGACTCGAAAAGGGGTTAATTTCATCTGGACAAAGGAATGAGAGGGAAGTTTCCAAGAGCTGAAGAAGAGATTGGTTACTGCACCTATGTTAACACTACCCTCTATCGGAGAAGGATTCATTATTTTTAGTGATGCATCTCTGAAAGGGATTGTGTGCGTCCTCATGAAAAATGACAAGGTAATTGCTTATGCATCTCGACAGTTGAAGGTTCATGAGTAGAATTATCCTACGCATGATCTAGAGCTAGCGGCAGTTGTTTTTTCTCTAAAGATATGGAGGCACTATCTTTATGGGGAGAAATGTGATATATACACTAACCACCAAAGTTTAAAGTATATTTTCACGCAGAAAGAATTGAACATGAGACAAAGGAGATGGTTGGAGCTTATTAAAGAATATGATTGTTTAATTCATTATCACCCTGGAAGAGAAAACAAAGTCGCAGATGCGTTAAGCAGGAAATACCATGTTGTTTTGGCAACAATGAGGATCCTAAGAGATCCAATGATTAAAGATCTAGTAAAACTGGACATGGGAATTGTAAGGGATGTGACATCATCAACCTTATCCCAAATTATTTCTCAACCTTCATTACTAGAGAAGATCAAGAAGGCTCAAAAAGAAGATCCTTTACTGCAAGAAAAGTTTGAGGCTGTAAAGGATGGGAAGTTCCCCGATTTCAATATTAATCAAGAAGGTGTATTGAAATTTTGTACAAGACTATGTGTTCCATCTATTCCGGAGATAAAGAAAGAACTGATGGATGAAGCTCATAGATCTACTTTCTCTATACATCTGGGAAGAACTAAAATGTATAGAGACCTTCGTGATCATTGTTGGTGGGATAACATGAAGAGGGAGATTTCTGATTACACTACAAGGTGCCTGGTGTGTCAACATGTAAAGGCAGAACGAAAACTTCCTAAGGGGGTATTACAACCGCTACCCATACCAGTATGAAAGTGGGATAATATCACTATGGACTTTGTAACTGGTCTCCCAAAAACGTCCAAAGGAAACAATGCGATATGGGTTATTGTGGGACATCTCACCAAGACCACCCATTTTATCTCTATTTGAGAAGATTTCTCTCTCGATAAAATTGCCAAGATATACGTAAAGGAAGTGGTAAGGCTGCATGGGGTACCACTATCCATCATGTCTGATCGTGATCCAAAATTCACATCAAAATTCTGGAGAAGTCTTCAACATGTTCTGAATACTGAATTGAATTTTAGTACGGCTTATCATCCTCAAACTGATGGCCAATCTGAAAGGACTATTCATACACTCAAAGACATGATGAGATTATGCTCAATGGAATTTAAAGGTGGATGGAATCAACACCTCCCATTAGTTGAGTTCTCCAATAACAACAGCTTCCATTCGAGTATTCAGATGGAACCCTACAAAGCTCTGTATGGAAAGCGATGTAGAACTCATACTTTTTGGGATGAAACTAGTGAGAGAAAGCTTCTTGGGCATGATCTTGTGCAAGAGATGACATAACAGGTTCATGCCATCCAACAACACATAAAGGCTGCTCAAAGTCGGCAGAAGAGCTATGCTGACAACCATCGAAGGGACTTGGAGTTTGGGGTTGGCGACAAAGTCTTCCTTCGAATTTCTCCATGGAAGAGAGTCATGCGGTTTGGGAAGAAAGGGAAGCTCAGCCCTAGGTACATTGGCCCCTATGAAATCTTTGATCGCATAGGAGCAGTGGCCTATCAACTAGCACTTCCACCGAACCTAGCTCAAGTTCACGATGTCTTCCATATATCTCTCTTGAGGAAGTACATACCCGACCCTTTGCATGTACTGAACCCAGAGGTGGTACAACTGGAACATGACCTCTCTTATGAGGAGCAGCCAGTGGAGATTTTAGACTGTAGAGACAAGGTTCTACAGAACAAGACTACCCACCTTGTGAAAGTGTTGTGGAGGAATCATAAGTATGAAGAAGTGACTTGGGAGCCTGAGGAAACAATGAAGCAAGAGTACCCTCACCTTTTCGACTAGGCCTCAAGTATAAAATTTTTGGGATGAAATTTCTTAAGGGGGGAAGAATGTAATGACCCAAACTTTTTGAATAGTATATTAACTTACTCTTAATGATTTAATAGAGATGTTAATGGTTAATGCAGAAAGAGGAGTCGATGGCTTCATCCAGTAGACTCGAACCTTATGAAGCCCACTTATCAGAGCTTGGGAAGGAGGTGGCATCTTTGGGCTTCGCTTTGGACCAAGCCCAATCCGAACTCCAGCGTGTCAAGCTTGAACGGAAACGCCTGCGGGAGAAGTTCAAGTTAGTAGATATTACTACTAGGGCAATGTTATCTGAGCCTCCCTCAGATTCTCTCACCATAGCACACCTTACACTTAGGTCATATGCTAGTGTTATAAGGGGCTATTTGACGAGACCGTAGCTTCTTTGTGTAATCCTTTGGGATGAATAAATTGAGATTTCTTTTTTTAGTGAAGTTTGTGAAATTTCAAATGTCCGGATAATTTTAGGAAGTATTTTATTGATGAATTTTGAGAAAAAGGATATTTTAAAATATTTATGTAAACCTTAAATAATTAATGATGTGTAATGATTTTCAAAAAATGGTCTTCTGCAAAAGTGTTCAGTAAGGAATTTGGAGTCTAATAAGATCAACTTAATTTTTGATGAATAGTAAATTATGAATAGTGATTTTACGCTTAGGATTAATAAGGTGACCAAATGGATTAGTAATCTCACTTAAAGAAAGTTTTAATATAATTTAGACACCTAGATTAAGTAATGTGATTCAATAAAATGGGTAAATAACGGTTTCATAAATTATTAGTCAAGTATTAGTTTTTTCAGGTGAATAGTGTTTTTTAATTAAAAATTAAATTTAAAATATTTAGAAAAGTATCTTTATAAAATGGACGTTATTTTTGAACTCAGAGCATCGATATTATGTTATGGTAATTTTTGGGGATTTTTCTGAAAAAATGAATTTTCGGTGAATAGTGTTTTTATTTAAAAATTAAATTAAAAATAATTAAAAAATTATTTCTATAAAATGGAGTTCATATTTTTAATCAGAGCATTGATATTTGGTTAAGGTGAAATTTTGGGTTTTTTCTAAGAAAGATGAATTTTCAGTGAATAGTAAAAATGCAGTTTTAGTGTTTCAGTATGTTTAATGACATCATAACTGTGTCATGATGATGTCATGAGATTTTTTAAGGGTTGTCTGACCAAAGGTGATGAATTATTGTATTCGGGGACCCATGTGGCCTAACTCCATGGGAAATACCATGGGAGATCCCATGGTTTTGAGAAAACCACTTGTGAGGTGTCCCTTGAAATTATTAAAGTATCACCTCACTTTCCCTATAAATACCAAGCCATTCTCTCATCATTTCGACTCCAAAATCATTCTCAACGAAGTTCTGGTTTCCTTACCTCCCAAGGAGTCCTCCCAAGGTGCCCTCAATCCTCTCAAGGTCCCAACCTTTGAGTTTTAAGAGTTACATTTAAGGTAAGGGATTCAACCTCTCTTTTTCTTTTCAAGAAATCTCTTTTATGTCATTTCTTTTATGCTCCATATTCTTATGTTGGAGGATGTTATTTTATATTCATCTTACTTCCCTTTTCATGTTCATATGATTATATACCCCCTATTTCTGTCATAAATTCATTTTAAGAATGTTTAAGTGGCGCCGTTTGGCTGCCGGATTTTTAAGGGATTCTTTCACCCTTCTCATTTTTCAAAGTTCTACTTTCATGTCAAGTCTTTAAAGTTCCTTTTTATTATGTTGGGGTATGATATTTATATCTATCATACTGAAATTTTATGTTCATATGATGAGAGAACCTATTTGATCTCTTCAATTCATTTTTGTTGAAGTTTAAGTGATGCCTTTAGGCTGCCGAATTTTCATAAGAGAAATCTAATTTTTGTCTTCCTTACATGTTTTTAATTTCAAATGTTATGTACTTCAAATTTCATTACCATGCTCATATATCCTTCATATTCTGTCCCTCTACTATTTTATGGGTCATTTATGAATGTTTGACCCATGCCCCCTCTCTTTTCAATGTTTTCTAAAACCCCAAAACATAGCTGTTATGCTGCAAAATTTCCGTCTCAAAATGTCTCTCTCTTTTTCTAAAGTTCTTTTATTTTATTAAGTGAATACTCAAATATCTCTCTTCTATAGGGTTATTCACATATATACCAAGTTTTTCTATTTTAAACTCTGGGATTTACATACATGAGACCCACTTTCTCTTTTCGTTGGTTTAAAGTGACATAAAGATTATGTCTTTAAAGCAGTTTTTATAACATTATGATTATGAAATGAAACCCATTTCTTTTATGATATATGGGTTGTTTATGAAATGATTTATGATGATATATTTGGCTCAAATGATGATAAATACAAATTTAAGGGTGCGCCCTGATAGTGCTCCAATGCATTGCGTAAAGACTTAATCTCTAGAGATGACCATTTTTAACGATGCCTTGGTGAATAACCTTGGTAATTTTAATGACACCTTGGGGATGAACCTTGGTGAAACAAAAATGATTGTCTATGTTAAATGTTGTATCCAAATATTCAAGTTATGAAAAATATTATTTTTATTATGATATGCCTCATGATTTATTTCTCATGCCTTGAAGTTCTTTTCATGACCTTGTTGAAGTATCTCAAGTTAACATGTAAAATGTTTCTCTTGTTTTCCTTACTGGGCCTTCTGCTCACCCTTTCTTTTGATGTATGTCCCTAGGTTATGAGATGGAGTAATGAACCTAGGATGAACTTAAGTAGAAGCCTTTCAAGTGTTTAAGAAGAATGTTTTATGTTGTTTTCATGTTTTATGTTCCTGGTTTCCAAGACACTAAACCTTAAAGATCCTCAGTTTTGTGTAATGTAATGAAAGTTTATGTTATAAAAAGGCGGGATGCCACAGTTGGTATCAAAGGATGGTTTATTTATTTGTGGAAATTAGGATATAAAAACATTATGAAGAACCCTATAGAAAAGTTTAAATATAGTAAAACTTCCTGGTATTTTGGTAAGTATTGAATAAGTGGTTTGTCAAACAAATACATCCCTGTCTGGATACGAGAAGGTAGAGGCGGCTCTGGCACAGATGTACATAGGGGTAAAACCCGAAAATACCGCTTTGAGCTAGACTCGAACGGGAACTGGTGCATGATAACGGGCCTTGCTGCACTCTTGGTTACTACACTCCCGAGGGATATGTTTGGTTAATCACAAGCTTTTTATGAATCATTATGAAGGAATTATAGAGAAATGTAATTTTCTAAGCATTAAGTCTTAGTTAAAAGATTCATAAATGAAATAAGTTTCTCACTAAGGTTTTATCCTTTTAGAAAATAGAGGGAAATAGGAGGAACTGTGCAGATGGTGACCGCAATGCACGATGTGCGGACGGTCCTCCAATGGAAGCCGGGATGGAAACATTCATGTGAATGATGAACCAACTGACTAAAGTTATGAGTAATAACTTGAATCAAGATGAGATGTTAATCTCACCACGAAGGGAACAACACTCTGTTGAGTCCTTCATGCATCAACGACCACCAACATTCAGTGGATCTACAGACCCATTGGTTGCAGAATAATGGATAAGCTCCATTGAAAAGATCTTTTCTGTACTCCTTTGTTCAGAACAAGAAAAAGTCACCCTTGCTGTTTACCGCCTAGAGGGAGAAGCTGATCAGTGGTGGTCACTGGTCAAAAACACGAATCCTAGAGGAGAGATGGAAGTTATGGAGTGGGAAGAGATCTGGGGAATATTCTTTAATAAGTATTTCCCTCGTTCCATGAGAACGAGAATAGAGAAAGAGTTTCTCGAGATGAAGAAGAAGAAGAACGAATCTGTCGGAAGCTATAAGATGAACTTCACCCGACTTTCAAGATATACCTATAGCTTTGTCATGGATCCAAGTGGGAAGGTTGATAGATTTTTCGGTGGATTGAGACCTCATTTGCGGAAGAATCTAGCCAACCGGGACTACGATAGCTATGAGGAGATCGTGCGGAGTACAATGAAAGTCAAGCTAGAGTTTGGAGAGACACAGTGGTATAATAAATCAAATGACAAGAAGAGATTGTTGGAGCCCAGTTTAGGGAAGGCTTTTGATCAGGGAAGAGGTGGAAAGAAAATTCAACTTACCATATGCAATAAATTTGGGAATAAGCATATGAGGCAGTGCTTGATCAGAAGTGGCAAGTGATACAAGTGTGGAAGAGGAGGCCATATTGCTCGGAATTGTTGTAGTGAGGTGAAGCCTCAACTCCCCAACACTAATGATAGAGGAAAGATGGTTCTGGCCCTACCCAAAGTCCATTGCTTCAAGTGTGGACAACTTGGGCACTTTGCTAATCACTGTCCAAATCCAAGGGCAGTGGAGGGGAATCACCATCAACCTCAACAAAGGCTAGGAGAGCAAGGTCGTGCTTTTTCTATCACAACAACTGAAGTTGAAGCTCCGAATGACGTGGTAGTAGGTACTCTTGTTGTCCTCTCAAAACTAGCAACTACTTTGTTTGATTCTGGTTCTACGCATTCCTTTATTTACTCCAAGTTTGCAAAGAATATAGAATCAATCCCCGAACTACTTGAGGTAGAGTTGTTAGTTAAGACTCCAAGTGGGATTATCCTTGTATCAAAAATGTTTAGAGACTCTAGTGTTTACTTTAGTGAGCACAATCTTATCGCAAATCTAGTTGTCATTCCCATGTTGGAATTCGACGTTATACTTGGGATTTACTGGCTCTCAAAGTATAATGCTAATATCAAATGCAGAAGTAAGGAAATCTCAGTAGTCTTGAATGAATTACCTACAATTATCTTCTAAGGAGAGATATCCCGAACTGATCCCTATCTAGAAGCACCTCCTATATCTTTCTTTATGGAGTTAATTGGTGATGATGAAGAAGGAAAAGGGAGTATACAAATACAAGATGTTCCGATTGTTCAGTAATACGTGGATGTATTTCCTTAGGATTTACCTAGACCTCCCCCAGAAAGAGAGGTACAGTTCTCCGTTGAACTCATACCTGGATCTCAACCGATATCAAAGACCCCATATAGAATGGAAAATGTAGAGCAAGAAGAGTTAAAGAAAAAACTACAAGACTTATTGGAGAAGGGGTTTATCAGACTGAGTGTGTCTCCTTGGGGAGCACCAGTTCTCTTTGTGAAGAAGAAGGATATATCAATGCAGCTATGCATTGATTATAGAGAAATGAATGGGATCATAGTGAAGAACAGATACCCTCTTCCATGAATTGATGATTTATTTGACCAACTTCGTGGGGCTAAATTCTTCTCTAAGATTGACCTTCGATCTGGTTATCATCAACTGAGGGTGAAGAAGGAAGATATCCCAAAGATTTCCTTCCGATCCAGATATGGGCATTATGAGTTTACTGTTATTCCCTTCGGCTTGACTAATGCTCCTTCTATTTTCATGGATTTGATGAATATAGTCTTTAAGGACTACCTTGATAACTTTGTGGTAGTTTTTATTGATGATATTTTGATATATTGAAAAATTCGTGAGGAGCATGAAGATCATCTGAGGGTTATTTTGAAAACTTTGTGGAAGGAGAGGCTCTTTGGAAAGTTCAGCAAGTGTGAGTTTTGGTTACAACAAGTGGCTTTCTTGGGGAATATCATAACCAATGAAGGAATCTCGGTTGACCCTGTAAAGACAATGGTTGTGGAGGAGTGGCCTCAACCCACAACAGTAACTAAGATTCATAGTTTCCTTGGTTTAGCGGGATATTATATGTGGTTTGTGAAAAACTTTTCACGACTTTCTAATCCACTAACCAAGTTGACTCGAAAAGGGTTAAAGTTAATCTTGACAAAGGAATGTGAGGAAAGTTTCCAAGAGTTGAAGAAGAGATTGGTTACTGCACCTATGTTAACACTACCCTCTATCAGAGAAGGATTCGTTATTTTTAGCGATGCATCTCTGAAAGGGCTTGGGTGCGTCCTCATGCAAAATGAAAAGGTAATTGCTTATGCATATCGACAGTTAAAGGTTCATGAGCAGAATTATCCTACGCATGATCTAGAGCTAGCGGCTGTTGTTTTTTCTCTAAAGATATGGAGGAACTATCTTTATGGGAATAAATGTGATATATACACCGACCACCAAAGTTTAAAGTATATTTTCATATAGAAAGAATTGAACATGAGACAAAGGAGATGGTTGGAGATTATTAAAGACTATGATTGTTCAATTCATTATCACCTTGGAAGAGTAAACAAAGTCACGAATGCGTTAAGCAGGAAAGATCATGTTATTCTGGAAAAAATGGGGATCCTAGGAGATCCCTTGATTTAAGATCTAGTAAAACTGGACATGGGAATTGTAAGGGAAGGGACATCATCAACCTTATCCCAAATTATTTCTCAACCTTCATTACTAGATAAGATCAAGAAGGATAAAAAAGAAGATCCTTTACTGTAGGAGAAGTTTGAGGATGTAAAGGATGGGAAGTTCCCTGATTTCAATATTGATCAAGAAGGTGTATTGAAATTTCGTACAAGACTATGTGTTCCATCTATTCTGGATATAAAGAAAGAACTAATGGATGAAGCTCATAGCTCTACTTTCTCTATACATCCGTGAAGCACTAAAATGTATAGAGACCTTCGTGATTATTGTTGGTGGGATAACATGAAGAGTGATATTTCTGATTACACTACAAGGTGCCTGGTGTGTCAACAAGTAAAGGCAAAACGATAACTTCCTAAGGGGGTATTATAACCGCTACCCATACCAGTATGGAAGTGGGATAATATCACTATGGACTTTGTAACTGGTCTCCCAAAAAAATCCAAAGGAAATAATGCGATATGGGTTATTGTGGACCGTCTCACCAAGACCACCCATTTTATCTCTATTCGAGAAGATTTCTCTCTGGATCAAATTTCCAAGATATACGTAAAGGAAGTGGTAAGGCTGTTTGGGGTACCACTATCCATTGTGTATGATCGTGATCCAAGATTCACATCAAAATTCTGGAGAAGTCATCAACATGCTCTGAATACTGAATTGAATTTTAGTACGTCCTATCATCCTCAAACAGATGGCCAATCTGAAAGGACTATTCAGACACTCGAAGACATGATGAGATTATGCTCAATAGAATTTAAAGGTGGATGGGATCAACACCTCCCATTAGTTGAGTTCTCCAATAACAACAGCTTCCATTCGAGTATTCAGATGGAACCCTATGAAGCTATGTATGGAAAGCGATGTAGAACTCCTACTTGTTGGGATGAGACTGGTGAGAGAAAGCTTCTTGGGCCTGATCTTGTGCAAGAGATGACATAACAGGTTCATGCCATCCAACAACACATAAAGGCTGCTCAGAGTCGGCATAAGAGCTATGTTGACAACCGTCGAAGGGACTTGGAGTTTGGTGTTGGCGACAAAGTCTTCCTTTGAATTTCTTTATGGAAGAGAGTCATGCGGTTTGGGAAGAAAGGGAAGCTCAGTCCTAGGTACATTGGCCCTTATGAAATTCTTGATCGCATAGAAGCAGTGACCTATCGACTGGCACTTCCACCGAACCTAGCTCAAGTTCACGATGTCTTCCATGTATCTCTCTTGAGGAAGTACATACCCGACCCTTCGCATGTACTGGACCCAGAGGTGGTACAACTGGAACATGACCTCTCTTATGAGGAGCAACCAGTGGAGATCTTAGACCGTAGAGACAAGGTTCTACGGAACAAGACTACCCACCTTGTGAAAGTGTTGTAGAGGAATCATAAGTATGAAGAAGTGACTTTGGAGCCTGAGGAAACAATGAAGCAAAAGTACCCTCACCTTTTCGACTAGGCCACAAGTATAAAATTTTGGGGACGAAATTTCTTAAGGGTGGAAGAATGTAACGACCCAAACTTTTGGAATAGTATATCAACTTACTCTTAACGATTTAATAGAGATGTTAATGGTTAATGCAGAAATAGGAGTCGATGGCTTCATCCAGTAGACTCGAACCTTATGAAGCCCACTTATCAGAGTTTGGGAAGGAGGTGGCATCTTTGGGCTTTGCTTTGGACCAAGCCCAAGCCGAACTCCAACGTGTCAAGCTTGAACGGAAACGCCTGCGGGAGAAGTTCAAGTTGGTAGAGATTACGACTAGGGTAATGTTATTGGAGCCTCCCTCAGATTCTCTCACCATAGCACACCTTACACTTATGTCATATGCTGGTGTTATAAGGGGCTATGTGACGAGACCGTAGCTTCTTTGTGTAATCCTTTGGGATGAATAAATTGAGATTTCTTCCTTCAGTGAAGTTTGTGAAATTTCAAATGTCTGGATATTTTTAGGATGTATTTTATCGATGAATTTTGAAAAAAAGTATATTTTAAAATTTTTATGTAAACCTTAAATAAATAATGATGTGTAATGATTTTCAAAAAAAATGGTATTATGCAAAAGTGTTCAGTAAAGAATTTGGAGTCTAATAAGATCAACTTAATTTTTGATGAATAATAAATTATGAATAGTGATTTTACGCTTAGGATTAGTAATGTTACCAATTGGATTAGTAATCTCACTTAAAAAAAGTTTTAATATAATTTAGACATCTAGATTAAGTAATGTGATTCAATAAAATGGGTAAATAACGGTTTCATAAATTATTAGTCAAGTATTGGTTTTTTCGGGTGAATAGTGTTTTTTAATTAAAAAAAATTAATTTTTTTTAGAAAATTATTTTTATAAAATGGACTTTATTTTTGAACTCAGAGCATTGATATTATGTTATGGTAATTTTTGGGGATTTTTCTAAAATAATGAATTTTCGATGAATATTGTTTTTATTTAAAAATTAAATTAAAATTATTTAGAAGATTATTTTTATAAAATGGAGTTCATATTTGTAATCAAAGCATCGATATTTGGTTAAGGTGAAATTTTGGGTTTTTTCTGAGAAAGATGAATTTTCAGTGAATAGTAAAAATGCAGTTTTAGGGTTTCAGTATGTTTGATGACATCATAACTGTGTCATGATGATTTCATGAGATTTGTTAAGGGTTGTATTACCAAAGGTGATGAATTATTGTATTGGGGGCCCCATGTGGCCTAACTCCATGGGAAATACCATGGGAGAGCCCATGGTTTTGAGAAAACCACTAGTGAGGTGTCCCTTGAAATTATTAATGTATCACCTCACTTTCCCTATAAATACCAAGCCATTATATCATCATTTCGACTCCAAAATCATTATAAACTAAGTTTTGGTCTCCTTACCTCCCAAGGAGTCCTCCCAAGGTTCCCTCAATCCTCTCAAGGTCCCAACCTTTGAGTTTTAAGAGTTAAATTTAAGGTAAGGGATCCGACCTCTCTCTTTCTTTTCAAGCAATCTCTTTTATGTCATTTCTTTTATGCTCCATGTTCTTATGTTGGAGGTTGTTCTTTTATATTCATCTTACTGCCCTTTTCATGTTTATATGATGAGATACCCCCTCTTTCTCTCATCAATTCATTTGAATAATGTTTAAGTGGCGCCGTTAGGCTGCCGAATTTTTAAGGGATTCATTCACCCTTCTCATTTTTCAAAGTTCTACTTTAATGTCAAGTATTTCAAGTTACTTTTTATTATGTTGGGGTATGATCTCTATATCTATCACACTGAAATTTTATGTTCATATTATGAGATATCCTATTTGATCTCATCAATTCATTTTTGTTGAAGTTTAAGTGTCGCCGTTAGTCTGCCAGATTTTCATAAGAGAAATCTAATTTTTGTCTTCCTTCCATGTTTTTTATTTCAAATGGTATGTCCTTAAAATTTTATTACCATGCTCATATATCCTTGATATTCGGTCCCTCTACTATTTTATGGGTCATTTATGAATGTTGTACCCATGTCCCCTCTCTTTTCAATGTTTTCTAAAACCCCGAAACATAGCCGTTATGCTGTAGAATTTCCGTCTCAAAATGTCTCTCTCTTTTTCTAAAGTTCTTTTATTTTATTAAGTGAATACTCAAATCTCTCTATTCTATAGGGGTATTCACATATATACCAAGTTTTTCTATTTTAAATTCTTGTATTTACATACATGAGACCCACTTTCCCTTTCCGTGGTTTTAAAGTGACATAAAGATCATGTCTTTAAACCAGTTTTTAAAATGTTATGATTATGAAATGAAACCCATTTATTTTATTCTATATGGGTTGTTTATAAAATGATTTATGATGATATATGTGGCTCACATGATGATAAAGACAAATTTAAGGGTGCGCCCTGATAGCATTCTAATGCATTGGGTAAAGACTTAATCTCTAGAGATGACCATTATTAACGACGCCTTGGTGAATAACCTTGTTAATTTTAATGACACCTTGGTGAAACGAAAATTATTGTCTATGTTAAATGTTGTAACCACATCTTCAAGTTATGAAAAATTTTATTTTTATTATGATGTGCCTCATGATTTCTTTCTTATGCCTTAAAGTTCTTTTCATGACCTTATTGAAGTATCTCAAGTTCAAATGTAAAATGTTTTTCTTGTTTCCCTTACTGGGCCTTCTTCTCACCCTTTCTTTTGATGCATGTCCCCAGGTTATGAGATGCAGTAATGAACCTAGTATGAACTTATGGATAAGCCTTTCAAGTGTTTAAGAATAATGTTTTATGTTGTTTTCATGTATTGTGTTCCTGGTTTCCAAGACACTAAACCTTAAAGATCCTCAATTTTGTGTAATTTAATGAAATTTTATGTTATAAAAAGGTGGGATACCACAATAAGGCATCACCGAACATGACCATTGTGACTGATATAAACAATTCATATAGAGGGACCTTATACAACATCCCCAAACAACACACAATTCTAAAAAGTGGCCACAATATCCTATCATGACCATATTTCCCACACCGGTGGTTTAACATGAACTCATGCTTCAAAGAAACTTTGAAGAACCCAAAGGCCCTCTTAGACACCATCGAGACACTCATCCACACTAACAACCCTAGACCCCATCCACCTTCGACGAATCAAAAAACATAAGAAACTAAGGTCTCTTTCAACCTTCCACGAGCACTATCCCGTTACAAGAGGATCTAAAAATCAAAGAAATGAATGGGTGTAAACTCAATCTAAAAATCTCCAGAAAAATATTCCGTATATTGATCAATTGGAGGATTTTCCAACGACGAAACAATATGAGTTTCACTTCAGTTGTGCACTAAAACTTAATGGGGGCGTACCCTATCCAACGGGAGAACCCAAGGACCCAACCGAACTGGTCCATTGGTAAAAAAAATTCCACAAAATAGATCCAAACACATTAATGGAACCACCATAAAGGTTTTCAAAAACATATCTCATAGGAGACTACTAACCGGTCCTTCTACCCAGCTTACCGACCAAACCCAAACCCAAAACACAGTATGAAGAGGAGGGGTTCTTGGAATCAAAACATCCCACAACATCAACATTTTCCAAAAACACACAATATACACCATCCCAAACAATTCATCAAGACATCATGTTTTTCTTTAAAATCATTTCTTTGAAAATCAATGGTTCAGCGGTTAGCGTATCCACCAATGGTACCCCATGGGCCTCACACATGCATGTTTTTGTGCCACACCGAGAAACCTCCTCATATCCATCCCGACACTCATCCAATCATGCCATCAACCATCCATAATCCCATATAACCCCATGTATGTGGTCACTCATTGAAATACCAAAGGATAAAACTAAAATTCTTTCCACTTTTCAAAAAAAAAACGGTCAACCAACCCATCCTTTTTCTCAAAAATCCTAACAATGAGATCAAAATCCCAATTCACATCTTACAAAACTTTTCATAAGGAAACAACCATTTAGAAAAGAACTCAATTTCAAGTTATTCACATCAATTTGAAAACATCTCATCCCATTAAAACACCCTTTAATTGTTTAGAAAACTATATTGGAAACACTTTTGAAAACCAATTTCAATATGGTTCCTGATTTCAAAAGAGGTGTACGAACACTATTTTCTATTTCAAAACAATTCTAAAAATTAATTTCCACCATTTCATAAATCAAACCATTCCCTCTTTATTTAAAAATCATTTCACAAAAAATTTACACTTCGTAAAACCAAGTCACTTTAAAACCAAAGTTCCATGATTTCAAAACTAAAGTACAAAACAATGTGAGAGGAAACTAGTTTTAGTGGGTGACTTGGACATATGGTTGGAAGCCATATTACAATAACTTCACCATTACAGAGAGTGTTCTAGGGAATATCCCCAACTCCATATGGCTTTCCAGAACCTGCGAGCTCACTGAGGCCATTAACCCAACTCTCTTTTCATTTCCCCTAATCATCATCAGACCAAGAAAACCAAAAGACATAGATAAATCCCAACTTCCCCTGGAAAATTGAATCCCAAAATGAGATGTGATGATCAATCACACTACCCATAACCAGAATTTCACGTCATGACAATCTTAACTCCAGAATATCCCAACTATTTCACAAATAACATTACTTAGAGAGAGTGAACCTCCTCTGATACCATTTTTTCATGAACCGAATCTGGTCTCCATCAAAACCGGCACCTGACCCAGCTCGTGACAGGTCCCAAAGGGAATTCCCGATCCCCACGGGCTGGAAAAAGTTCCTGGGTATCATAAAATGAGAATTGGGAATGATTTACCCAAGTTTATAAACATAAAACAACAAATGAATCCAATAAAAAGAATCTGGATTTTTCAAACCAAACTATGTTTTACAAAAATTCAGAACTGAATTACATAGTCTAAAACAACGCAACAAGACTATAACAAAGGTAAAAAACCAAAAATGAACATCCCAAGAACCTCAACATGGTAAGAGGCATCACCCTCAAGACATATCCACAACATCGCATCATGAATGACCAGTGAAACCCGAACTGTTGGCACAAAAGTTATACCCAAACCCGCAACAAAAAAAATAACCAAGTCTACTTACACCCAAGGGTGTAATTAGGGTGTGAGAAAATTCCTAGTAGGATACCACCACTAATATATTCCATGTGATAAACATTCAAAGACGAAAAGCATGCAAGTTTTCAAAAACATGTAATTTCTAGTTACAATTTCTATAAGATGAAACTTAAAAAAATAAGTTTTCAAGTGGGCTAATTTAAAGAATCATCAATTTTAAAATAAATTCAAAAGCTAATGAATTTTTACAGCCAAATATACCATATGGCGATGGTAAGTATAAAGGATCTAATGATCACAATCAATAGGAAATAACCCCTAGGCACTAGCTAGTTGTGGGTCCCAAGTACCTCGTATCTCGGTGAGAGTAACCACAACAAAAATATCCTTTCTCGTGCATGAGCCACTAGTAGGGAACATACCCATAACCTGGTGGTACCCAATCATCATCATCATCATAGTTTAGTTAGAGTTGTAAGCATCAATCTTGCTAAGTGAAACTGAGGCCAAACCCCATGGATTCACTAGCATACTAGTACACGTCCACCCACCTAGAAACCCGTGTTTTCCCTTTGTGCTCAAACAAGTTCAAAAATCCAAGAAATATACTTTTCACATGTAAATATCACTTCCACATCACACATTAACCAAACAGCCCCATGTACATCACACAAGTCACAAATTCCACTTTTCATTCAAATGCATTTTGAAATGAAACTCACAATAAAGTATCCCACAACACATTTTGCATAATTTTCACAATCCAACACATCCTTTAACAATTTAATGAAGTACCTAAAAATATGATAAACATCACATAACATCCCACTCACATGTTTCATAAAACCCTTTTTATAAACAAAATCCATTTTTCACATCGCACTCACACAAACAGCCCACATCACGTTCACACCTCTTTCACATTTCAATAAATCCATTAAACATTTTTATAAAACATTTCCAATAGGATACACATCACATGAAACTTTCAAAACAATTTTCCAATATGGTTTCACCTCTTACATAAATCATTAAACCACCCAAAACCTTCATAAAACAATTCTAAATAGTGTACGAAATCCTTTTCACATAAAACCCATTTCAAAACCATATTTCAAGGACAAAATCACACCAATAAAATTCAAAATAGAATTTTAAGCCCCAAAAACATTTATTAAACTACCCCCAAGTGTTATAAAAACACCTCAAACAATACCACAAAATATCGACATGAAAAGCACACGTTTTCAAAATCACTTTCAAGAAGTACAATAAGGTTTTACACCTTAAGCCCTTAAAAAAACTCTTTAAGACCTAAAGGCACACCAATACCCTAGAAAATCATAATTTTCATCCCAAACAAGATTTATTAAACCAAATTCATATGTTATAAAACACACTGAAACAATACCCAAAGGGTTGCACATAAAAAACACCCGATTTTAAGCTAAAATGAAAATATAAAAACAAATGCTTTTCCAAATCCAACATAAACGGTTCCCGCACCACATGAAGCATATTAGGAACATGCATAATAAGTAATTAAATCAAACTAACTCATATAGATTTGATTACACATGGAATAACCTACCTTTTATGCCGAAACCCTCAAAACATGGTGTGAAACATCAACCGCACCGCCGCCGCACCTAAAGGAATATAAATCCATCCCTAGACCATAATATTTAACCAAAAAGACATCAAATAAAACCATATGTTCGAACCCTAACTTCTGGAAATTTTAGAACATAATGAAAGAGGGAGGAAACCCTAAGGAGAATGAAGAAATTGAAGAGAGAAACACTTACTCAAAACAATCTTGAATAAAACGACCCAAAATCCACTAGAATATGAATTTGAAAACATCAAACCATTAAAGGGAAGTTCTAACAAGGATTATGTGATCATGTAGGAACTGGAATGGGGGAAAATAGTAAGAATTGATATAGTTATGATGGAAATAACTTACCTCCTCAAATCTGCCCAATTTTAGAAACCCTACGAATTTCAACACTCAATCACGATGAAAATGAGCTCCAAAGAGGGGGTAAAGGAAATGTGAGCACGCTTGGGCTTCTTAGGGTCGAGAAGGAGGTGGAATCACCGAAAAATGCATTATAATGAATAATAAAATAAAAAATTAAAGAAACAATTTAAAACTGGAAAATGAGATTTCGGGTGGCCTAATTCTCAAATAAAAACCCAAATCCCCCATGATTATAGATTTATAATGGCTCCAAATTTAAATGTGGTGTTAATATATCAGGGGAGGACATTTAAAAGTTGGAATTAATGAAAAATATTAAAAAATTAAAAAGTTATAAAAGAAACAAAATTTATTTTTAAATCTGAAATTGAGCTCACGGTTTGGCCCAATTCATGAAAACTCACATATTCTCCATAAAACCTTTGGAAACCCCCAAAACAAAGAATGAATGGAAAATAAATTAAAATTAACTTTAAAATAAGTTATGTATGTGATAGTGATAATTATCATTATCATCATAACATAGGCATATGATCATAATCATGATATGAAACATTAAATAAAGGCTTGGAATGTGGAAATACATAAAAATGAAACATCATGTCTTAGTGGTCAACTACTATTAATACATTACTTTATTTCATGAGATACATCACATTACCCAATTCATTGGAGTGCTATATAATTTTTGGAACACCCATCACATCATATCATTCACTCGTGCTATATAATTATGGGCGCACCCATCACATCATAACATTTACATTATCATGCATGAAACATAGAATGTATATCAATCTTGGACATAAAATAACCAATGGAAAGAAATGGGTTTCATTTCATAAAGAATAAATTAATGAATAAACTTAAGGGTTACCAAAATAGAGATGGAATAATATACTTGGCATAAGAATCCTCAATTTTGAGTGAAGAAGAAACAATCTCATGAGAAGTAAAAGATGTGTTTTTAGAAAGAAGTGTTCTTTTAAAAAAATCTTTGAATTTTTCATAAAACTAGATTGGTGACATGGATATACCAAATAATTCAAGATAATGATGAAGAAATGATATTAAGGAACATTAAATGAATATCCATAATGAAAATGTGATAAAAGAGGGAAACTAAAAGAAAGAGAGTTGGGTTCGAGAATTATATTTACCTTATGTTTGAATGCTTTATTCACTTTAATATCCTCAATTTTTAATGAAGAAGAAACAATCTCACAAGAAGTAAAAGATGTGTTTTTAGAAATATGTGTTCTTTTGAAAAAATCTTTGCATTTGTCCTAAAACTAGATTGGTAACATGTATATCCTCGAAAATGTAAGATAATGTTGAATAAATGATATTTACAGAACATGAAATGAATATTAATACTGAAAATGGGATGAAAGAGGGAAAACTCAAAGAAAGAGAGTTGGGTTTGAGAATCCACCTTACCTTATTTCTGAATTCTTTATCCACTTTAATATCTGGGATAATGAAATCAAAATCATTAATTAAAAAATAAATAACCTTTTATACATGAATTTTATTCATTATATTTTTATTAATTTCATTAATGTGATTTTTGAGGAGTTATATAGTTTAATTTAATCGTTTGGGAGTGTTCATTTTCTTGGTTTGCATGATCGGTTTACTTGAATATGAGTATGGAAGTTTATATAGAATTGGTATAATTCTACAAAACTGAAAATTTATGTTATTAATGAACATAAATATATTTAAATTTCTATATATATAATTTGTTTAAATGTAATAAGGTTGAATCATTAGATAAATAGTTAATGATAATCATTTGGGTTAATTTTGGCGGTTTTTGATCACAACAAACTTGATTTTTTTATCATTTATTATTATATAAATATTTCTATTCCAAAATGAAAAAGGGTTATAAAATATATTTTATAATATGTAACAACCATTATAGTGGTTTTATGAATAGAATTGAAGGTGTTAAAGGAAAATTAAAATGCATCATCCACGATGTCGGTAAATTGACAGATCGTGGGTGATGATTTCATGTTTAGAATAAAATAGAGAGTGAAATAATTTTGATGATGGATATTTCATTAACATTATAGAATTTTAGTATATAAAATAAAATAGAGTTATCATGAACATTTTTATAGAGTAGGTGAGGATAGAATAATAAATGAAAAAGAAATTAAAATAAATTAAAATAAAAAGGAATAAGATTTTACCTATTAAATCTCTCCTCCTTGAGAACATCCCTAGGGAAATGGTTTTGGTATTTTGATGAGACCAAGGGCTCCCAAACATGGGGGAGGGGCTTCGGAAGATACATGAGTATAATTTAGACAAATATTAAATCTCGAGAGGTGTGAGGAAAATATGTGGTGAGGGGTGGTATAACTACACCAAAATCAGCATTTAGCGACAGTTTGTTAAACCACCACTATTTTTGTTAAATAATTTAGCAGAGTTTTATTAAAATTTCCACTAAAAATTTTATTCTCTACACAAACCTGACACTTCTCCCTCAACACCCCCACTTCCCTGACCCCCGTGACCCCTGTGACCCCCCAAATCCCTACCCTCGCCACGCCTCATCATAGGTCCTGAGCCTCACCGCACCTCGTCATGCCTCACCACCGGTCCTGATCCTCACGGCTCTTCACCCCCCCAAACCATCGGTCCCTACCCTCACCCCTACCCCTCAACCCTCACTAGACCTTTCCCCTCACCGTCGGTACCAAGACTTTTCTCTATCCAGAATCTTTTGGATTTGTATTAAGCATTGAGTGTTCTGTAACCTGTATATTATTTAGAATGATATTTGTACAATTGACTACTACATTATTGTATTTTATTTATGAAAATATGAAAGTATTTTAAATTATTATATAAAATATAAGTTTCTATCACGGTATTGTAGTATTACGATAGTGTAGAGTGAGAAGGTGCATTATGTTTTCCTCTGGAGCATTTTTTTATATGAACAAATTATAACAATATATTGTTTTGATATTAAAAAAGTCAAATAATTTAAAATAGGGAATTTTTATTGTTTTGATATGAATCATGTCTATGGTTATGATGTAGAGAATTTTTAGTGTGTAAATATAGAGAACTTTGTGTTTCTCTATCATTAATTGATTTGACTGCAATTACCTTAGGTTTATTTATTTTAAATTTCACATGTATGACCTTGATTTTATTATGAATATCATATGAAACATTTGGGATTTATCTTATAGGTTTCAGCTTGGAAATTTTCTACTAGATACACATAGAGGTATATTTATATGTATATCAAGTTCCTCCCTATGAAAAGGCATGACCTTATATAGTGGAAGGATTATATATATGTATAATAATATTGATATATATTTTTTATATATAAATATTTTATCTCATAAGCGATTATAAGGTCTCTTATGTAAGGATGATAAACATATAGTTCCTTCCTATGAGAAGATGAGGCCAAATACATAAAAATTCTATTCAAAAAATACAATCACATGTTAATATATAGTCTCTTATTTAGGATGATTATAAAAACACACACATAGATATTGATATGTATATATATGTACATCTCTTCCTATATATGGTGGGTTTTGACATAAATCGTTTATGGAAAAGTCCATCATGGTAGAAAAGTACAATATATGGATTCTGAGCACATATAAAAGCAGGTATAGATGAGGTTGATGAAAATTTTTAGTGTCCTAATAAAGTATATTATTTTTTAACTATAGATTATTAGTATTATTATGTTATTCAGTTTCCATAAATCATTATATAAGAAGAAGAGGTGGTTGGATGAGTAATCTCAACTCTTATGGGTTATGTGGTTCTATATATTTAAATGTATATTGGAGGAGAGAAATTGGTTTTACCTAATAATTATAATCAATAAGAATATATCTAATTAGTAATTCAACATTGATCCTCCTCAATTATTCTAGTTCAATTTTGTATTGGTCAAATATATTTTTGTGAAACAGTTTCAATTTCTTTAAGTAGCGAGTGAGCAATGGATGTAGTCATACATTTTTATTTCACTTTGTCTAAGGAACATTATGTTTCTGGTACCTGGTGCCTCATTATAGTTACCATTTTATTATAATTACTTTGATTTTATGAACTCATGTTGTTATATTTAGAGTGGTTCATTTATCTTCTGAACGCCTCATTAGCATAGCCCATGAATTCACGATCATTCTCAAAATAATTTTCAATGTTGGAATCATGATAATCCTATAATAAATTATTTACATTAGATTGTGATCATTTTTTAAATGATTTCATACAATAATATTTTTATTAAAAATATATTTCAACATGTATTTTTCCTCTTTGGTTTCTTAAATAAAAAAATGTAACTCTTTTACACATCATTTTCCTCACAACTAGACTTTATGAATTCTAATTATCCTTTTTAAAACGATTCATTACTTACCATATGTATTTATATCGGAAAAAATTATTTAATATATTCATATTTTTTTCAACTAGTATATATGAATCTATTTTCCTATTTAGTAATAGTTATGTGTTTTATTTTTTTAATAATGTATAGGCACATTGTGATATATATGGATAAAAGGTGGATCACATTACCGAGAAACACACCTTAGTATACTAAGGGTTTGGAAGAGTTTTTAGATTTTTCAATTTCCAATCGGTCCGTTGATGGGAGAATAAGATATATATGTACTAAATGTAAATTTAGAAGATGGTTTAAGTGAGATGGAGTTTATAAACACTTGATATTGAATCAATTCCCTACTCATAATTTTTGTTGGATTTGGAATGGAGAACCGAACGTTACAGAAAGCTTGATCACTGATGTCAATCCACAGAATGAGCTCCCAACTTAATCAGCAATGGAAAATGAAATGTAAAAGCTTATAAATGATGCATTTGGCATTTCATGACACCAAAATCAACATAAAAACATATCAGAACAACCAGTTGAGGGTGATACAAATAGAAATGTGACAAGTGATGTTTTTGAGACTATAGGACAACCAAATAAAGATTTTAACATATCATTGGACCTCCTATTGATTATGTGGAGACTAATGTAAGAGAAAACTTCACTGAGAAGACATATGTGTTTTATGGTTTAGTTAACAATGGAAATCAAGAGTTTTATAGTGGATGTTTGAAATATTCAGAACTTTCTTTTCTTCTGAAGTTTTACCATATCAAATGCCTATGTAGAATTAAAAATAATGCGATGTCCATGATATTGTAATTGTTGCATGATTCATTTTTAGAAGCAAAGATACCTGAGTCTTTTTATGATTTGAAAAAAGTTATTAACAATCTTGGTTTAAATTATACAAAAATTAATGCGTGTCCCAATGATTGTATGCTTTATTGGGGAGAGGATTCAAGAAGACAAGATTGAAAAAAATATTATTCTTCTAGATGGTAGTTTATGGGTGAAGTTGGAAGTGTGAATCAACCAACTACCATAAAGAAGAAGAAAATGAACACACATGCAGAGGTTTTTCATTAATTTCCTTTAAATCATTGATTGAAAAGATTATTCATGTCATAAAAAATAGCCGAACACATGAAGTGACATTCTGTTGATAATAATAATGATGGGTTAATGCGATATCCAAGATATTCAAAATCGTGGAAGACATTTGATTCATTACGTCCATATTTCTCATCTGATCCTAGGAATGTTCGATTTGGATTTGATGCCGATGGATTCAACCCATTTGGGACTTTCAGTACCAGTTATAGCATTTGGCTAGTTATTTTGATCCCTTACAACATTCCTTCATGGATGGGTATGAAACAAATGTCTTTTATCAGTTAGATGATTATTCCTGGGAAAAAAAATTCCTAGAAATGATATTGATGTATACTTGAAGCCTTGAATTGAATAATTATAGGAGTTATGGAGAAACGATGTTGAGACATATGATGCATCTTCTAGAACAATGTTGAAAATGTAAGCTGCTCTAATGTGGACCATTAGTGACTTCCCTAAACTTAGGAATTTAGCTGGTTGGACCACTTACACGGGTTTGGATTTTCCTTTTTATAACTTTGATTTTGAGAAAGAATGACTACCTCACAGTTGAAAATGGTGCTTCTTGTGTCATCGATGATTTCTCAATGCATCTCATATATTTCAGCTAAACAAGTCAAAACTCAATGGTTTCATTGATCATAGACCACCTCCAAAGTTGTTAACAAGTTTTGAAATATTGACATAACTTGGAAATTTTGAAACAGAATCAGAGAAGGTGCATTATTTAAATGATAGTGGGAAATGAGTTCGAAGTTCATTGTCAAGTGAAATCCGAACGCAACAATGGAAGAAAAAAAGTATATTCTTCAACATTACGTATTGGTAATTTAATTTTTTGTGTAATAATCATTGATGTGATGCATATTGAGAATAATTTTTGTGAAAATTTTATCTTCACATTGCTTAATGAGCATGGAAATCTAAAGGATCATCTCAATGCTCAGAAATACTTACAAGAAATGAACATAAAGCGAGATCTCTAGCCAGATGATAATGGAAAGTATGCTCTGAAATTTTTTACAATGAAAATTAGGGATAAAGATACATTCCTTAAAATTTTAAAATATGTGAATGTATCTAGTGGGTATTCAAGTAGCATCTCAAGGTGTGTTGACTTAAAGAATTGTAGGTTACAAGGATTGAAAATCCATGATTCACATATTTTGTTACAATAGTTACTTCCATCAGCATTGTATACATTATTACCTGAAAAGGTTACTACTATTATACTCTAATTCTGCACATTTTTTAGACAAATATGTAAGAAAACTCTTCATCCATTTTATCTTGACAACCTTTAGGAGAGATTTTTATTGACACTTTGTACAATGAAGATGATCTTTACTCCGTCATTTTTTACTGTAATGATTCATTTAACCATGAATTTGGTTGAGGAAGCTAAATTAGGAGGCCCCATACATTATCGATGGATGTATCCAATTGATAGGTACTTTATTTATATGTTTTTCGTTTTAGTAAAAAAATATTTTTACTTCATTAAATAATCAATTATGTTTTTTTATTTTATTTCAAAGATATCTTGGGAACTTGAAATAATGTGTGAAAAATAATTCTCAATCTGGAGGCTCTATTTCTAAAGGATATTTAAAAGAGGAGTCTGTTACCATTTTTATAGATACTTGGATGATATTGAGACAAGATTAAATCAATTTGGACTTTCTGAAGACACATCAAATCAATCTGAAATACATGGGAAATTAGAAATATTTCTGGCTATTGGCCGATAATTTGGTAGGAGTTCAAATGTTACACTAATAGAAATGGAATTATTACAGGTACATAGATATATGCTAATGAATAGGGAAATTATATATCCATTTATTGAATATTCGAGGATAAAAAAAGATATGAATGAGATGACAAACATGAAATGAAAAAGATATAACAAAAGTTGTTAATAAAGAGCTTGTAGAATGGTTTGCACGACGTGTAAGTTCATAAATATTACAATAAATATAAATATTAGGTTGATACATATATTTTGTAAATCTAATAATGCAGATTAATTTTTTTAGATCATGAATACTGATACTCAAGTAGAGTTGTCATAAGATATGAAGTTTCTTGCTCGAGGTCCTATAAAACAAGCTAGAAAGTTCAACTCTTACAACAGAAATGACTTCATATTCTGTATAGTTAGTCGATAAGAGGTATTGAAAACACATAATAGTGAGATATTTACATTTACTAAAGTGTAATACTATGGAAAGTTGATTGATATTATCAAATTAAACTACTACATACATTTTTCAGTTATTTTATTCAAATTAAATTGGGTGGATATTATTAGGGGTGTTAAAAGAGATTCCTTGAAATTTACTTATGTGAACTTATATCTCTAGATGGATGTTGGTGACCATGAACTACATGATCTATATATCTTATTATCAAAATAGAAAATGGTATATTATGTGAAAAGATGTCATAGATAAAGTTTGGAGTATAGTTTCTCACATAAAACAAAGATACTTGTATGATTGGTGATGAAGTGAAATATTTGACCTCTGAAATTGAATCCCTTAAATAATAAGTGGGCTTATTTTTCCATCATGATATTGAAAATATTAATATTCTAAGAGTGGATAAAGTAGATGAAGTAATTATGGAGTAGGAAAACAACATGATTGAAGGAGAAAATGATTGTATGTGAAGTTACCCATTCATTTATTAACCACTTATGTCATTTGTTTAGTAATTCATTATCATTGTTATGCATATTTTGTTTGTTATTACTATGCATATGTTATCATTTCTATATTTTTCTGTATGAATTGTTCGAAATATATGTTCTAAACTTAATTTTATTTGATTAAATGACAGGAATTCCAAGGAGAAATCATTATACTCACACTACAGGGTCAAAGAGTTTTTCTAGAAGTCGATTTAATCTAGTAATATTTTCATTAGTTTAAATATTTATTAGACAATGTTATCTATTTAATATATTAAATTTTTGATTTATCTTTGTTTAATGCAGTCCCATAGTTTAGGAAACCAAGCACTATGAACAGAAGTGTGGTTGGATGTTCATAAAAAATATGATGGGAGTTTTGTTAATGAGCATTCCAAAGAAGTTGGGGTATGAATTCATTTTTCATTATCATAACTTATTATCATTTTTCACTGTGTTAATATATATTTCTTCTAATATGACTGATATTTAATTTATATATAAAAACTAAAGAACTATGGGATGTCGATCCCACATAGTCCTACTCAATCTCCTAGAATGACCCAATTAGTAAAGTCCTTGGGAAGGAGAATCCTGGTTGAGTGTGTAGGATGGGTTTGGGACCATTACAATATGAGTTCTTTGGTTGGAAAACTAGTATTTCAGGTGATGACTGCTGGTGAGAAGGTAAATCACACAACTTCAAAATCATTTAGTTCCCAAAAATTTATTGATTTTAAGTTTAAATATAAATATACAACATTGTTTAATTTTCAATATAATTGTCTTATAGGTTCCAATAATAAGAAGTAGATATGGAGTTGGAGAGGGTAATGAGAAGAGTTTTTCATTGGGAAATGATTAGTGGAGATGGTTTGTTCATGTATCAGTACATCCAATGTGGTTATTTTTTTTTTATCTTTTTCTTATATTTTAGATGGGATCAAGAAAACTGGTGACCTATGTACGTTTTGTATAACCATGTGTCTATATTCTATGTTTCAATTAGCTATAGAGATTGAAATTTCTTTATGATCATATATGATGTTTATTTTCTTGTCTCTCTTTTACATATAGGTTGATCTGACTATTATATTCTACTATTTCCCACTTGTTTTTCATGGTGCCTTACTAAGTATGTTTATACTCACACCTTCATGGGCTATGGATGTATGATTTTTTTCTTATACAGGAAACTGGTAGATGGTGTCCTTAGTGGACCTAATATCTATGGAACATAGAAGTAAGTGGAGGCATTGACCATGTTTGGTGGTCAGACTTAGGGATATTGAGTTGGGAACTAATCTTATTTTCACTTTTAGTTGTTTCTATAGTGGGACCTACTTTATTTCTTGGATAGGCATGTATTTTACCATTTTCCTTTCATGGATATTTATCTATCTCATTCTGATGTATTTCCTAGAGGTTACTACATGATTTTTTTTACACTGAGAGGTTTTATTTTATTATACCTTTGCATTATTTCATGGATTTTAGAGTGTGTGTGTTCACGTACAATAGGATAAAGCCTTCCACTTTAGTGATATTCTTACTATATGATTGTTTCTAGACTTTCAACTATTGGGGGTGAACATGTGGTGTCACTCTTAGCTTACTGGTCTCCCAAGTAGGGTCCCGATAGGCCAAGTCATGAAACAAAACACCGTGGTTTTCTCTAAGGCTGTAATCTTTATCTAACTCTAGCCATTACAGGAAAGTCTATACCATTTTCCAAATCTCACATCACGACCCAATACTACAGACCAAGGATCGCTCTATGTTATCTCTCACCAAACTAAGGTCCTATATCACTTATCTGTATAATGATATCTCAATGCTATAACATATAGGATAACCTCTCTCTATCAAACCCTCTGTTCGATTAGTATCCTCTTATTTTAACCTTGTTGGTTTGAGATCAATCTTGATGTGTTGGGTGATCTCCCTTTTGGGAGATTTTTGTGCTCTATTTGTGCATAGACCCTATTTTTTGAGCTATGTCTTGTTGGTCTTGGATAGGCCATGGGGATGTAATCGGGTAACTCCGACTATGTGGATTCTTGTCATAATAGGCACATAAAGGCATCTATGTTTTTTCCATGATCTCATAAAGATATGGGATCAGTGTGGATTTCATAAAGTATTTACCCACAATATAAATCCAAGTCAGTTTTATTCCTCACTTGTCGAAGTTTAGTTCATTTATGGATATTTAGGGTGATTTCTCTTTTGGCTAAGTATTTATTATTGGTTTTTAATCATTAATGACCCTTTTGATGAAAATGGTATTCATGATGGATGATTTTTTTATTGAAAATTATTTCTTTATTATTAAATTAATTTATCTTTATTTTTTAATTTTGGTGGATTTAGTTTTAACATGTGAAGCCTCATTTTAATGGAGGTACGTTGATTCTTTATATCTAGTTTTAAATGTATTAAATTTATGTTTTCCTTGGAAATTTGTTGTGTAATAGTTTAAAGAATCAACATACTTTCAATTAGGAATGTATTGATTCTTTCAATGTATTGAGAAATGTATTGATTATTTCAATGTATTGAGAAATGTATTATTGATTCTTTTAATGTGTTCATTATTTCAATGCATTGATTATTTCAATTTATTTATGTAATATTGATTATTTTAATGTGTTATGTCTTGTTTGATTCTTTAAATGTATTGAAAAATGTATTATTTCTTTCAATATGTTGTTTTCCATGGTCAATTGGCTGATTATTTATGTTTTGGTGAGAATCAATATACGTTGATTCTTTAGTTTTAACATGTGTTTTTTTTATTATACGTTAATGATATATGTGATGATATGGTAAAATTTTCAATGTTACTATTGTGTTATTATAGTTGTAGGTTCTGGGGCTGCAGAATCTGTAGCTTGTGTTTTTTGTAATTCATGATTTAGAAGAGGTTTAAACCGCCACTAGATATAGTTTTTTTCACGGTGGGTTAAACTACCACTATATTATGGTATTTTTTTATGCCAGTGGTTAAAACCGCTACTAAATATGATAAAATTTTTCTTAGTAGTAGTTTTATCCATTTTAGAGGTGGGGTTTTTTGGTAAAAAGTTCATACTTTAGTGGTTGTTAAATACCTCTATTAGATCATAGTTATTTTTAAGTGAAAACTACTGTTAAAACAAAAAAAACCACTAAAAAATATGCATTCTATGACACTTTTTAGAAACTGTAGCCAAATGGAAGTAAATTTCGTGTGTTGAATGCCGACACCAATTTTAGCGATGGTTTTTTGAAACCATTGCAGAAACAACTAGAGGTTCTTCAAACCACCACTAGATAAAAAAACCGCCACTAAATAGGTATTTTGTCATAGTATATTTATATGGGAGGAGAGGGGTGTTTTCCCATTATTATATTGATTAGTTTATTATTTTGGATTAAGAATATGAATAGTTTTAGAATTATCACTAATATATTAAAATAATGAAGGTAAGTTCTAGATAATGGTTCTTACAGTAGCAATGAATCAAGGAATAATGTATTTAACTTATAATGTAGATATACTGTAAATTATCGTATTTCACTATTCAAAAAAATTCAAGTATTTTAGAAAAATCCTAAAAATTAACCCTTACCATTTTTTGACATGTAGAATTAAAAAAAATGAACTATATTTTATGAAAATATGTTTCTAAATATGAGAAATTTAATTTTTAATTGAAATCAACATTTACTCCAAAGATAAATATTTTAAAATTAAAACTAATTTTCTAACACTTTTAAAAATTAATTAAGCTCTCATAAATTTATCTTATAATCATAAGACAAACATTATTAATTTATGAATACATTTTATGAAAATATATTTTCTTTTACAATATTAAATTAATTAAAAATTTTAATTAAATATTTTTGACTTACAAAAATACAAAAATTTAATTTATCATTTTTAAAACATTTATTTACTTATGTCATGAAATAAATATATCATATTTTCATTCATAAGATACCTAAATTTTAATTATAATTTCAAAGGTTAAGCGTAAGGTCCCTGACCCAGAATCCACTAAACCGTTGCTCCGAGTTGGGTGGTTACATGACCTTAAGCGTGCCTCCCCGTACACAAAAGGTTTCCGACCAGTAGTGGGGGTCAAAATAGTCAATTGAGAAAACTATACCCCATTTTATCAGAGTAAGACACAATAGAAGATAAAAAAAATAGTGGAATAACAACCAATAATACCAGAGTATGCATAAACAATGATTCCCCAAACAGGATAAAACTATAACCAATAGTAAATATTCCATGCCATGCTACAAGTGAAAAAGTGAACACAACTCAAAATGAAGACAAACTACAAAATCCCCAAAATGGTCCTAACACCAAGTTCAGGTCCTCCTTCACACACACCCTTGACAAACCAACTGCCTAGCAAGGGCCTTTTCCATTCTCCTAACCAGAAAACATGAAGTCTTCTTCGGTACCCAATGATAGCCCGAGCAGGGTGTGAGTACAATTCAGTAGGCTACCACCAACAGTGTCTACAAAATATCTAGTATAAACAATTTTTCATGAAAAAGGGAAATGAATAATAAATGACAAGAAAAGATTATGTGCCCCTAACAAGTTTAGGTCCATTACCCACATTTATTACCATTTCCTTATCTTACCATTTCATCCCATTTAGCATTACTTAACATTTCCAACGGATTTACCATGGGTTCTTCACACACAACAAGATACATGGATTAAATAACACAATTATATACATGAGAAAAAACACACAGTTGTCCTATCTCACTAGGACCAACTTCCTCATGTCAACCATATCATCACATCAAAGCCTCAGTCTATGTGGATGAAACCGATAGGGAAACAGAGCATGAGTCCTCTTCCCTAACCCGTGCATTAGGGGTGGAGTTTAGAGCCTCAGTCCAACTCTACCCGTAGGCATAGAACCTCATTCAATACCCCACACTACCAAGCTATGTCCACATTATCTATGTATATGTATCCATTAACCATTCACACAACATCACAACCATTTCCCAAGGAAAACATAAACCATAACAATAACATAAGAGTTAATACCATGCCTTAACCCATTAACACATTTACCACATTTCAAATCATTTTTCCACTTATCCAAATTTCCCTTTTATTACGCTTATCTCACTAAGCATTCATTCATTGTGCCTATCTCACTAGGATTTGTTCATTATTCCTAACTCACTAGCCTACATTACCATGCTCACAATTAATTCCCTTATGATATTTAATCATTTCCACATATAAACCAAATATCCCTTAGGTTATTATGAAGCCTAGGAGCATTACCTAGCTTTTATCCCAAGACGATTAATCACATCAAAATGTTTATCAATGTCTCTACATGATTACACAATAATCTCACTTGTTCTACACAAATCCCTAGGTCCAGGAGAGTCGTCACACCCCATGGGTGACCCTAGATTAGTGTCATTAACATAGACACATACTATGGGGATCATGACGATCTCTATTTACCTTTTTAATAACCATTTTACCTAAACATGTCAAGGGTGATCAAAATATACCAAGAGACACCCAAGAACAAAACCACACATGCACAAATCCTCAAATAAACCACGAGATATAACTTTTAGACCACCTACCTCAATTCCATAGATGAACACACTCTTAATCATGCCCTTAGATTCTACTTCAAGCAACCCTTGAAGCTTCAACCTAGATCTCACCCAAAGAGTAGGGTTTTAGAGCTTTAGAAGGAGAGGAGAAGAGCATACTAACCCTAAACACAAAAGAGAAGCAAGGATGAGATTAACCTTAATCAGAGCTTCTATTAGCAACCAAAGGCACCAAAAATGACTTATAAATGAAGGATATTGATCTTGTGGAGCTCTTGGGAGATTAGGTTCGTTCCAAGGGTGAAGAGGAGTGAATGAGAAGGAAATCCTGAGTTGGAGTTAAAAATCCTGGAGTGGAAAAATTGAAATTTCTTTAAAATATTCTGGGTCGCACGGTTTACCCGCATGGTTTTCCAAACCTTGCACAGACCACGTGGAGGCCACTATCCAAAATCTCAACCCAAACGGTTTCTTGGGCTTTCTTTATGGTTAGCACTAACCATGCGCAGGCCATGCAACCTACCCAAAAAACCCCATTGTCTCTATTTTTTTGTGTCCTGAAACTTCAGAACACTCCTGAGCCTCATTAAGGACTTAGGTAATCACTTAATTAACCCAAAAAAAGGTATTAAAAGAAAAAATAAAATGATATCATACCTTTCCAAGATCCGGGATCTTACAACCTCCCCACCATATAACGGATCGTCCTCGATCTGAGCTCCCAAGCTTTATTTCACTTCCAAGGGAAAGAGATTAGGCCACTAAGCTCGCATATATGATTCCCGCTCCCAAGTTTTTTCCTGAACATTCCCATGCTACCACAATACTCACACTAATGAAAAAACCTTGCCCCGTAAGACTTTCTTACTATGATCCACGACACAAACCAGATGCTTCTCAATGGACGCATTAGCCTCAAGATCAATATCCTCAATATCCACCACGTGTGTTGGGTCGGTGTGATACTAATGAAGCTGCGACACATGAAAAACTTCATGCATACCGCTATACTACTATGGAAGAGCCCATCAGTATGCCACTGGCCTGATCCTCTCCACAATCTTAAATGCCCCCACATACCTAGGTGCCAACTTTACTTGTTTCTAAATGCATCAGTGACCCAACCTTGGCGACACCCAAAGGGACACACTATCACCCACCACAAACTCAAGATATCTATACCTCCAATACGCATATGAATTATTCCAACTCTGAGCCATTTCCATCCACTTCTGAACCAAATCAACTTTATCTGAATTCTCTTGCACAAGATGCGGTCCCAGAAGCTCAGATTCACCGGCCTCCAACCAATAAAGTGGAGATCTACACGACCTCCCATAGAGAGCCTCAAATGGTGCCGACTGAACCATATCCTTAAAACTATTTTTTTAGGAAAATTTAATAAGTGACAGGTTATTATTCTAGGAACCATGAAAATCCAAGACACAATCCCTCAATATGCCCTCCAACACTTGGATTGTACGCTCCGACTGGCTTTCTGTCTGCGGGTGGAAAGACATACTCAAAAGCACCCGTGTACTAAGATCCTTCTGTAAACCTTTCTAGAAGTGCAATGTAAAATGAGGATCATGATCCAAAACTATAGTTCATGGCACACCATTCAACCATACTATTTCCCAAACATACAACTCATCTAACTGATCAACTGTGTAAGTATCCTGAATTGGTAATAAATGATCCACTTTCATTAGCCGATCTACAACCACCCAGATTGCATCATTATTCCAAGGTTTCCGCAGAAGAACCACCACAAAATCCATTGTCACATCATCTCACATGCATTTTGGAATGGAAACAGATGTAACAAACCACCTGGGCGTTGATTCTTTTCCTTCACCTATTAACATGTAAGGAACCCTTCCACAAAACCTGCAGCTTCCCTTTTCATTCCCAGCCACCAAAAATGCCTACATAGATCATGATACATCTTTGTTATACCAGGATGCACTACCCATTTTGATACTTGTAAATCACGTATCAACTCTTTCTGCATGCATACCCGCACAACCACATGACCATGAACACAAAAAACCCTATTTGCACCGATGAACCAACCAGAAGGTGACTCCCCATCTTTGAGTCTTTCCTTCATGGAAAAACATCCAGGATCGTCGATATGAATTTCCTGAAATCGGCTAAAAAGTGTCGACTCAAATTCTATGGAATCAAGAGTCACCTGACCATTTTCCTCCCACATCTCCAGGTGCATCTCCACGAACAAATCCATCACCTTCCATTCGGTGCTGGATTCCTAAACCATCTGGTTCTAAGCCTTCCGGATCAAATCCTCAGCAACACTGTTCCCTTTTACCGATGTATATACCATCTCAAAGTCGAAATACTAGAGATAATCAACCCATATTCGCTACCGAAGATTCAAATCCCAATGTGAAAAGATATACTTTAGACTCTTCTGATCGGTATACACCGTGAACCATTCCACCAAAAAGTAGTTCCTCCATCACTTTAAGGCATACAATACTGTATCCAACTTAAGATCATGGGTGGGATAATTCCACTCATGGGGTATCAATTGAATTGACCCATAAGTCACAAATCGCTCATCTTGCATCAAGAAAACCCCAAGCCTGATACCAGACACATCACAAAATAGGACATACTTCTTACCTGGCTCAGGTAAGATCAAGATCAGTGTGGTCATCAGTCTCTTTTTCAACTCTTAAAAGGAATTCTCACAATCCTCAGACCACTCAAACCTGATTCCCTTCTTGGTCAAGACTGACAACGGTGCTCCCAAAAGAGATAAATCCTGGATGAACCTCTAGTAATACCCGACCAAACCCAGAAAACTATGAACATCTGAAACACTCTTGGGCTGCTCATAAGATACGACAACCTACACCTTCTTTGGATCCACTGAAACATCTGCCTCAGAGATGATGTGACCCAAAAAATGAACTTCTTAAATACATAACTGACACTTTGATAGCTATTCATATAGCCGATGCTCTCTTAGTGTACTCAAAATGATGTTAAGATGTTGGTCATGATTGTCATGAGTTTTCGAGTACACCGGGATGTCATCAACAAAGACAACCAAAAACTTATCTAAATAAGAATGAAAGATTTTATTTCTCAAATCTATAAACACTGCAGGTGCATTGGTCAAGTTGAAAGGCATCACCACAAACTCAAACAACCTATACCGACTCCTAAAAACGGTCAGTGGTACATCCTAAGGCCTCACCCTCAACTAGTGATAACTGATCTCAGATCAATATTAGAAAACACCAATGCACCCCTCAGCTGATCAAACAGTTCATCAATTTTAGGAAGAGGGTACCAATTTTTTTACCATCATCTGATTTAACATCTGATAATTAACACACAACCTTAACGACCCATTATCCTTCTTTGAAAAAATCATAGGATATCCTGAAGGAGACATATTAGGATGTATGAACCCCTTACGATCCAAATCCTCAAGATGAACCTTCAACTCCTGGAGTTCTACTGGTTCCATTCGGTATGGAAGAATAGAGAATATCTCTGCTCCTGTAAGAAACTCAACCGTGAATTCAACATCCCTCTCAGGTGGAAACCCTGAGAAATACTCTAGAAACACATCCTGAAACCGATCCACTACTATAGGGAAGTCATACTGATCCGCTCTTTCATCATAAAGCACAAGGAAAGCTACTTGAGCTGTGAGCCTATCCAACTGCTAAAAAAACGGTCCTGCATGACCTTCTCAAACATCCCACTCTCCACTATGGACATAAACATCACCCTAAAGTGACTTAAATGATACCTTGTGATGGTAACAGTTTATGTGTGCCTGATACAACACTAACTAGTCTATACCCAATATCTAGTCAAATCCTGACATCTGAAGAACGAACAAGTCCCACAGGAAATGATACCCACCAACTTCCAGAGCACATCCCTTACACTTATTGATATGTACAAACTGATCCCTTGCCTCTACATGGAATCTGTCTATCACCAATATTCATAATCTCTTACTGAGGGTTCCCACAGAACTTCTGCACGTGTCCCAATATTCTGCACGACCAACACTCAACTGGAGGTCGAGGAAACTATCCACGCATGTTCCCCGACCTTCCACACTGATAACAGAACACCTAATCACCACCCTATGTGACTGACCCTCTCTTCTAACCACCTTTCACACTTCCTCCCTGTTGAAAACTTCCAAAACGACGCTTCCAGTACTTGGAAGCTGTGCCACTTTTCTGTCCAGCTGGCACGACAATCCCACTACCTAAATCTATTTTCAGGTTCCCTTATGAGATAAGTGCTTGGGACACTACCTCTATAAACAAACTCAAGATAAAAATATCCACATGAGACATAATATCGCATCTTAGACAATCCTGGAAATGCCTTGTAATTACTACCTCATCCCCTTCCAACACTAGAACAAAGCATCATAGGTCAGTTAAGTGGCCATCGTACTCCATCACCGACATTGATCCTTGAGTCAAGATCATGAAATCTGCAGCCCTCTCTTTCCTTAAAGTCTCAGGATAAGAATGCTCCAGAAACATTTCTTAGAAATCTTTCCACAACACCCCCTCAGCCTGCTCATTCTAGGTGAGGATGTACCACCAATGCTTTGCCTAGACCCGCAACATATAAGCTGCCAACTTGACTTGCTTCCCAACATGAGTCTCCAGATGTTCTAGTATTGTCTGGACAGACTCTATCCAGAACTCTGCTACCTCTGGACCACCCTCTCTAGTAATGGTCGGAGGGTGCTATAGCTAAAACTCTCGAGTCTGCTCAAAAATACTTGGTGCAACCCACCCTTGGTCCCGATCCATCATCTAAATAAAATGATCCAATTTCTCTCGAAACTTATCTTTCCCACTTTCTTGGATCACAACATTCTCTTTCTCCTCTACTAGAGGAGTTTTCTCAGTAACATCCTCCTGTTTCTCAACTGGTGCTCGACGTCGTGGTGGCATTTAACTACATTTACTAACATGAGATTTAGAATACATACCATAAAATTTTCACAACTTCATAACAAGAAGTATCTTCACTAGCCACAACCACCCACTATACATGCACCATCCCAAAAAACCTTAACATTCTGAAAACACCACCCCGACCACCCCTACCACTAGACATGGTTCACAAGGGGAAAACAACCATACATCACTACACGGCTCATACAACATGTTAAAAAACGCTTTTAATTCATTAAAAACCCTAAATTACACATATTTCATTAATCATCACTTACCATTCTTTTATCTTTACCCATTTAAATTGTTTCATTTATGACATTTTCCTTTTTCAATTACCAAGATTCAAGGTGCATTCCATCTTTCATGCCTAACACTCCCATCCCATGTGTGCCTACCATGATGCATGTCACCTATCTCTCTCTAGGTGCCTACAATGATGCATGAATTCACATCCTCATTCCATTGAGGCCACAAACCAAATATCATAAAACCATCACATCACAAAACATGTGCATCACCCAATAGTGAAATATCATCAACCGTAACGTCACAAAATACAGAACACCAATTCCCACCCTGGGTGACTTGGGTTTTCCCTTGTACATGGGTTAGCTACTCCCAAGCATGAGCTCATTACCAAGGCACGACACATTCTAACTCCTATATACCATTCCAAAATAGTAATAAAGAGAAAGGAAATCCTATGATACCACTTTGTAATATCCTTGAGCCAGAATCCACTAAACCGGTGCTCCAATACGGGTGGTTACATGATCTTAAGCACATCTCCCCATATGCCAAAGGTTTCCTACTAGCAGCAGGAGTCCAAATAGTCAATTGGGGAGGTTATACCCACTTTTATTAGAGTAATACACAATATAAGATAAAAAAAAGCTGAATAACAACAAATAATATTAGAGTATGCTAAAACAACCATTCCCCAAACAGGGTACAACCATTACCAATAGTAAATATGACATGCCATGCTACAAGTGAAAAAGTGAACAAAACTCAAAATGAAGACAAACTGCAAAATCCACAAAAATGGTCCCGACACCAAGTCTGGGTCCTCCTCTATCCACACCTGTGCGAACCCAACTACCTAGAAAGGGCCTTTCCCTTGTCCTGACATGCAAACATGAAGTCTACTCGGGTACCCAACGGCGGTCCGAATAGGGTGTGAGTACAACTAAGTAGGTCACCACCAATGATGTCTAAAAAATAGCTAGCATAAACAATTTTTCATAAAAAAGGGAAATAAATAATAAATGACAAGAAAAGATTAAGTTCCCTTAACCAGTTTATGTCCATTACCAACATTTATTACCATTTCCTTATCTTACCATTTCATCCCATTTCCCATTACATAACATTTCCAATGCATTTACTATGGGTTCATCCCGCACAATAAGATACATGGATTAAATTACAAAATTATATACATGAGAAAAACACAAAGTTGTCCTATCTCACTAGGACCAACTTCCTCATGTCAACCATATCATCACCTAGAAGCCTCAGTTTGGGTGGATGCAACCGATAGGAAAACAAAGCATCAGTACTCTTCCCTAACCCATTCAATAGGGGTGGATTTTAGAGCCTCATTTCAACTTGACCTATGGGCATAGACCCTCAATCAATACCCTACACTACCAAGAAACGTGCACATGTTATACGTATATGTATCAATTTACCATTCACACAACATCACATCCATTTCCCAAGGAAAACATAAATCATAACAATAACATAAGAGTTAATACCACAACTTAACCCATTAACACATTTACCACATTTAAAATCATTTATCCAATTAGACCGATTTCCCTTTTATTATAATTATCTCACTAAGCATTCATTCATTGTTCCTATCTCACTAGGCTTTGTTCATTATGCCTAACTCACTAGGATTCATTACCTTGATCACAATCCATTCCATTATGGTCTCTAATCATTTCCACACATTAACCCAATATCCCTTAGGTTATTATAAATCCTAGGTGCATCAATTAGCTTTTATCCCAATATGATTAATCACATCAACAGGTTTATTAAGGGATATACATGATTACACAATAATATCACTTGTTCTTCAGAAATCCCTAGGTCTGGGAGAGTCGGCACACCCCATGGGTGTCCCTAGATTAGTGTCATTACCCTCGATGCATCCCATGAGGATTTTTAGGGTCTCCATTTACCTTTTTATTAATCATTTTACCTAAATATGTCAAGGGTGATCAAAACATACCAAGAGATACCCAAGAACAAAACCATACATGCACAAATCCTCAAATAAACCATGGGATATAACTTGTAGACCACCTACATCGAATATACGGATGAAAACACTCTTAGTAATGCCCTTATATTCCACTTAAACCAACCCTTGAAGCTTCAACCAAGATCTTACCCAAAAAGCAGGGTTTTAGAGCTTCAGAAGGAGAGGAAAAGAATATAAAAAACCTAAACATGAAAGAGAAGAAAGGATGAGATTAGCCTTACCTGGATCATTGATCTTCTACCAATGACACCAAAAACACCTTATAAATGAAGAATATTGATCTTTTGGAGCTCTTGGGGGATTGGGTTCATTCCTAGGGTGAAGAGGAGTGAATGGGAATGAAATCCTAAGTTTGGGTTAAAAATCCTGAAGTGGCAAAATTGTATTTTTTTAAAAGATCCTGGGTCGCACGGTTTACCCGCACGGTTTTCCAAACCGTGTGCAAACCGTGTAGAGGTTACTATCCAAAATCTCACCTCCCACATGGTTTCCTAGGCTGTCTTCATGGTTATCATTAACCATGCACAATCCGTGCAACCTACCTAGAAAACCCCATTTTCTCCATTTTTCGTGTCCCAAACCCTCAGAATACCCCCGAGCCTCCTTAAGGACTTGGGTAAGCACTTAATTAATAAAAATAATGGATTTAAAGAAAAAATTAAATGAGAACATACCTTTCCAAGATCCAGGATCTTACAACCTCACCACCTTATAAGGAATCATACTCGAGCCGATCTTCCAAGATTTGTTGCACTTCCAAGGGAAAGAGATCGGGCCAATGAACCCGCATATCTAATTCCCACTCTCAGGTTTCTTCCTGAACATTACAATGATGCCCTAATATTTTCACTAATGGCACAACATTTTCCCACAATACTTTCTCACTATGATCCATGAAATGAAAAGGTTTCTCCTTAAAGGACGCATCGACATTAAGCTAAACATCCTCAACATCCACAACATGAGTTGGGTTAGGGTGATACCGCCAAAGCTGTGAAACATGAAAAACATCGTGCATCCCACTATGCTACTGTGGAAGAGCCAATCTGTATGCCACCAGCCCGATCCTCTCCACAATCTCAAACAACACCACATACCCGGGTGCCAAATTTACTTTCTTCTGAATCCGCTGGTGACCCAACCTTGGAGACACCTGAAGGGACACACTATCACCCACATAGAACTCAAGAGGTATACGCCTCCAATATGAATATGACTCATGAAAACTTTGATCCATTTCCATCTGCTTCCAAACCAACTCAACATTATCTAAAGTCTCTTGTACAAGATTCGGTACCAGCAACTCATATTCACCAACCTCCAACCAACACAATAGAGATCTACACAGTCTCCCATAGAGAGCCTCAAACACTTCCATTTGAACCATAGCTTAAAAACTATTATTTTAGGAAAATTCAAAAAGTGACAGGTGCTTCTCATAAGAACCACCAAAATCCAAGACACAAGCCCTCAACATGTCCTTTAACACTTGGATTGTATTCTCCGACTGGCCATCTGTCTTCGGGTGGAAATTCATACTCAAAAGCACCTGTGTACCAATCTCTTTCTGTAACCCTTTCCAGAAGTGTGATGTTAAATGAGGATAACAATCCGAAACTATAGCTCATGACACACCCTGAAACCATACTATTTACAAAACATAAAACTCACCCAAGTGATCAGCTGTGTAAGTCTCCAGAATTAGTAAGAAATGAGACATTTTCATTATCCGATCAACAACCACACATATTGCATCATTCTTCTGAGGAATCCTTGAAAGACCACCAAAAAATCCATTTTCACACCATCCCACTGCTATTCTAGAATGAAAAATGGATGTAAGAAACCACCTAGGCATTGATGCTTGACCTTCACCTATTGACAGGTAAGGCACCGTGTTACAAAGCCTGCAACTTCCCTTTTCATACCCAACCACCAAAAATACCTGTAGAGATCAAAATACAACTTGGTTACACCAGGATGCACTTCCCATTTTGATTCATGGAACTCATGTATAAATGCTTCCCGAATGAATACCAGCACAACCACATGACCATGAACTCAAACAACCTCTTCCACACCGACGACCCAACCAGAAGGTGACTCCACACATTTGAGTCTTTCCTTCATGGAAAAAAATTCAGGATTGTCGAGATAAATTTTCCTAACTCGGCTCAAAAGTGTCGACTCAACCACCATGGAAGCAAGAGTCACCTGAATTATTCCTCCCACACCTCTAGGTGCATCCCTGCGAACAAATCCATCACCTTCCACTCAGTGCTGGATTCCTGAACCATATGGTTCTGAGCCTTCCTGATCAAAGCATCAACAACACTATTCCCTTTTGCTGGTGTATATACCATCTCAAAGTCGAAAGGCTGGAGATATTAAACCCATCTTCACTACCAAAGATTCAAATCCCAATGTGAAAAGATATACTTTAGACTCATGTGATCAGTATACACCATGAACCATTCCCCCAACAAGTAGTGCCTCCAGCACTTTAAGGCATACACTACTATAGACAACTCCCGATCATGAGTAGGATAATCCATTTCATGGGGTCTCAATTACCTCGACCCATAAGCCACAACCCGCTCATCTTGCATCAACACAACCCCAAGCCTGATAACAGATGCATCACAATATAGGACATACTTCTTACCTGGCTCGGGTAAGATCAAGATCGGTGCAGTCGTCAATCACTTTTTCAACTATTGAAGTGCATTCTCACAAGACTCATACCACTCAAACCTGATTCCCTTCTTGGTCAAACATAAAGGTGGTGCTTCCAAATGAGAGAAATCTTGGATGAACCTCCGGTAATACCCAACCAAACCAATAAAACTATGAACATCTGAAACACTCTTGGGATGATCCCAAGATACGATAGACATCACCTTCATTGGATCCACTAAAACACCTTCCTCTGAGATGATGTGACCCATAAAATGAACTTCTCCAATCCAGAACTGACACTTTGATAGCTTGGCGTATAGATGATGCTCTCTTAGTGTACTTAGAATGATGTCAAGATGTTGGGAATGATCATCATGAGTTTTTGAGTACACCGAGATGTCATAAAAAAAGACAAGAACAAAATTATCCAGATAAGGATTAAATATTTCATTCATCAAATCTATAAACATCGCTGGTGCATTGCTCAAGCTGAAAGGCATCACCACAAAATCAGAAAACCCGTACAGACTCTTGAAAGCTATGAGTGGTATTTATGAAGGCCTCACCCTCAACTAGTGATAACCAGATCTCAGATCAATCTTAGAAAACACCGATGAACCCATCAGATAATAAAAAAGGTCATAAATTCTAGGAAGAGGGTACTGATTTTTCATTGTCAACTGATTTAACTTCAAATAATCAACACACATCCTTAACGAACTGTCAGCCTTCTTTGCAAAAAGAATAGGAGATCCCCAAAGAGACGTACTAGGATATATGAACCCCTTATGCTCTAACTCCTCAAGATGAACCTTCAACTCCTGGAGTTCTACCGATTCCATTCGGTATGGTGGAATAGAAACTGGCTCTACTCCAGGAAGAAAGTAAATCGTGAACTCAACATCCCTCTTGGGTGGTAACCTCGAGAAATACTCAAGAAACAAATCCTGAAACTGATCCACTACTGGAGGGAAGACAAACTGTTCCCCTCTTTCACCATCAAGCACAAGGCAAGATACTTGAGTTTTAAGCCTACCCAACTGCTGAAAAAATGGCCCCACATGACCTGCTCGAACATCCCACTCTCCACGATGGATATAAGCATCACCCTTAAGTGACTTGAATGATACCTTTTGACGGTAATAATCAATGTGTTCCTGATATAATATTAACCACTCCATACCCAAGATCAGGTCAAATATCGACATCTCGAGAACGAAAAAGTCCCACAGGGAACAATACCCACCGACCTCCAGAGCACATCCCTTACATTGTCTAATATGGAGAAACTGATCCCTTGCCTCCGCTTGGAATCTGCCTATCACCAACATTCATACTCTCCTATTAAGGGCTCCCGCAGAACCTCTGTATGTGTCCCAATCTGCCACATGACCGAAAATCAACTAAAGGTCAAGGACACTGGCCACACATTTTCCCTATCCTTCCAAAATAATAGCAGAACACCCGATCACCACCCAAGATGTTTCCCCTCTCTTATGAACACCTTGGAAACTTCCTCCCCACTGAAAACTTCCAAAACAATGCTTCCAAACTTCGGAAACTGCGCCACTTGTGTACCTAGCTGGAATGAAAAGACCACTACCTGAATCTCATTTCTGGTTCCCTTATGAGATTAGTGCTTGGTCCACTACCTCTGTAAACCTCCTCAAGTGAAAAATATTCCCCTGAGACCTAATATTGTGTCTCATCCTATCCTAGAAACGACTCGTAACTGCTGCCTCATACCCCACCAATGCTGGAAAAAAGTGTCACAGATTAGTGAATTGGCCATCATTCTTCATCACCGACATTGATCCCTGAGTCAGGATCATGAAATCTATAGCCCTCTCATTCCTTAAAGTCTTGGGATAAAAATTCTCTTGAAACTATTCCTAGAAATATTTCCACAACATCCCCTCAGCCTTCTCAATCTGAGCTAGGATGTCCCACCAACGCTTTTCCTGTCCCCAAAACATATAAGCTACCAACTTGACTCGCTTCCCAACATGAGTCCCCATATAATCAAGTATCTCCGTGATAGACTATATCTAGAACTCAACCGCCTCTATCCTACCCTCTCCAGTAAAGGTCAGATGATGCTATAGCTTAAACTCTCTAGTCAGCTCAAACATACTCGGTACGACCCTCCCTAGGTCCTGATCCATCATCTGCATAAAATGATCCAAGTTCTTTCAAAACTGCTCTTCACCACTTTCCTAGATCACCACATTCTCGTGATCCTCTACTAGAGGAGTGTTCTCAGCAACATCCTCCTATTTCCCAACCAGTGCTCGACGTCATGTTGGCATTCATCTACATTTCCAAACACAAGGTTTAGAATACATACCATAAAACTTTCACAAGTTCATAATAAGAAGGTTCTTCACCAGCTGCAACCACCCACTATACATACAACATCCCAACAAACCTCAATATTCTAAGAAAAGCACCCCGACCATCCTTACCACAATCCATGGTCCACAAGGGGAAAACAACCATACATCACCACAATTCTCATACAACATGTTAGAAAAACATTTTTTAATTCATTAAAAACCCTTAATTACACATATTTCATTAATCACCACTTATCATTCTTTTATCTTCACCCATTTACATTGTTTCATTTATGATATTTTCCTTTTTAAATTACCAAGATTCACAGTGAATTCCATATTTCATGCCTCAAAAACCCAGTACCTATGTGCCTACCATGATGCATATCACCTATCTCTCTCTAGGTTACTATAATGATGCATGGATGCACAATCTCATGCCATTGAGGCCACAAGCCAAATATCATTAATCCACCACATCACACAACATGTGTATTACCCAATGGTGAAATGTCATCAACTGTAACATTGCACAATACAAAACAAAAATCCCCACCTGGGGTGACTTGGGTTTTCCCTTATACATGGGTTAACTACTCCCAAGCATGAGCTAATTACCAAGGCATGAAACAACCTAACTCTCATCTACCAGTCCCAAATAGTAAGAAAGAGAAAGGAAATCCTCTGATACCACTTTGTAACATCCCTGACTCACAATTCACTAAACCGGTGCTCTGAGCCAGGTGGGTACATGACCTTAAGAGCACCTCCCCATACGCCAAAGGTTACTGACTAGCAGCGGGGGTCCAAATAGTCAATTGTGGAGACTATAACCCCTTTTATCAGAGTAATACACAATAGAAGGTAAACAAAACTAAAAAAATAACAACCAATAATACTAGATTATGCATAAACAACCATTACCCAAATGAGGTATAACCATGAACAATGGTAAATATGCCATGCCATGTTACAAGTGAAAAAGTGAACAAAACTCAAAATGAATACAAACAGCAAAATACCCAAAATTGTCCTGACACCAAGTCTGGGTCCTCCTCCATGCACACCCGTTCCAACCCAACCACCTAGAAAGGGACTTTTCCCTTATCTTGACCTGAAAACATGAAGTTTTCTCGGGTACCCAATGGAGGCTTGAGCAGGGTGTGAGTACAAATCAATAGGCCACCACCAACGGTGTCTATAAAATATCCGGTATAAAAAATTGTGCATGAAAAAGGGTAATGAATAATAAATGACAAGAAAAGATTATGTGCCCCTAACCAGTTTAAGTCCCTTACCAACATTTATTACCATTTCCTTATCTTACCATTTCATCCCATTTCCCATTAGTAACCATTTCCAATGCATTTACCATGGGTTTATCACACACAAAAAGATACATGTATTAAAGTATATAATCATATACATGAGAAAAAACACAGAGTTGTCCTATCTCACTAGGAACAACTTCCTCATGTCAACCATATCCTCACCTCGAAGCCTCAGTCTGGGTGGATGCAACCGATTGGGAAACAGAACATAGGTCCTCTTCCCTAACCCATGCATTAGGGGTGGAGTTTAGAGCCTCAGTCCAACTCGAAAAGTGGGAATAGAACCTCAGTCAATACCCCACACTACTAAGATATGTGCACATGCTATACATATATGTATCCATTAACCATTCACACAACATCACAACCATTTACCAAGGAAAACATAAATCATAACAGTAACATAAGAGTTAATACCAAGCCTTAACCCATTAACACATTTACCACATTTCACATCATTTAGTCACTTATCCTAATTTACCTTTTATTATGCTTATATCACATAGCATTCATTCATTATGCCTATCTCACTAGGATTTGTTCATTATGACCAACTCACTAGGCTTCAATACCATGCTCACAATCAATTCCATTATGGTCTTTAATCATTTCCAAATATTAACCCAATATCCCTTAGGTTGTTATCAAGACTAGGTACATCACCTAGCTTTTATCCCAATACTATTAATCACATCAACATGTTTATCAAAGTATCTACATGATTACACAACAATATCACTTGTTCTTCACAAATACCTAGGTCTGGGATAGTCGGCACACCCCATGGGTGTCCTTAGATTTTTGTCATTACCCTCGACACATCCCATGGGGCTCGTGAGGTTCTCATTTTACCTTTTTAATAACCATTTTACCTAAACATGTCAAGGGTGATCAAAACATACCAAGAGACACCCAAGAAAAAAACCACACATACACAAATCCTCAAATAAACCATGGGATATAACTTATAGACCACCCACCTCGATTACATGGATGAAATTACTCTTAATCATGCCCTAAGATTTTACTTCAACCAACCCTTGAATCTTAAACTTAGATCCCACCCAAAGAGTAGGGTTATAGATCTTCAGAATGAGAGAAGAAGAACATAAAAACCCTAAACAGAAAAGAGAAGCAATGATGAGATTAGACTTACCCGAAGCTTCAATATGCAGCCAATGACACAAAAAAACCTTAGAAATGAAGGAGATTGATCTCTTGGAGCTTTGGGAAGATTGGTTTCGTTCCTAGGGCGAAGAGGAGTGAATGGGAAGGAAATCCCAAGGTGGGGTTAAAAATCCTAGAGTGGCAAAATTGTAATTTTTTAAAAGATTCTGGGTCACATGGTTTACCCACACGGATTTCCAAACCATGCGTAAACCGTGAAGAAGCCAATATACAAAACCTCAACTCCCACATGGTTTCCTGGGCTATTAGTATAGTTAGTACTAACTGTGTGTAGGCCATGCAGCCTACCTAGAAAACCCATTTTTTCTCCATTTTTCGCGTCTCGAAACCTCACAACACCCCTGAGCCTCCTTAAGGACTTGGTTAAGCACTTAATTAACCAAAAATGGATTCGAAGTAAAACTTAAATGAGAACATACCTTTCTAAGATCCAGGATCTTACATTAAGTTACTATTCTATAGGATATATTACTATTCCTAAGGGTTATGTTACTATTCCAAAGGTCAAGTTACTATTCCATTGGTATAGGGTACTTCATTTCTAGAAATACCTCTTATTTCATTAATTCATCACTTATAAAGTTTTTATTGTGTTATCTATGTAATGTTATGTGATTTATAATATATGATATAATTATAAGAGGGGTGAACTTCCATTGATAAAAGTTTGAGTCGTTACAGGGGGATGAAGATGGTCTGATATAGGGGGAGGAAGAGGTGGGTGATGACCTGGGGTGAGGAATGGGTGGGGGATGAGGATGGTATGAGGTGGTGGGAGGTGATGTAGGTGAAAACGTGGGGGATGAGAAGGATATAGAGGGGGATGGTTGAGTTTTGTGTTAGGTAGAAGTTGGGTGATGATGTGGGGGGAGGCAGAGGTGGGTGATAGTGTAGGGGGAGGTAGAGGTGGGAGACGACATGGGGGGAGACAGAGGTGAGAAAATGCATGGGGAGAGGTGGAGGTGGGTTAATACATGGGGGGGACATAGGTTGGGAGAAAACATGGGGGAGTTGGAGGAGAGTGAGGGGGATGGTCGGGTGTGGGGGGAGATAGAGGTTGGTGATGATGTGGGGGGAGGTGGTGGTGGGTGATGGCGAGCCTGGAGGGGGGAGGCCAGGGTGAGAAATTTCTTTTCGGGGAAGGGGGGGGGGGGGGTGGAAAAAACATTGAAAACTATAATATGGATAGGGGAAGATGAGTTGGGTGATAACGAGTCCATAAAAGGCAGGGGAAACAATCTTGAGAGAGGAAGGAAGGGACAATAAAAAATGAGTCTGGGAACTCACAACACCGCATGTTTAAGTGGTCTTAGGAGAGGAATGAGAATCGATCTTCTAAACTTGGTTTTGATTTAATAACATTAATTTTTTATGTGAAAAAATAGTGGATACTAGTTCATATTTTTTTTTAAATTTAAAATAGCCCGTGGGTGAGCCAGTATCCGTGCGGGTTTACCTGCTATGTCTGGCTACCCGTGCAGGCTGTTCTTCCCAGATAATTTACAATACATTTTTAAAAAAAAACCCACTCCACCCCAAACCCATCCCAATTTTACTTAGCATGTGGACCCACAACCCATTTCAAAATTCTAAGGAAAAAATCTATTCTCACATTATTCATTAATGAAATATCAACCATGACACACTCAATGTATCCCACCTCACCGAAATCACATCTCATCACAGTTTTTATTAATACATAAAATTATATGACTCCTGATATACATTAATAATAATCTTAAAGTAAAAGGATCATTACAAATGTTCATATACAAGAACATCCAATGATATATTTAAATATAGATTTCCTATTGTTGGGTCAAGTTCTCATAATCCCTTTTCTTGAGATTACCAAGAGTGTACATCATGAGAAAGTATCTCACAGTCCAATGAGTCTCCTCCCATGATAGACTATATTATTTTTGTTCAATAAAATGATATAATATAACCATAAATCATATATATTTAAGAATACTATTATATAACTCATAGGTTCTCATCATAATGAGGAACTTCCATGACCTTTAAATGTGCCGAGTACTCCAAGATCATTATCCCATTCATTGTCACACAGAAGAATGATCAATATGCGATAAGATATTAATTAATATTCAATAATAATAATATTTTGATAATAAGATGTATATAGTAGTTGGTTATAGGTCCCCAAGTCTAATAGATTATTAATCTCAGTAGAGCTAATTGTTAACAACTCAACAAGTTAGCCTCATGTGATAAACATGCTTCTACTGAGATATGGCTATAACTGTTGATACCAACACACTACTCATAGTTTATCTACTTTTCGTGACCTCATATCTATGAGAAAATAACTCAAGAGACAATAAAATTAAGTATATATATTTTCCTCTTTCATCCTTGACATATTAGATAATACCGTAGTTAAAAGTCCATTATAATATGATTTAATTTTACTATATATGAATAACTCCAAAATATTGAACAAGAAGTTGAAAAACATGTTTCTTAAGCAGTATCAAAGGAAAAAACATACTTTTTTTAATGTAGAAATGGAAACTACTGGTTGTAATATACATTTACCTTACATATTAACATAATCTTATTATGATTCTAGATTGAACGAATCAAAATAAGACTAGTTTTATATCCCCTGAAAACAAGTATTCACATTTCTTTGATTTTTTAGAACTTATATAGTTTTGCTTCCTCAGAAAATTTCAGATAGTTATAAATACTATCCTATGTAGTTCTCTAGGTCTTGTTTGATATTTTCATTCACATATCTTGTAATGTGATATATATTTCAAAATTATATAGTATGTTCATCACAATAATACTAAGTGACACTGAAACAATTCAGGTGTATTGTTCTATCTTGTATTTTTCAATACCATTCCGGATATGTATAATGAATTAGATTAAGAAACCCCTTGATCCATGGTATAATATATTATTCCATAGAACTTGAGCTTCTACTTAATTCATCTTAGATTAATTAACTTTAGTCTTAATTAACCATAATACTAATAACTTGTTTTCTATATATTTCTAAACACATCTATCTTGAATACTATGATTCTACCACTAACCTCTTATAGAAACCTAAACACATAATCATTTCAAATGAATGTCTTATAATCATTATTCTTATTTCAATCCATAAATGGATCTTTGAAACTTATACATCATAACAACATTTCTTGATGTAAACAACCTTTTTTTTCATGTTATATAGACATCTCCAATAATTTTTCCTCTAAGGATCATGATCTTGACATTTAATACCCATTAAAATGATCATATAAAGGAAAATAAAAGTAAAATTTGAATATAATTTCACATGATAATTAGTTATAAGGTATCATAATATAATCTATCTTAACATTGTAAAATTTTTGTTAATCATCTATGATTTATTAGTATTAACTTGACTATCCATGTATGGTTTCTAGTTTGACACTCATTTCTTCCTATAAGAATCATTATTACTACCGAATAATAAATATTACCCACTATGGTGAATATAAAACTACCACTATTGTTTTAAATTTTCTATAGAACATGCGTCTCTGGAACAATTCCTTCCACTAAAACTTGTGCAGTTAACTATTCTTATACTAACTTGTGTATCTGGATCCAAGATTCAACTGAATCATTACTTTATATCACTATATAAAAAGAGATGTACATCCCACATTAAACTTTATATGGTATTATTAATAAATTTCCATCTTGGGGATGTTAATATCCTCAGTAACTATAGTATAAGTGACTAAGATTCTCTTTTTATTACTTTGATTCACATTTAAAGATACAACCATCTTAGAAAATGATTCTTATGGTGTCCCTCCTTTTAAATACATTAAATTTCATTTCATGGTACAACATTTAACAACACAGATGATCTTTTGAGGTCTAGTTTCTTGGAAATTAGTAACACAATACATGAAAACATAAAAATTCTTTTAATCCACTTGTATTATTATTCATATATTTATCCTATTATACTTTTACTGCATCAAATATACTAGGGACATGCATCAAAGGAAAGGGGTGATCATAAATCCTAGTAAGGTAATAACAAAGGGAAAATTTAACATGTGATCATGATGAATAACAATAATGAATGATCATAAGAGCATGAGGCATATCATAAAATAAATACCTTGAATCATAAAATGGAAAAGCGTCTACAACATAAAAATAATACATTTATAATCAAACCACCATGGTTTATCACTAAGGTGTTATAAAACATAATTACCATGGTTATTAAAAAAGGAATCGTAAAACATTTTATATCTAGAGATTAATTCTTTACCCAATGCATTGGAGTCCTATCAGGATGTACCCTTTTTATGTATAAATTCATGTGTTCTATATAGATTATAAGAAAACATTTTATTAAAAACCCATGGAAAATAATTAATGAGTTTCATGTAAAAGTCATCAAATTCATAAATTCTTAAATTCATGAGCATTACATCTTTTTTAACCCGTGGGAAAGGAATGTGGGTTTCATATTTAGAATTTCACAATCAATGAATCATGTTTAGATCTTGGAAAATACCCATAAATGGACAATGTGTTGGTTATACACAACATAAGAATATTTCATGTAAAAAGAGAGAAATTCATGAAATAGATTTGGAAACATGATGGATATACAATATGGATTAAGAAATGGGAATAATTACAGGTAACATAGGCCTAAATATAACATCATGGATGAAAGGTGCACCCTCTTTTAGTTTTTAAGAAATGGTTTTCAAGTTCAAAGGATGTGGGAGTTGTTTTGTGTGTTTCCGCAAGGGTGGATCATGTCATTGTCCATAGAGGGAATTTATTTCATAAATCCCTAAATTATAATGTAAAATTGGTGTGGAGAACAAGATATAAAATAACATCAAACAAAAAAATGTTTTATGTCCTAAAACTTGTTTTACAACATAAATATGACACTCAAGATAAATTAACCCGATACGATGTATTTTCAGTGGACATGCAACCCGAAGGGTTTATGACATGAATACTATTTTTACATCATAAATTCCTCATACCCATAGGATTTTAATGTGTCACATGTCTATAAATCCTTCATTCTATGTGAATAATCTCCATTTAACCTTAGGTATCCTCTAAGAACATTTGGATGATCTCTTCTCCTCTAAGTTCCCCCATTTAGTGCTCGATCTCCAACTTGGATACGTTTCTTCTCTCTGGGTAATAATTCCTTCAATTCTATTGGTTTTATCTCCCCTTTCATGGTAATGGTGTTAGATAAAGTTTTTTATATGTGATCATGTGACGATGTTTCTTCTTCATCCTTTCTAGACTCATCATACCTCTTTTTTCTACAGGCTGACCCTTGTGTTGGTTGTGGTGTAATGAGTGTGTTTATCGATGTATGTTGTGATCTATCATCTCTGCTGATAATTTCATTTATAGAATCAAATATATGATGTGAGAATTATTTTTAGGGCCTCCATTGTTGTCTCTACATTAATTTTAGTGTGTGTGGATCTCATTGCAGTTGGTTTGAGACCTGATTTTGAGTTAGGTTGTTCTGTCTATAGCCTATGATGGATAAACTATGTTTGATCTTGATTTTTATAAATTGTTTTATAAATTAATTGGAATGATTTATTTGTGTGTGTAAATTGGATTTGATAAAATGTGTATTTTTTCCTTATTTTGGTAAAAGAAAAGGGTATTTTTAAAGTATTATGAAAGGAATTACAAAATGAGTTTTCAAAGCATGTTTTGATGTAATAAAGGGATTTTGTTGAAATGTGAATTCCATTGAAATTGAATTGAAATATGCTGCACATGGGAATATTTGGGTACTTAGGTGGGGGGTTTAGTATTGGGCCTTGTTATTTATTCCTTAGGGGGTTCATACATGGTGTGATACTCTATTCCTCAGGCCTTATGTCCTTTGGACTTGACCTTGTAATTGTAGGGGGTTAACTCATGAGGTGTTCCTATATTTCTTAAGGCCCTTTATCCTAAAGACATTTGTGTGAAATAATCATTGTTAATTATCATGGTTCTTGTGACTTGGATATCCTGACTTGTTGTGATCCTTAACCTATTTACCATTTTGATTTGGCTTGTACTATTTGGATTTGATATATATTCTTCATTAAATGTGAAATAATTAATTGAAACTATTTTACATAGATTTATTTATAAACTATAGAAAAAGGGAAATATTTATCATGCTTTTGATATAAAATCTTTTATTCCTCATCATTCCATGTTTTGTAAATGGATCATAATGTGATTTTTGTATAGATAATTTATATAGAACACTTGGGTGTGATCTTACTTAGCCTTTTTAGTTGACACCTTGTACACCCATTTGATAGTGTGTAGAACTTATATTGTCATTTGATATGGGAAAAGTCAAGGAACCATAGTTAGGAATTGAATTTTATGTCTGTTGGGTATGGGTAGCTGGTGGTGATATGGTGGGGGAGTTACCACATATCAAATGGAGTAGTGGTTGTTGGTTTTAGTTTCCCTCTCTATTTTTTCTAGATACGTACCTTTGGTTTTATCTGGCCTTCAAATTGTACCAAAAATATATTTTTTTATTTGGTTATGGAATATACTTCATCTACTTTTCTTATGATGTATCTTTTTATTATATATATACCGTGTATCTTGTTTCAAGTTGGTTGAAATCATTCCCTCTATTTGTTTTTTGATGCCCGAGTTCTAGTCACCATCCCATGGGGATTAGGAACACTCTTCATGTATGTGAAGGATTAGTTTGGGTACCAGTTATTGAAGGTATCCCAGGATAATTCATTACAAATTAGTATCATAGATGTTTTTCCATCAAGAGACCTTATCTTGGGACATTTTGTAGAAAGGAGATAATATTTTCAGAACTTGAGAGGTAGGTTACATTGATTTCAAAGCCAAATCTTTCTGTGATGTGCCTAAAGTTACCATGGGATGTTAGGATGTGTGTGTCACCTATGTTGAGTTTTGATCTTGATATTAGTTTTTATTTTTTTTATATCTTCTAAACTAATATTTTTCAATTGTATAACTATTTTCTTATGTTTTAGTGTGTAACAATATGCCTCTAATACATCTTCTACATGTTCCATAGGAGGGTGCATCAGTTTCTCCTCAAGGGAATATACCTCAGGATTAGAATCTTATAGAAGCTATACTGTGGGTAGTTTATTCCATAGATCATAATGTACCATGATTTCAGGACTAAGTTTTCAATGTACAACCATGATTTGTAGGAGACAAGGATCAATCACGAGAGATCTTGTATGAAATTCACCCATCTTTTAAGGGCATGGATGAACCCCAATAGGTGGAGTAATGGATATATAATATTGACCAAATCGTTGAATTCCTAGAGACACATGAGACTATAAAAGTGAGGTCTGCAATATTTAGGCTCAAGGGTATAAGCAAGAGATGGTGGGATTATATAGTACATGAAGATAGGAACATGTGATTGGATTTTAAGGGTTTCAAGACCCTCTTATTTCATTAGTTCTACCCAGATTCTCTGATGATGTAAATTTTTATAAATCTCCTATCTTTATAGTAAGGATATTGTTTGGTGTCAAATTACACCGATCAGTTTGTAGAGTTGGTTTGTTTTTCTCTAAAGGTGGCGAGAAATGATGAGATAAAATCTTAGAAGTACATACATGGTTTATGAACAGACATATGAACATATGTGAATATGATGAATCTTACCACCTATGTCTAGATGGTGGATAGTTCCATGATGGAAAAGATGGATATGGTGGGAAATATAGTTTTCTATATCCCTTATCTTCCACACAAAAACAATTTCATTGGCGTGAATGGAAATAAGAAGAAGTGGAACGATAATCACAGAGGTGGTGGAGGTGGTTCTTAGTGGCGGGTCTCTTATACACCATCAGTTACAACCAGTAGTGGGCCCTTGAATTTTTATTAGTGTGGAAAGGTCAATCACTCATGACATAATTTTCCCACACCCTAAGGATTTTCAATTCTTATGGCTGTCAAGGATATATGTAGAGGTTTTTCAAGGCTATGACTATGCCTTATTACAGTTAGGGATTGTCACGAACCAACCCACGTTGACCTGAACCGTTCACTCGAGCCGATCTGTAGTAAGGTCCGAGAGGTGTTCCTGATCCTCCTGGACTGAAGACAAGCACCATGGCATAAATAGAGTAATAAAAGGGAACAATTTCCCCCCAAAATAATAAACTAAACAGTAGAAAAAAATAGAACATCACAAAATAAATAAATGATAAGAAAATTAAAGGATGATAAATAACACAACTAACATATCAATGTCTAAAAATCCACGTAAACCCATGGGTTACTCTCCGGTACTGAAACCGAACATTGCTCAAAGCAATCCAAACCAGAACTAGAACCTATGGGTGAAACTAAAAACAATAAAACACTATAGGTGTGATTATTAAAACTCAGTAGGTATTCCCAAATAATCTATTCCCAATGAAAAACCTTTAAAGAAAGAAAAATTGATTAAAAGGTTTGAACTACAAATATAAAAGTAGAGTTTTTCATACTTTTTATATTACAAAAAAACATGCATAACCCATTACCCTCTTAATTTTAAATAAAGATCAGTGGGAGAAGAAAAAGAAAACAAATAAAGGCACTAAATACATATTTTTATAAAACTGAGTAATGAGAAGGATGTTTATTATTTCCAAAACACTTTTCTTGAAAATATTTTTGAACATAAACCCAAGTTCACAGTTTACCAAAAGAACACCAAAACCAAGCATGAGGTTACAGTTCCATATAGTGAGGGTAATGATACTAAGGGTACAAGTGTCAGAGGAACCCAGGAACACCTAGGAACTCAGAGTAAGACTAGAAAATACTATACATGTGACTCATCGTGAAGGCATGCCCTACTCAACGACTTCATAATGTCCAAATTCCCAACTGTCTCCCTACCTGGCCTGGTCTAGGGGCCCAATCCCATAGCAATAAAAACAAAACATCCCCATGCTATGGGGAACTAGAAGTACATACCCTAACTAGTGTAGCAATCATTCTCAGTAAACCTATTTGATATGCTAGGTTCCCATGTATATTTCACAAAGGGGTGTTCCATGAAATTTAAAAAACAAGACACATATATATACATATATCACCACACACATCACATAGTTTGGTACCACCCCAACCACCTCAAAGTTAGTCCCCTACCTTAAAATATTTACCATACAAGGGAAATCCTATACTAAGGACCCTCCCAACTCACACTCAACCAACTAGGCAGGAGACCCAGCTCAAGAGGGATTTTTCCAAATAACCATTCAAAATTCCAAACAGGCCTTTAGAATCAGAAAATTTAACCAAATAATCATTTTCAAAAAAATTACCATGAAAAACTATTTTTAAGAACTGAATACACTTTTGAAAACCCATTTAATAAATGGAAATCACCACTTTAATTCTAAAACATTTTTATAAGGGCCAAAGAGACATCACAACAAGAACATAGCATGAAAACCTATTTGAAAACAACAATCATCATTTTTTTCATCTCAAATACATTTATAAAAAATAAAAACATTATTCTAAAATTCCTAAACCATGTGTAAGAGAAAACTGGGCAAATTAACCAACACTTGGTGCGCAAATGCCAACTAAAACACACCACACGTTCAAAGTCCATTTTAAAATCATGTGCACACCACTTTATCAGCCGTAGTCAAAACAAGTCCACTTGGTAACCCAATTAAGGAAAACCAACCACCATTTTAAATTAATAATAAATTCATAAGGTCCAACCGAGCATTTAGTAAACACTTAGCATGCATGACTTGACAAAAACACACCACACGTTAAAATTTACAATTAAAATGCACAATTAAAAACGTTTCAAAAACATGATAGACACTATTTACACTACTTAATAAACCATTTAAAATTTTATAATTTTTTTTAAAGAGTAACCACAACTTTTCATAAACAAAACTCATTTAAAGAACACATTTTGGATCAAACGCATACCCAAACCCACTAAAGTGAAATACGCACCTCTTTCACAATTAAATGAACTAATCCCACAATTTATAAAAAGTGATAAAAGAGAATGAGATTGGTTTCCCACAAAAAATGCACTTTATACCATGTAAACATTCTAGAAAATAATTAAACTAAATTAAAAAAAACCATTTTCACCAAACTAATTAATCGAAATACACGCCAAATCAATTGAGTAAGTAAACCAATTGGCCAAACAACAACTATATATAAAACCAAATAATTTTATCCCAAAAAAGTTATTAAAAAAACTAATTAATATTCATCGGATGTGAAAAATAAGAGAAATCAAAGTATTTCTAAATTTTAAGGGGCGAGGCAAATGGTCCTACCTCAATTGTCTGACGACTACCCAAAACTAGTGTGAAATATCATTTGCACCTCAACCACATGATTAGGAAGCTAAAAACAACACACACAACAAGATCAGACACTCTAAAATTTAGGATTTAACCACAAATAAAAAAACCTAACAATGGAGAACCCAAAAAAAAACAAACCCTTACAAAAAAAGGGTAGAACGCCACCGGAGGGAAAAGGAGAGCCGAATAGCGGGTGCATCGATGGGGGAAAGAGGGCCACGGGTCGAGGAGGTTGTCTGAAGGGGAGAGGGGTCACGGTTCTAGTTAGGGCTGGGAAGAAGGGGACAAAAAAGGGGTTTTGCGGCAGTCTGGTTGTCTAGAGAGAGGAGGGTCACGAGTTAGGGATGATGCGCGTCGGGACAAGGCTGGATAGGGGTAGAGAGCGGACATGGGGTGTGTGGCGGGTCTGCTTGAAGGGTAAGGGAGGCAGACGATGGAGCATATAGGAGGGGCATGTGACATATCTACTCGAAGGGGAAGGGGGAGAACAACTCACTCATAGGGGGCGCGAGTTGCCAATCAACCCTAATTCACCCTATTTTTTATTAATTACATTAAATTAAAGTAATTCAATAACATATTAATAATTATAATAGAAGTTATATAATAATAATTATTACAACAACACACATGATACTAATAATAATAATTATAATAATAACTTTAATAAAAATATAATAAGTATAAAATAATCCTTTAAATAATAAAATTTTTCTTAATAATAATAATATTAATAATAATAAATTTCCTCACATACTGGGTGGGTCGCGCGGTGACTAGGGTGTCACTACACAGTCCCTCAACCATGTTCTACTTGAGCATAGATGCTGCCAAACACACATACGTGCGCTTTTCTCCACAAAACTCAATGCTTTAACCATGGGCTCACCCAAAAATCCGACCCGAGTCGCAACCAAAGGAAAATTTTAAACTCAAACATGAAAACTCTCTCCACCATAACACTTTCTGCCCCTGTAAATCCATAATAAGTCCAAAACTCAAAATAGGAACTGACATTTCTTTACAATTAAAAGAGATCTCCAAAGAACGACAACAAAGAAATCCCAAAACACCACCAAAAAGAGAGAGGTTAACAAGGAAAAATCAGGTGACAGAAACGAACTCCCCACTAAGTGCCACCCACCCCAAAAAGAGTAACCACCTCTAGTTGATCGGTTCAAAGGACACAGAAATTTCACGATGGTAAATCCAGGCTCAATATACACACACCTTAAACACAATAAAACAGAACTCAACCATTTTCTCCACCCTCAATCAGCCTTAAAACACAACATATGATACAACACCAAGAGGAACACAATGAACCTCTCGAAACCAAAAAAATAAGTTTAAACCACATCCAATAAGTACCTCTGAATACCTTAATCAAACCGACACCATAACTCTCACACCCAAACTCTTTACTAAAAATGAGAACGTAGAAATTAAGTGGTTTCACACAAGACCACCCCCACCAAACCGATACCCTAAACAAAACTAGGATATTGACATGGGAGGCCCGAACGGACTCCCCACCATAAGAGACAAGCCAAACTGAATTCAATGAGACCCGCAATGGGTCTCACCACCATAAAGACTAATGAGATTAATCGAACTCGAAGACTTTTCGCACAGACCAGAAACCACAATAAAAGGGTAGGAAAGGGAAGGGTCTAACTGATAGAGATTAAAAACTATCGATCTCAATATACCAACAACTCCACACCCTCGGAAGAACACAAACCATGCCACACTAAAGATAGAGATTAAACCAAGATCTTTTTACATTTTCGGGGTCCTCCTAACTATGCACTATCTTTACTCTAGGACCCTAGGATGGAGCTCTAATGATTGAATCATCTCCTTCCTCATAGTCAGAATTTAGAAACCCTCGTACAGAAAACACAGATCAAAATTCCACAAAACATACCTTTATTAAAATGAAGGTTCAAATGGATTGACATCAACCATCCTTACAACCAAAGAAAAAGAAACACTGAAAAGTCACCAGACAGAACTATTACATCCAAAAAACATTGCAAAACCCCCCCCAAAAAGATCCCAAACATCACCCTACTCCTGCTAATGGGATGAGGTGAGCTTTAAAGAACCGAGTCTGGCTTCATGACGCTTCTTGAAAAAACTGAGACAGAACCGCTGCAGATGACCCAAGCGTCTGCAGGTGTTGAAGGTTATTGGAGTACTCAAGAACATCAGCCTCTTGTGACCCTATTTACCACACTGATTACATATCACATCATTGTGCTATGAATAATATGACTAAATATATAAAGGCCTCTTGATTCCTCTACCAGCACCACCATCATAAAGCCACTTCCCATTCTTCTTATCTTTATCCCCTTCCCGGGATCATTTTCAGCAAACCATTGGTCATACAGAACTAGGTCTAAGAAACGTCAATAGAATTATAGTACTAATTCAATGCCCTACTTAATACAACACAACTTCATCCTCTTACTCATCTTGGTCAACTTAGAGAAATATTTTTGGATGAACGATGACTTGAAGAACTCCCATGTTAGATCTTCTTGAGGCTTATTCTGAGACACAAACTTCCCCCATTTCTAGGTTAGAACTTCAAGCATAAAGGTATCCAAATTTACATTTAATGACTCAAGAAACCCAATGAAACTAAAGTTCCTCTCAATCTTCCGCAACCACTCCTTCTCAAGAGGATCTTATTAACCATAAAAAAGAGGGTTCAACTTCCAAAATTCCAAAACATAATCTATAGGTTGATCAAATGGAGTATTTATCAAAGACACATCACCCGAAGCTGCACCTTGGGGACTCATAGGATCTTCTTGGGGGTAGGAACTAAGAAACAAAGAAACAAGGATCTCAATCAAAACAAGGTCATTAACATTTTAATTTCAACTCTTTGCAATTCCAAAAAAAAAACATTACAAAACAATTTTTCATAAATAAGAAAGATTCAAACAATTCACAAGAGGTAAACTAGTGTTAGTGGGTGACATAGAAACATGGTCGAAGGCCATATGTCATTCACGCTACCGCCACATAGAGCATTCTAGGATAATTTCCTTAGATCCACACAGCTTTCCAAACCCTATGATCTCACGTATACCACTCCCCAAATCCCTTTTCATTTCCCAACACTAAAAAAAAACGAAAAATACCAAAAGACACATAAAACCCATACATCTCATGGTAATCCAAGGTTTGGAATGAGTAAGGGTTCATGACATCCTTTCCCGTACCTATGCCTTGTGCCCCAACAATCCTACTCCTTCTAACATGACAACCCAAAATAATGACGGGCATTATAAAAATAATGGTCCAATAAAGAGTCAACCTCCTTTAATACCATTTTGTCATGAACCAACCCGGATCGACCCTGAACTGGTCACCCGATCTGATTCACGGCAAGGCCCGAAAGGTATTCCAGATCCTCCTGGGCTAGCGACAATCGCCAAGGCATCAACCAAGTACTAAAGGGAACAATTTCACCCAAATAAAATAAACTAAATAGTAGAAACAAATAGAATATCGCAAAATAAAAAACAACAGGAAAAGTAAAGGACGATCAACAACATGACTAACCTGTCAACGTCTAAAACTCCACGTAACCCCATGGGATACCCTCTGGTACCGAAACCGAATGTCGCTCAAAGTGATCCAAACCAGAATTGGAACATGTGGGTGAAACTAAAAGCAAGAAAACACTATAGTCATGAGTATTAAAACTCAGTAGGTAGGACCGCCTAATCTATTCCCAATTCACAACCTTTAAATAAAGAAAACATTGATTAAAAAGTTTGAACTAAAAATATAAAAGTAGAGTTTTCATACTTTTTATTTTACAAACAAAATGCATAACCCATTACCATCTTAATTTGAAATAATGATCAAGGGGATAAGCAAAAGAAAACAAAGAAAGGTAGCAAAGACTTATTTCGATAACACTAATTAAAGAGAAGGATGTTTATTATTTCCAAAACACTTTTCTTGAAAATATTTTTAATCATAAAACCAAGTTCACAATTTACCAGAAGAACACCAAAACAAATCATGAGGTTATAGTTCCACATAGTGAGGGTAATGGTACTAAGGGTAAAAGTGTCTTAGGAACACAGGAACACCTAAGAACTCAGAGGAATACCGGAACATACTATACATGTGACTCATCCTAAAGGCATGCCCTACTCAATGACACCATAATGACCTAACATCTGAACATCTCCCTACCTGGCCTGGTCGAGGGGCCCAATCTTATAACAATAAAATCAAAACACCCCCTGCTATGGGAAACTAGCAGTACATACCCTAACTAGTGCAATAATTGTTCTCATCAAACCTATTTTCTATACTAGGTTCCCATGTATATTTCATAAAGGGGTGTTCCATATAATTTAAACAATAAGACACATATATATACATATATCACCACACACACCACACTAACTCACACCACCCTGACCACCTCAAAGTCAGTCCCTTGCCTTAAAATAATTATCATATGAGGGAAATCCCATACCGAGGACCCTCCTAATTCGCAATCAACCAACTAGGTAGGAGACCCAACCCAAGAGGGTTTTTTTTAAATTTCCATTAAAAATGCCAAACGAGCCTTTAGATTCACAACATTTAACCAAATAATCCATTTCAAAAAAATAACCATGAAAACCATTTTAAGAACCGAACACACTTTTGAAAACCCATTTAATAAATGAAAATCACCACTTTAATTCTAAAACATTTTTACAAAGGCCAAAGAGGCATCACAACAAGAACTTAGCATGAAAACCTATTTGAAAACACCAAAAATCATTTTTGGAATCTCAAATACATTTATAAAAAATCAAAACATGATTCGAAAAGTCATAAACCATGTGTAAGAGCAAACTGGGCAACTTAACCAACACTTGGGGCACAAATCCCAACTAAAACACACCACACGTTCAAAGTCAATTTTAAAATCATGTGCATACCACTTTATTAGCAGCAGTCAAAACAAGCCCAATTGGGAACCCATTTAAGGAAAACCAACAACCATTTTAAATTCAGAAAAAATTTATAAAGTACAACTGAGCATTTAGTAAACACTTGGTATGTGTGACTTGAAAAAAAGCACCACACGTTAAAATTTACATTTAAAATTATGCGCACTTCAAAAAATTTTAAAAACATGATTCATACTATTCACACTATTTAATAAACCATTTATAATATTATAACACATTGTTTTAAAGAGTAACCACTACTTTTCAAAAACAAAACTCATTTGAAGAACACATTTTTGATCAAACTCATACCCAAATCCCACTAAAACGAAGTACGCACCTCTTGCATAGTTAAATGATCTAATTTCATACTTTATGAAAAGTAATTATACAACATGAGATTGGTTTCCCTAAAAAATGAACTTTATACCATGTAAACATGCTACAAAATAATAAACATAAAATAAATTAAAAAAACCATTTTTCACCAAACTAATTAATTGCAATGCATGCCAAATCAATTGAGTAAGTAAACCAATTGGCCAAACAATAACTATCTATAAAACCAAATAATATTATCCTAAAAAAATTATTCAAAAAAAAATCTAATTAATATTCAGAGGATGTGAAAAATACAAGAAATCAAAGTATTTATAAATTTAAAGGGGAGAGGAAAAGGTATCCTACCTCAATTGTCGAACGACTAACCAAAACCAGTGTGAAATATTGTTCGCACCTCAACCAAACGCTCGGGAATCTAAAATCAACACACAAAACCAGATCGAACACTCTAAAATTTATGATTTAACACTAAATAACAAACCTTAACAATAGAGAACCCCCAAAAATACCCTTACCAAAAAAATGGTAAGAACGCCACCGAAGGGAAAAGGTGAGCTGGAAAACGGGTGCGTCGATGAGGGAAAGAGGGTTGAAGGTCGTTAAGGTTGTCCAAAGGGAAGAGGGGCCACGGTTCTGGTCGAGGTTGGGAAGAAGGGGCCGGATAGGGGGGCTTACAGTGGTCTGGTCTTCTAGAGAGAGGGGGGTCGTGGGTTAGCACCGATGTGTGCCAGGATGAGGCCGACTATAGGTGGAGAGTGGACAGGGGGGGTGGGTCTGCTTGAAGGGGAAGGGAGGAAAATGACAGAGCAAATAAGAGGGGGGTGCGACAGGTCTGCTCAAAGAAGAGGGGGGGGGGGCGACTCACTCACAGGGGGGTCACAGGTTGCCAGTCAACCCTAATTCGCCCCATCGTTTTTTAATTACATTAAATTAAAGTAATTTAAAAACATATTAATAATTATAATAGAAGTTATATAATAATAATTATTACAACAACACACATGATACTGATAATAATAATAATAATAATAATAATAATAAATTTAATAAAAATATAATAAGTATAAAATAATCCTTTCAACAATAAAAATTTCCTTAATAAAAATATATAAATAAAATAATAATAATAATAATAATAGAAATAATAATAATAATAATAATAATAATAATAATAATAATAATAATAATAATAATAATTTCCCCCGCATACCGGGTGGGTTGCGCGGTGACCAGGGTGTTGCTGCATGGTCCCTCAACTATGTTCTGCTCGAGCATAGATACTGCCAAACACTCATACGTGTACTTTTCTCCACTAAGCTTTAATCACAAGCTCACCCAAATACCCAACCTGAGTTGTAACTAAAGTAAAATTTAAAACCCGGACATGACATGGATCTTCAAATAAAATTGAAACAATGTCCTAGTTAGAAACATAAAATTATAGAGGGCTCCAGCAGAATGATTTAGTAGTGATTCACCTTCATACAATGGATGAGTTTCCAGAATAGGTTTACATGTGTCCATCAATAGTCAGAGGTACCATTTTTGTTACAGTGACTACTCTATTTGATAAAATCTCCTCCCACTCATTTATATCTACCCATTTTTTTGATGTTCTAAAAATTATAATGGATCTCATGTACTTTATCATGGAGTTGGAAACACCTCTTAGAAAAATAAATGAGTAGGGATTTCAGTGTCCATATTTTTCTCTTTCGAAAGTTGATGTAGATTTAGTATGGGATTTCCTAATTCTCAATCTGGATCTATTCGACACCATCATCGGGATGGATTGGATTGTTTCTGATCATGATTATATTGATTTTTATCATTAGTATATTTTTTCTTTGGTAATTATGGGAACTCTTGGGTGATTTAGTGAGAGTGGGATATGAGGCCATGCCTTGTAGGACCTTTCATTCCATGATCTCAAGAGTTTGTCTTCCTGCCATTATAGATAATCCAGATATCATTTATTATTTTAGAAATATTCCCTTGATTGTGATGAATTTCCCTTATTTTTTCCAAAATGAATTCTCTAGTATTATTTTAGATATGTAGGTGAATGTTATGATTGATCTGGTGTTGGGTACAAAACTGATATCGATACTCACTTATCATGTCGTAATTGCAAAACTGAAAGTGATCAAGATCTAATTGAATGATATGATGAAGAAAGGTTTTGTATGGCCTAATGTTTATCCATGGAAATACCCATTTATATTTTCTAAGAAGGATTATGGTTCAATTATTTTGTTCATAGACTATTATAAGTTGAACTGAGTAGTGATTAAATATCAATATCCTTTTACTTGTGTAGATGATTTGTTTGAGTAGTTAATGTGGGAGAAGTGGTTTTAAAAAATCTAACTTTGGTCAGGTTATAGTCATCTCAGGGTCTGAAAGTCTTATGTTTATAAGACATATTTCCAGGAAAGTTATGAACATTTTTAATATCTTGTGATGCATTTTGTTAGGACTAATTCTCCTATAGATTTTATGGCTTCAAGATCCATGATTAAGTATGAGAACTAATTGAACATGGTTTTGAAAATCCCGAGGATTCACCATCTTTATGGAAATATTTCAAAATTAAATATCTGGATCCAAGAAGTGAGGTTCTTGGGTCATGTAATTTATAAGAATGGAATTTTAGTCAATCTTAATAAGATGAAGGCTATTTTTTCATGAGAGGAGCCATGAAATGTCCTTGAGATTTAAATATTATTTGTTCTTGATAATGTTTTTCAAGGTTATCTTGAAGTAAAGGGGGCGAAATTCATACGGGACACATAATATCAGACTTATTTTTAAGATTTGAAATGAATTTTGATATTGGAAACTATTTTGATCTTTCTTGAGTCTGATAAAGGATATGTTATATACTGTGATTCTTCTGGTGCTAGTCTAGGTTGTGTGCTCATTTAAGAAAATCATGTTGTTGTCTAAGACTATCATAAGATTAGAAAACATGAGGAAAATTACCCCACTCATGATTTATATATTTTTGTAGTTATTCATGCACTTATGTGTTGGCAACATTATCTTTTTGGGGAGACATTCACAGTCTTTTCAGATCATAAGAGGTTGAGTTATATATTTTCTTAGAAATAATTGAATATTTGATAAATACTATTTGTGGAATATATTCAAACATTTGACCTTGAAATTACTTAGACCCCAGGGAAGGGGAGTTTCATAACTAATTCCATCAGTCGAAGAGTTCCACTACAGGATGTCTTGGAATTGAAGGTTTCATATGCTTTTTTCTCAGTTGCATATGGATTTTCAAGAGGATGATTTATGTATGGTTCTAATTAGTATTAAATTATAATAATCTCTCCCTGATTCTATTATGTAGAGCTAGAAACTGGATGACAATTTTAGAGGAATCACAGAAACCCTTTATGGTGGGGAGAACGTTACTTGTTGTTCTCTCTCTTCCGATGGTATTCTATGTTTCGGGGATCAATTTTTGATCCCAACATCTGTGAGGAATTCAGAGTTGTATAAATTTTATAGTTATTTTTGGGTCATCTATTTGGTCACTAGTAAGATGTATTATGACATGATATGATAATTATAGTGGCCAAGTATGAAGCGTGACATTTCTGATTACATGTCCCTCTGTTACACTTTCGAGTAGATAAAAGAAAATCATATGAAACCTTATGGTTTTATATAGAGTATTTTGGTTATGATTTGTAAATGGGATTAGGTATCCATGGAATTTGTTGTTGGATTTTTATTAGAATATCCAAGGGAATAATCCTATCTAAGTTGTGGTAGATCGATTGGAAAACTCATCCCATTTCATTCTGATTAGGGGAACCACTAAGGCTATATATACAAGATATTGTGAGGTTACATGGGGTTCCCTTTGATATTATTTTGGATAAGGATACCAAGTTTACCTCATAGTTCTAGAAGAGTCTCCAAGTGGCATTGGGGACTCCGGTCAGGTTTAGTACAAATTATCATCCATAGATGGGTGTCCAAACACAACATACAATCCAAATCCTTGAGAATATGTTCTGTACCTAGGTATTAGATTTCAATGGATTATGGGATAAAAATCTGGGACTAGTTGAGTTTGATTATAATAATAGATACCATTCATCAATCATACTGATTCCCTTTAAGGCTTTGTATGGTCACCCATGCAGGTCACCTATTTGTTGGGAAGAGTTGGGAAATGGATCTATTTGGGATTGATTATATTTTAGGAGATGTCAGTGGGGATTTAAGATATATTTTTACATATGGTAACATATCAGAGTCAGAAAAAATGTATGAAGATAATTGAAACCGTCCTTTGGAGTTATCCATTGGTGACTGAGTTTTCTTGAAATTTTATCCTCGATTGAGTCACCACCAGCTTGGAAAATAGGGGAAGTTAGCTTAAAGATATGTTGGACCATTTGATATCCTTGAGTAGCTCGAGTATATTTCTTATCATTTTTCATTTATGGATCAATTGAAAATTATTAATGATGTTTTCTACATATCTCATATCAGGAAGTATTATCCTGATGCCTCTCATGTTCTGAGTTGGTAAGAGATTGATTTGGAGCCATATGTTTATTTTGTGGAGAAACAAATGGAGATCATTTATACCCAGGTGAAAGTGTTTCATGGTAATTATATTCTGTTGTTCAGATTTTTATGGTGACATGGATCATATTATCAAGATACTTGGGTGAAAAATTCATCGGGGAGGGAGTAATGGACTCTCCTCTTTTCAGAATACCCTTCTTACATGTGACTTCTCAGGGAAAAAATATAATAATGTGAGAAGATTGTATTATACTAGATGAAATGTGTGTAATATTTTAGTTTTTAAGAGCTATATTTTTAATTTTAAAGGGTGTGTGAGTTATTTGGGTGTTTCTATAGGGGAATATAGTGGCACTGGCTGTAGAGGTAATTTATATCGTAAATCACTAAACTATGATGTAAATTCAATGTCTGACATAAGACATAAAAAAGTTTTAAATCATAAAATATTTTTTCACTATAAAAATATTCTTTTACATCATAAATAAATCAGTCAATATAAATTAACCTGAGGTGATTCATTTTTTAGAGGGCATGCAACCCGAAGGGTTTACAAAATGAATCCTATTTTTACAACCTAAATTACTATTACCCATTGGATTTTAAAATTATACACACCTATAACTCCTTCATTGAACATAAATTCTCTCCCTCAAACACTAGGTATCCTCTAGGTGAATTTTTGTGATGTTAGATCTTTCAAGCTCCTCCTTTTAGCACTCGATCCTCATATTGGTCGCGTTGCTTCTCTTTGGGTAAGTATTCCCCCTCTTCCATTTGTTTTACCCATCATATTGATAGTGGTGTTTGTTGTGGTTTTGGACATGTGATCATGTTTATATTTTATACCTTTTAGATATGTCATGATCTGGTCTTCAAGAGGCTGACCCTCTGGTTGGTTGTGGTGAAATAGATTTGTTTCTCGAGGTATGTTGTGATCTATCCTTACTACCAAAAATTTTGTTTATAGAATAGATTCCAAGACATGATAATTATTTTTAGGGACTTTTGTTTGTCCATTAATTCGTTCTATTGTGTGTGGATCCTGTTGTGGGTGGTGTGCAACCCAATTTTTTGGTAAGTGGTTCCATATATAGCATATTTTGGATAAACCATGTCTACTCTTGGTTTTTATAAATTTTTATAAATTAATTGGAATTATTTATTTATGAGTGTAAATGTGATTTTATGAAATATGGGGCTTCCCTTTTTTTGGTAAAATAAAAGGGTATTTTGAAATTATTATGAAATGGATTATGAAATGGGTTTTCAAATCATATTTTCAGGGAATAAAGGGAAGTTGTTTAAATGCGAAGTCCTTTGAATTTGGTTTAACATAATCCGCACATAGAATGATTTGGGTAGTTAGGTTGGTGGTATAATATTGGGCCTTGTCCATTATTCTATAGGGGGTTCACTCATGGGGTGTTCCTCTGTTCCTTAGGCCTTGTGTCATAGAGACTTGATCTTGACATTGTGAGGGGTTTACTCATGGGGTATTCCTCTATTCCTTAGGTCCTATGTCCAAAGGACTTATGTGCATAATAGTTGTTATTGATTATCATGGTAAGTGTGACCTAGATATTTAAAATATCACGATCCTTGAACTTTTTACCATTATTCTTTAACAGGTACAATTTTGGATTTGATATATATATATATATATATATTCTTTGTTAAATGTGAAATTATTCTTTGAAACTATATTACCTAGATTTGTTTTTAAACTATATAAAATAGGAAATATTTACCATAGTTTTGATAGAAACTATTTTACTTATTATCATGCCATCTTTTATAAATGGATAATACAATTATTTTTTTACAGAGACTTGATATAGAACATCTGGGTGAGATCTTATTGATCCTATTTATCTAACACCCTATACACCCCTTTGAAATCATTTAGAGCTTGTATTATCTTTTGATACTGGAAAAAGAATGGTGAAACAATTAGGTAATGAGTTTTATTTATTTTGGGTACAGGTAGCTAGTGGTGATATGGTCAAAGAAGTCCCACATGTCACATGGAGTAGTGGTTGTTGGTCTTATTTATCCTCTATAGTTTTGTTGGACACATACCTTTGGTTTTATCTAGTCTTCAAGTTGAATCGCAACCATTATTCCTCTTTAATTATGACATATATTTTATATACTTTTCTTCCACTGAATCTTTCAATTGTACGTGTATTAAATGTATGTTGTTCTATATTGGAAGGAATTATTCCCCTTATTTGTTTTTTGATTCCTAGGTTCTAGTCACCAGCCTATGGGGATCATGAATTCCCTTTTGGTATGTAGAAGGTCTGTTCGGGTACCAGTTATTGAAGGTATCCTGAGTTGATTCATTACAACAAAATTGATCAAAACCTATTTTTAAGTAATTTTATAATCAAAATTTTATGAAAATAAAGTAATTCAACATTTATAAGACATTCCACGAAAGATGTACTTGAATGGAAAAGAAGAATTAGAGAGTTCCCTTACCTTGGGAAGTAAATTTATAAATTATAGAGAGGAAAATATTTAAAAACTTGGAGACAGCTTAGTGGAAATTTAGATATGGAAAATGAATATAAATTCATGTTTAGGGGATTCATATTTGAGAGGAATGGGGGGGGGGGGTGAGTGGGTATTTATATTAAAGTAGGAGTAATTGTTTAATAATATCCAATTATAGGACTTGGCATTCTAGGTTATGGAGAAAGAAAAACCATTAAATTACTCATGTATTTTGATTATGGTTCTAGAAATTTAAGTCATATTTTATAATATTTTTATTTATTTTAACTAAAAACCATTTTTTAATATTACTTTATCTATGTAAAAGTAAAGTTTCTTCAAAATATGATTTTTAAAATATAAATTATTATTTTAGACTTTGGAAAGTAATTTATAAGTCTTTTAAATTGATTTAAATCCTTCAAAATAAGAAATATTAATAAAATAATCTATTTTTGGATGTGGATTCAGTTTAATAAATTATTACATCATTATTATATATTTATGAACTCATAAAACATATAGAAAACAAAAAATTGAATTTTTTAATTCACTAAAAAATAAAGTATTTTAGAAAATTCACAAAATTTCACCAAATTTTTTTTCAATGAGATAATTTCAAATATAATTTTTCTATCAAAATAATTTCCAAAATATAAAATTTTAACTTTTAATTATAAAATCTGTGTTTATTGAAAAAAATAGTCTTTATGACATAATCAATTTTATGAAAATTATAAACATTTCTCAATGCATTATAAAATTATTTTATCATTTTTATTTAAATAAATAGAGTTTTATAAGAATATTTCATGAAGATAATTTTTATTTAGAATACATGAATTTATTATAAAAGTGTATTTATTTTTTGAAAATACAATTATGTTTTATTTGTATTCAAAAATCTATTTATCAAATTCTTTTTATATTCATGTGTATTTTATTAAATTGAATAAAATGAAAATGGGATTGAAGAAATAAATATTTCATTTATACAAGGGAAATTAATCTTTTATAATACTAATTAATAGATACATAAACTCTTATTACCCCAGCATACAATTTAAATATAATTTGTACGATGAAAGTAGTTTCATGGGGTGGCTCAGATAACCTTTACCTAGTGGTGATCTCTTCTATATTGAATTTATCACTTAGTCGATTCTATTTGAGCCTGATTAAATCTCTAACTAAAATTATTCATAGTAAAACCCTAGTTACACTAACCCCTAACATTTTATGATAAATTAGCTTCATAAGGAATTTTTCTACTGGTTGAGGTCACCATTTATTCTTTCTCCATTCAATTAACTCTTAAAATTAACCTTGATATATACTAATCATAATGGTTACTTTATAATGTCTACATCACCAATATTTATAATTCCCAATGTTTATATAAACCAATTATAATATTATGCAATGATCACATAATGGTAATGTAACAATCATAACGATCACATTTCTGATTACATCCAATATATATACCACCAAAAAACAACATTTACTACTTGATTCCCAAAGGTTTTTATAATTAAATTGATAATGTATATTATATTTTGAATTTTTATATTTTTATTTTAATATTTTTCATGGTTGGTTTAGTCTTCCTTGAAGAGTTTGATCCTATGGATTTTACCATTATGTGGTCATTATTCATTAGTTTTTATATCACTGTACTTCTCTTAGCAATAGTAATTGGTATTATTGTTTGAAATTCAATATTAGTTTTTGTAATATTATTTTTATTTAATTCCATTGTGCAATAATAAAATATCCATAATGAAAAAGTGTTCTTTTATTAATAAAATTTGAAATTTTTAGGCTATTACATTATCCCCTCTTAAGAAATTTTATCCTCAAAATTTGTATCATAATTCAAAAAATGGGTGTATTTTTACTTCATTTCATCTTCAAGTTCACAAGTAGATTATTAAAGCTTATTAATTCTATATATGTATTTCTCAAGTCATTTTGTGATTTCTTTAAATTTATAACAGTCTTTCACAAGTCATGTTGTCTTGTTCCTCAACACTTATTCTCTTCTTTCAAGTACTTGGATTGGTTTCTCTTCATATGAAAATTCAGGTTCCAATTACAAACAATTATTATCAATAATATGTGTTGGTTTAGACATATAATTTATTAATAGATACATGTGGAAGGAATCATGGTCATTAGAATGATTTGGAGGTACTTTTAATCAATACGAAACCTCTCCAAAATGATCAAGAATATGAAAATTTTCCAATGTACCTTGGACTGAGTTTCCCCTTATTTATAAATCTCATAAATCATTTCCATGGTGATATCTGATAAATACATGATCCTCAACATGAAATTCTATTTCATTAATTTGGTTATCAACATAAATTTTCTATCAACCTTGAGTATCCTTTTTTCATTCCTTAATCTCTTAAATCTTTTTTTAGTCTCCTTCACAATGTCTAGTCCCAATAGTTTCCCTTATCCAACTTCATCCCAATATGTTTAAGTTATAATTTTTTGTATAGATATTAAAAATGTTCCATTTGAAAACTTGAGTGGAAACTATTGTTATATAATAATTCAACAAGTGAAAGATATTGGCCCCAACTCCCTTGAAAATCACGTGTGCTAGATCTTAGCTTGTCTTCTAATGTTGAAATTTTCCTATTAGATTTCCCATCAGTTTAGGGATTATAGGCTATAATCAACTTTAATTCTATATTCATATGTTTTTTAAGGCTCCTCCAAAACTTATAATAAAATCTTAGATCTTATTTAGAAACAATCTACATCGGTACTCCATGGGTTCTCTATACTTCTTAAATATAGAGGTGAGATAGGCACTATAGGGAGAAATTCTCTCTTATATCAATGAAATGGGAATAACTTTTCAACCTATCAATGATTACCCATATATAATTTTTTCCCTTGGATTTCTTTAGTTATTAAGTGACAAAGTCCACATTGATGTTGTCCTACTTTTATATTGGTTTGCGTAGTGGTTATAATACCCCTTTATGAAGTTTTTACTCCCCCATCACTTGTTTACACACCAAGAACCTTTCAATGTAATTGAAAATATACCTTTTGATATTATCCTACCAATAATGACCATTAAGGTTCCTATATATTTTAGTGCTTCAGAGATGTATAGAGAATATATAGATATGATCTTTATCCACAAGATCTTTCTTTATCTATGGAATATATGGGATACATATAATTTTCTAAATTTTAGTACACCTCCTTGATCAATATTGAATTCAAGAAACTTCCCATTTTTCATAGCCTCTATATTCTTTTACATAAAAGGATCATATCTTTGATCATTATTGATCTTCTCTATTAATGATGGTTGATAAATCATTTGATATAGGATTGATGATGTCCCTTACATTATGATTCCCATATCTAACCTTACTAATAACTTGATCAATTTGTATTCTTTAATCCCCATCATTGCAAGAACATTGAGATATTTCCTACTCAATTCATTTGAAACATTGTTTGATCTTATGAGGTGTTAATGAATTTAATAATCATAGTCTTTAAGAAGCTCCAACCATCTTCTTTATCTCATGTATTGTTCCTTTTGTGCAAATATATAATTCAAACATTGATGGTCTATGTATATATAAAATTTTCTCCATAAAGATATTGTCTCAATATATTCAAATAAAAAACGACTTCAACTAACTCTAGTTTAGGAGTAGGATAATTCTACTCATATGGATGTAATTACTGAGATGCATAAATTACCACCTTATCATCTTGAATGAGGACACATCCAATACCTTTTATAGATACATCACTATAAATAAAAAAACTTCTCTAATCAAGGTTAAAGTTAGCATAGATGCACCAACCAACCTCTTATATAGTTATTGGAAACTTTACTTACACTCCTTTATCCATATAAAATTATCTCCTTTTTTATTTAACTTGGTTTGTGTATTAGAAATCCTGGAAAAGTTTTTTCTAAACCTTAACTACTACAATATTGGGTTTATCTAGTCCTAGAATTTATCATTTCTATCTAAAAGTGCTGATAAAGGGGGGTCTCTATTAGTTATAAAAAAGAACTGATAAAGGGAACCTTATCAACACTAATTTTCATGACCCACCTTAACCAAGATGAGAGAAGGGACAACATTTTTCGATACCCTTCCTTCGTCTAGTTGAAGGAGAAAGGGTTTGGAAACCCATTGTCCCTTCTCACATCTTGGTGAATGGCGTTCGTGATAGAATGGTATCAGAGGCAGGAGGTTGAGAGATAGGATGGAGTTTGGAGGTAGGAACAGTGAGAATTTCATGGAATGGTAGGGAAACAGTGTTGGACAATCTTGGTGCGTGAAACAGGCTAGGGAAGACTGATTAGGACACGAGATTTTAGGTCCCCCCATGATCCGATGCAAGGAATATGAGCCTACCGAATGACCAAGTGAGGCTACACTGATTGCAGGGTAGAGGCCCTAGGAAAGGTGCATGCATCATAATGACTTGTGTTCTTATGTTTCTTGGGTATTTAAAATGAATAACAAGTCTAAGAAAATTTAAAATCAATCTTCTACACTACTCGAGCTTAGACATTCCATGTTTATCTTGTAGCTATGGCACCCAGACAACGAACAAGGGAAGTGCGGGCGATCGAGGCCTAGGAGGTTGATTTGGTTGATCGACAGAGGGATGACCGAGAGGAGGATGATCAGTGGAAGAGGATGCTTTATGCCTTTTAGCGGCAGAACCTCAGGAAGTACGAGGGAAGCATCTATGACGTGGAGACAGAGAGATGGATAAATGAGCTGGTGATAGATTTCATCTTGATCTGGGCTCTGACAGAGTACTGGGTCCCTCTGACTATAAGACAGATGCGTGAAGTAGTGTATTAGTGGTGGACGCTTTATCTTGGGAAGAAGAGGGAGGCTGAGGTGACGTGGACTGACTTCAAGAGGGTGTTCTGGGCGGAATTCCTCTCTTCCACGATGAAGGCTGGGAAGAGGTAGGAATTACTCTCCCTCCAGCAGGGGGGTATGTTAGTGAGGGAGTTAGGGATCAAGTTCAAGGATCTCTTTCACTTTACTTCGGACCTCTTTCTAGATGAGGATTCTCGGGCGAGACGTTTATAGGAGGCACTATGACCTTCCCTTCAGTATGCGGTTACCCCCTTCACCCTACCGACATACTTTGAGGTCCAGAATAAGGCTGAAGTGGTGGAAAGGATGCACACGTTGGGAGGTGTATCATGATAGGGAAATCAATTGGGCTCGTCGAAGGGGAAGGACATCAACAACAGTCCTCCAACATCAGGGCCCTCTAGGTTTCAACCAGTAGGAAGCAGGCCTCAGCAATTCCAGTTCCGATCTCCAGGTCCTCGCCCTTTCATTTCGGGCCCAGGGCCAAGATGCTTAATTTGAGGAATATGTGGGCACATTCGGAATCAGTGTCTAGACCGAGTATATTATGGTGGGGGTGGGCCAGTGCAACACCCGCCTTAGGTGCAACAATTTCCAACCTAGCCCTTTTAGCAGCAGCAGCATGGACATCGAGCTTCTACTCCTCCAAGGGCAGACGTTGTAGGTGGAGGCCGACCTGACGGTGCTCCTCAGGGACCTCAACTAGGGCGTGGTCAGGGGGGGGGGTGGCTGACAGTCGAGGGGAAGAGGAGCTGGATGTGGGCAGTTACACGCCTCAGAGGAAATAGTTCCAGCAGGGCCGGAAGTCTTTCGAGGTACGATCTGTTTGTTTAGTACTCTTGTATATGCCTTGTTCAATACAAGAGCTTCACACTACTTTGTTACATCCAGTATGGCCCATGCTCTGGGTTTAGAAGTTGAGAGACTTTCAGTTCTTCTGATGTTGAGTACGCCATTCGGAGGTCAGACCGACTTGTCTTATGTTTGCCGAGGGTGTAGACTGATGATAGGGCTACATCAGTCTAGCATGGATCTTTTATTTTCGTAGATGCAGCCATACGATGTCATCATAGGAATTGAATGGATTTTCCTTGTATTTGCCTTTATTTACTGATTTTTAATAATGATCATGTTCTCAGATTTGGGTAGTCTATGTGTGACTTTCGTTGGCAAGCTGGATTGTTAGGAGGGCAGCCAGCGAGTGGAGCCCCTCCTTTCCTTGTTAGCTGAGCTATCAGTGAAGTCGGCATACACAAAGATGGAAAAAGTCCCAAGGATCGTCAGTGAGTTCATGGATGTATTCCCTGAAGAGCTGGAGACTCTACCCCCTCGACGTGATGTTGAATTCGGGATAGATTTTCAACCTGGTGCTCGTCCGATTCTGATGGCTCCATACTAGATGGCGCCCTCTGAGTTGTAGGAGTTGTAGATTTAGATTGACGATCTGATGAATAAGGGTTTCATTCGACCAAGTGCGTCACCATAGGGTGCTCTAGTCTTATTCTCAAAGAAGGCATATGGTGGTCACAACCTGTGCATAGACTACTGGAGACTGAACCAGGAAACAGTCAAGAACCGTTACCCTCTCTCGAGAATAGACGACCTTTTTGACCAGTTAAAATGGGCATGGTGGTTATCCAAGATCGACCTATGGTCAGGATATCACCAGTTGAGGGTGAAGGAGGATGACATCTCAAAGACTGCCTTCAGGTGCATATATGGGCACTTTGAGTTTGTGGTCATGCTGTTTGGCATTACGAATGCTCCAGATGTGTTCATGGGGCTCATGAACTCTGTTTTATGAGAATACCTAGACCGGTTCGTAGTCATATTTATTGAAAAAATCTTGATCTACTCAAGATCATAGGAGGATGATGGTGAGCATCTAAGAATGGTTTTAGAGATCCTACGACGACACCAACTCTATGGGAAATTGTCCAAGTGAAAGTTATGGACATGAGAAGTGCACTTCCTTGGGCACATGGTGTCCGAGCAGGGAATAGCGGTGGACCCATCAAAGGTTGAGGCAGTTGTTTCTTGGGAAACTCCCAAGAATGTGGTAGAGGTTCGTAGTTTCCTAGGTCTAGAAGGTTACTACCAGAGGTTCGTTCCCAACTTCTCCTGAGTTGCAGAATATCTAACAGCCTTAATCAAGAAGGATCAGGCTTTGGTGTGGAATGGGCAGTGCGGGGCAACCTTCAGTTACCTGAAGGTTGGTCAGCTCTCCAGTGATCAGGTTTCCAGAGGAAGGGTTGTTGTTTGAGGTGTTTTGCGATGCTTCTGGACTTGGCCTAGTGTGTGTGCTGATGAAAAAACAGGGAGTGATATCTTATGGGTCTAGGCAGTTACGTCCTCATGAGAATAACTATACTTCCCATGATCTGGAGCTTGCAGTGGTCGTGTTCGCACTAAATTTTGGTTGCATTACCTCATCAAGGATCGCTTTGTGGTCCTCACAGATTACAAGAGCTTGAAGTATATCTTCTCCTAGCGGGACCTAAACTTGTGGAAATGAAGGTGGATGGAGTTCCTTCAGGACTACAACTTCAAGATTTACTACACCTCAAGAAAGGGTAATGTGGTGGCCGATGACTTAAGTAGGAAGTCACAGAAGGACATGGTTCGAGAATCGGCAGATGCATAGAAGATGATGGAGGAGTTAGTTTCCCTACACCTGGATGCAAGGATGGATGGTGGTAGAGGTTACCTGTTTCAGATGATAGTGCAATCCTCTCTATCGTGGCAGGTAGAGGAGTCTCAGTGGGGAGACTCAAAGACTGAAGTAATGCGTGATCACATTTGCTAGGGAAATGATCTAGAAGGATGGTTAGAGGAAGGTCAGAATTAGATTCTATTCCAAGGGAGGATGTTTTTCCCCAAGACGAAGCACGAGAGGGTTCTTGGTGAGTTCCACAACTCACCCCCAGCGGTGCACCCGAGAGTTTCCAAGATATACCGGGGTTTGAAGAGTCAGTTTCGGTGGCCTGGAGTAAAGCAGGTAGTGGTAGAGTTCGTAGTAAAGTGCCTTGTGTGTCAGGAAGTGAAGGATGAACACCGTGTCCTAGGAGGTCTGTTACAACCTTTAAATGTCTCTGAGTGTAAGTGGGACGAAATATCGATGGATTTCATCATGGGACTACCCAGAGTTCAAGGGGGTTGCAATGCTATCTGGGTAGTGGTGGACCGACTGACGAAATCAGCTCACTTCTTGGCGATAAAAGAGTCGGGTACGGTGGATTCCCTAGCACAAAAATATGTGGATGAGGTGGTGCAGTTTCACGGGGTTCTGAGGTCCATAGTCTCCGATCAGGATACCCAGTTTACCTCATGGGTCTAGAAAGGACTGCAACATGCTTTTGGCACCCAACTATGCCTCAGCACTGCTTTCCACACCCATACGGATGGGAAAACAGAATGCACCATCCAGAAAATGGAGGATATGCTACGGGAATGTGTGTTGGACTTTGGGGGATCATGGGTATGACACTTGCCTCTGGTGGAGTTTTCCTACAACAACAACCATCACTATACCATTGGAATGGATCCATTCAAAGCTTTATACGGGAGGCTGTGTCACTTACTTGTGTGCTAGACAGAGGTCGGGGAGGTAGGTATTCTTGGTCCAGAGGTGGTGTAGAGAATGACAGAGAAGGTTTAGCTTATAAGGGAGAGGATGAAGGAAACCTAGGACTAACAAAAGTCATATGCCGATAATAGGAGTAGACCCTTAGAGTTCGAGGTTGGGGACCACATGTTCTTGAAGGTCTCCCCTTGGTGTGGGCAATGGAGGTTCGACAGGGGAAGTAAGTGTAACATCCCCAAATGATAAAGGGTTAAATGACTAAATGATAGGAATCATGTAAACAAGGTGAACCTTCTTTTTCAGGAGCCTACATGATTAGAACTCCGCAGTTAAGCGTGCTTGGCCCGAAGTAGTGATCAGGATGGGTGGACCCTGGGATGAGACCCACGTGTCTATGGAGCAACATGTGCTACCTGGTGGGCCAAGACCCGATGGCCATGTTATTGCGGGGTGGCTGTGCTATTACCGGGACCTGGTTGTCACATTTGGTATTAGAGGAGGAACCCAGCCTTAAGTGCGGTGCACTACCTAGGTTGAGATATAGGGCCCACAACGAGGACGTTGTGCTCTAAAGGGGGGGTGATTGTAACATCCCCAAATGATAAAGGGTTAAATGACTAAATAATAGGACTCATGCCAATAAGGTGTACCTTCCTTTTCGGGAGCCTGTCTGATTAGCACTTCGCAGTTAAGCGTGCTTGACCTAGAGTAGTGATCAGGATGGGTGACCTCCTGGGAATTTTCTCAGGGTGTGTGTGAGTGAGGACAAAGCACACTGGAAAGGACATATATTGGCCTATGGGGACAATCATTAGTCAGATGACCCGTTTGGGCACGTGAGTGGACCCTGGGATGAGCCCCACGTGTCTTTGGAGCAACAGTTGGTACCTGGTGGGTGAGGACAAAGCACACTGGAAAGGACATATGTTGGCCTATGGGGACAATCATTAGTCAGATGACCCGTTCGGGCACGTGAGTGGACCCTAGGATGATCCCCACATGTCTGTGGAGCAACAGTTGGTACCTGGTGGGCCAGGACCTGACGACCATGTTATGGCGGGGTGGCTGTGCTGTCACTAGGACCCAGTTGTCACAGTAAGCTTTCTCCCAGGTTTGTTGGATCGTTCGAAGTGCCATGGCGATTCGGTGAACTTGCTTATCGTCTAGCGCTACCACCGCCGCTACTGAAACTGCATGATGTCTTCCTTGTGTCTCAGCTCTGATAGTATCTACACAACGATTCACACATCCTCGACTAGGGAAAGATGGATATCGAGGTTGACGTAACGTTTATAGAAATACCAGTGAGGATCGGGGATTGCGAGAAGAAGGTTCTTCATGGATGAACCATCCCTTTGGTTCGTGTGTTATGGAGGCATGGTGGGCTCGAGGAGAGTACTTGGGAATGGGAGGCATAAACGCGCGCCCAGTACCCAGAGCTGTTTTGAGTTTTACTCTGTTTTTATTATACTTGTTGGTGATGATGAGTTTTACCTTGATAACTATGTAATGGACGGTTCCCTTGTTCTATGGATGTGTGTGTGAAGAGTACTAACTGTGGGGAAGGGAGGACCCGATCCTTAATCAAGACGCATTAAGGTGGATGCGATTAAACCCGTTCGGGTGAGTTTGTGCCCTCCAAAGTGAATAATATCTTGACATGGAGGAAGGAAATCCCTAACCCCTATGTCTAAATGGTATGGCCCTTGAATATTGGTGTGATTAATTGGGGGGAGAGGAGAGGTAGTGTATCCATAGTCGTTCAAAAGATGGATGATGTTTACTCCTGAGAGGTATCTTGGAGGTGGTAGTTTGGACCCCTCTCCTTTCTTCTGGTCTAGTTTTAATTCTCGAGGGAGAGAATAGTTTGAGAGGTATCTCATGTAATGGCCCAGACCCTCCTGGTCTAGTACTGTCCCAAAACATGTTTCCATCAAACGGTTCCACAAAAAATGTGGCCCCAGTCACGGCCCCATGCCAAAAAGGTGGCACTGTGAGGGTGGAACTGTGATGGTGGCACCGTGAGGGTGGAACCAAGACTGTGGCCCCTTAAGGGTGGTACCGTGATGGTGGCACCATGAGGGTGGCACCATGACAGTGGCACCATGTCCTCACCAAGCGGTCTTTGTTCTTTTTCCAGTTCCTGACTTTTTCTACTCCCACAACGTGCCTTTTAACATAAAATGATTTAATTCCCCCTTTTAAAGCCATTTAAATCCCATAAATAATATCTAAAATCCCCCAGGAGCCAGTAGACCCTTAACTTACCAAAATGTGTGGTTTTTTTCGGTGTCACACCCTTTCCCCATACTTCCAGTTCTGCCCCTCTTGGGCAATTTAAGGGAAACCATTTAAATGCAAAGCTGTTATAGACACCTCTCTGATGAGAATTACTAAATTTCAATTTATTCCATCGTGCGTAACCACCCAAACATGTGGAAAACCACGACCTGAATTCAAAGCCATTCAAAATTCCATATCCCATAACAACTGGATCTCATCTTATATCGTGCTATAATTTCTTCTTCTTGTTCTTGGCCGGTCTCCTTTTTCTTTGCCTATGTGTTTGGATCCCCCCTTCCTATGGAAAGTGGTGAGCCTGTGCTGGAGCTTTCCTACTCATTCTTGGAGTCCTTGGATCTCTTCCCCTGCAAGTCGTGCATCCCCAGCTCTTGGCGTAGGGAGGAGAAACTTCGATCATTGATCATCCAAGTAGGATTTTTTCCTTTGTCTCTCTTTTACAGTGCATCATGTGGGGTGGGTATTCTACTATTTCTGCGGGGATGGATGAGACCAAAAATAATGAAGATAATAAATGGAACTTTAAAAAAATGAAGGGGGGGGGGGGTCTCGATGTTTCTACTGTACTCTTATCCTTTTTTATGTGTTTTGAATTGTACGGGCTTGTTCCCACTCAAAATAATGGCCGTTGGTGGTGTTTTGTTGTGCACTAATGAACCTCTGTTTCTTTCTAGATAAATTATTTGAATAAATGGTGTAACATGGAAATTGGTTAATCACATAAACTCGGCCGATTAAATGGATTCCTAGTGAACAAATAACCTTGTGTGATCAACCCATTTAACCAAGAAGTAAGTGGGGAAACTAAATGAATGATGTGCTTGAATCTGGAAACTTCCTTGCTCTGTCTTGGCTGTATGTGTGTTTGTTCTATGCTTCTAGGGTGATATGGATGGGGATGGGATCCTCTGTTGTTTCTCTTGTTGGTGGACCTAAGGCCATGTGGGGCTATACATTGAGGCTTAGTTTGGTTCCTGTTCTTTGAGGGATCTCAAGGATCCCTTTTGTTGATGTGACTTTACAGGAGAACTGGGTGTGAATGCTTAAATTGTTATATGGATGTTTCCTCTTTCCCTGGCTTGTGGCTCTGCCTGTTAGTTGCCCAATAGTGAAGAATTTACTTAAATGGAACCACTTCAACATGAAAAGAAGACCGGTTCAATGGGGAATTTTTTCTAGAGTTGTGACTTGACTGTGAGTGGTGTTTTTTGAATGAATAGTAACAAGGGTGTTTGTGCTTAGGTTGGTTTTGGAAACCCTAGGTTGGGATGAATTCTTGTTACATATACATATAATTATAGTTATTATGTTTCTTATTCGCGCCCCACCCATGTTGAGAACTTCGTGCTGATTAAATGGATGCCCAGTGAACAACGAACCTTGTGTGATCACCCTGTTTAACCAAGTAGTAAGGGGGGAAACTAAATTAATGATGCGCTTGAATCTGGAAACTTCCTTGATCTATCTTGGCAGTATGTGTGTTTTTTCTATGCTTATAGGTTGATATGGATAGTGATGGGATCTTATGTTGTTGCGGTTGTTGGTGGACCTGAGGCCATGTGGGGATGTACCTTGATACTTAGTTTGGTTCCAACACTTTGAGGGATCTCAAGGATCCCTTTTTTGATGTGACTTTACAAGAGAATTGGGAGTGAATGCTTAAATTTCTGTCTGGATGTTTCCTCTTTCCCTAGATTGTGCCTCTTCCTGTTAGTTTCCCAGTAGGGAAAAATTTACTTAAATGTAACCACTTGAACATGAAACAAGAGCGGTTCAATGGGTAATTGGTTTTGGGAATGAGTTGTGACTTGGCTACGAGTGGTGTGTTTTTTTGAATGAATAGTAACGAGGGTGTTTGTGCTTAGGTTGATTTTTGAACCCCTAAGTTGGGATGATTTCTTGTTACCTATACATATAATTGTAGTTCTTATGTATCTTATTCTCACCCCACCCATGTTGAGCACTTCGTGCCGAACACCCCCTTTTCATGGGGGAGGGTGTTTTTTACAACACTCTTATGAGTGGCTGGTTATTAGCTCCCTTTCTGCTCCCTTTTCTGAGTAGAACAAGATCCTTCAGGAAGGATGTGATGTCCTGAGGTCAATTATAGACCAATATTCTTTGGGCAGGGGAGTTGTGGTGGTTGGCCTAGGTGTGTGAGGGCATGTTGTTTTCCATGTGTTTTCAGGATGAGGCCTAGTTGTATTCGGGTGTGGCAGTATTTGTTGTAGCACAGGTGTTTGCGGGCATGATGTGTAATAGAGATGGACCAAGTGTTTGTGGGTGGGACTTGTGGTTTTGGTAGCCCAGGTGTGTGCGAGAGGGGGTATGTCAGTGAGACTACAGTGAGAATCGCGGGAGAGGTCCTATGCGCATGATGTCTTCAATAACCAGTGGGAATGTGGCACGAGGTACCCAAATATTGATGTTCTATTACTATTACATTACTTGACTTACGTTATTTGGGGTGTGTGCCTTGGTGAATCTTAGGTCGATAGTTTTCCTTGCTAGGTTCTCTGGTTATCTCCTTTTCTCATGGGGCATTAGAATTCCTCCCCACTTGTGCATGCGAGCTTTTGGTTTTCCCTACTGAGTATACTTGTATGCTCACCCTACATATACAAAACTTTTTTCAAGTTTCCAGGAGGACTTCAGGGATCATGCAGGATCGTACAAGTTCGGACATTGGGACGGTTGCTGTTGCTGTTTCTTTTCTTGGTACTTTTATTTGGGGTTTTGTTGTACTTTTGTAGCTTTACTTTTGGAACATGCATATGGGAATGATTTTTTTGGCTTAACTTGTACTTCCACTTTTGGTGTTGTTAGGAATTATTATCTTATCTCCCGATCATATTAAATAAAAAGGGTAATTCCTTCCATTTCGTGTGTGATTCTATACCCTTGGGGCTAGTCGCCACTCCGGGACCTATTGAAGGCGGGTCTCGGGGGTCATTATCTCTCCTTCAACTTGAAGAAGGAAGGGTCTGGCAACCTGCTATCCCATCTCTCATCTTTGTGAAGGTGGGTCGTGACACTAATAAAAAAGAGTTGATAAAGGGTCCCCTTTATTTTCTCTAATAAAAAAGCAATGATAAAGGGGTACCTTTATTTGTGTTTTTTTTCTAGCACTGATAAAGGATATATTTCATAAAAAAATTACAATTCATTAAAAATAATATATTAAAATATACATATATTTATATTGATATGAATATAACACATATTTTTTAAATATGTTTTAGATAACGCTAAATAGTCATTTAAACTTAATAAATAATAAATTTAGTGAAAATGGATTATAAAATAATTAAAAAATATTATTAATTAATAATTTGATAATTATTATTGAGTAATAGCCATTTAATAATAGTTGGATAACATAAAAATTAAATGTATTAATGAACGGTCTAATATAACTTAAAAAATGACTTGAACTTTAAAAGTCCATAAATTTTTATTCATTTGAATATTTGGGATCTACCACATATGAATTCAAAACTTGTGACAAGATCTATTCCCAAACTATTAAGGGGAACACTATGTCTCATTGTTTAGGCCAAAAAATCCCCAAAAGGTGTCCAAAATTGAGTTTTTAGTCGGGGTATCCCACTTTTCTAACATTTGATGGAATTTCATCCCCATTTAAGGGTCTTATTTCCTTTTTTTTGATGATGACTTAATTTATTCTCAGATATTACATTCATATATATATTATGGTTTTAAAATTTTATCATTTTCAGAATGCAGTTTTAATTATAATTATATATATGCATACTTTTTACATTTATTTATAATAAATAACTTGTATAAATATATATATCAATATATTTATATAGAAATATATTTTTAAATATATAAACTAAATATTTATTATTCATTTTATTTAAAGTAAAAAATTATCCATTTTATTTACCTTATACAAATGCATTAATATGTATATATATACCTATACAAGTAATGTTTATATATAAATATGTTTGTGTTAATAAATTAATATATGTATATGTATATTCTAATATATATAAATAAATTAATATTATAAAAATGTATTTAAAACAATATCTAACCATTTTTTACATTATCAAAATATAGGAATATATATATATATATATATATAATGTTTGTATATACATATATTTGTGTATTAATAAACACATATATATTTATATTATATTATAATATATGTAAATGAATATAATATTTTTAAATAATATATATATATATATATATATCACACACAAACACACAAACACAAATTTTATAGATGTATTTAAAAATACTTATATAAATATATGAATAAAATATATATATGTAAATATATATATATATATATATATATATAAAGAAATACTATAATATAGACAATAAAGAATCTTGGTGTAGTGGTAAAGGCATTAGAGTTCTAAAGGAGAGGTACATGGATTAAATCCAGGCGCACGTAAGAGTCTTGATTTTTCAAAGCACTAATAAATGGACTGGGGAAGCACTGATGGGGGGGGGGGATCTGAGAGGTCTGGGAAAAAATTCCCCCTTCATCAATGCTAAAAAAAGATCTGATAAATCCTCCATTTATAAGTGATTTTTTTAGCCCTGTTCAAGGGGTCTTTATCAGCACTTTTTGCAAGTTCTGATAAATCCTACCCTTTAACCTCACTTTGGAAGTCAATGATTTATAAGCATTGATAAAGACCCTTACCAGCACAATTAAAAGACAATTTTATAGTGGTTCTTTTGTATTATCCTTCTAGACCAAAAAAACTATGAATCTCAGTTAATGTTGTAGGATGTTTCCACTCCACTTATGACCTTTATATTGATATGATCCACTGATATTCCTTCACTGGTCATGATGTGCCCTAGAAATTTGACTTGTTTTAACTAGAAATCACATTTATTGAATTTAAAAAACATATTATCCTTCTTTAGAGTGTTTAATATGACCCATTAATGATCCTCATGACTTTTTAAATATATCAGAATATCATTAATTGGACCACAAAATATTTATTCAAGTAGCCCTTAAAGTCTCTATTCATTAAATAAATAAATATATCAGGAGCACTGGTCAATACAAATGGAATAACCAAAAAATCCCAGTTTCTATATATTTTTCAGAAGGAAGACTTTGGGATATCTTTTTTATTCACCCTAAACTAATAATACACTGATCATACATAAATCTTGGAGAAGAATTGATCCCCATAAAGCTGGTTGAATAAATCATCAATCCTCGGGATAGGGTAATTTTTATTTATTGTGATCCCATTAATATCTATATAGGCAATGCATAGATGCATCGATCTATATTTCATTTTCACAAAGAGAATAAGTTCTTCTTAAGAAGACTCACATGGTTGAATAAAACCAAATTCTAAGACATCTTGTAGTTTTTTATTTAATTCATCCAACTCCACATGTTCCATTCCATAAGGGGTATTCAATGTTGTCTTGTATCTATGTATGATTTTAATTGAGAAATATAACTCTCTTTCCAAGGGATGTCCAGATAACTCTTCAGGAAATACATCAATATATTCCTAAACAATAAATATGTTTTCTTTCCTTATAGTTTCATTTTGGTATCCCTCTTCCTTGATTATCTCCATAAAGAAGGATATAGGAGGTGCTTCTAAAATAATTTTAGGATGTGTTATCTCTCCTTTTAAAATAAATCTAGGTTGTCTATTTAAGACTAATGGAATTTCATTACTTCTATAGTTGATCTTAGAATTATATTTTTAGATCCAATCCACCCCTATTATAGTGTCTAATTCCACCATGGGAATAACAACTAGATTTTTGATGATATTATACTCTTAAAAGTTGATACTAGAGATTATATATACCTTTAATGATTGGGTAATCCCTTTAATTGTCTTAAATGATAACCCTACATCCATTAGTTCATGGTTTGATTCTACATTCTTTTAAAACAAATATAAAATAAAGGAATATGTAAAAACAGAGTCAAAAAATATACATTCTATATTTTAGAGAACAATAAGTCTACTAGAAACTACATTATTTGGTGCCTCTACTTAAGCCATTGTGATTGAAAAAGCACGAGCTTGCTCCATTGTCCTATGTTGAGGTTGATGGTGGTTACCCTATATTATCTTTTGATTCTAAAATTGATTTTAAAAGTTCCTAAGATGTAAAAACTTGAATCATTGAACATCATACAGTGCTTACACAATATTCACTTATTCATTTCAATTGAGACGGTGAGGCTTCACCTCATCATGATAGTTATGAGATACATGGCCATATTTTATTTAACTGTATCACTTTCCACTTTCATGAAAGTAGTTCCTCAAATGTTTATTCCCACATTTTTTTCTTGTGGGTGGTTTAATTTTTTTATGTGATAAAAATTCTTCTATGTGTTTTAGCATATTGATATCTTATTTTCATTCAGCCTATGAGGCCATTATGTCTCTCCAAACTCCATTTGAACTATAAAATCACTTCATACTATCTCCTCATATATTCCATCATCCTTATTTTCTATATTATTCCACATATGAGTTATTAGTCCATAAAATAACCTATAAACCTTTCCTTTAGGATCTATAACAAAATTAGAGGTGCATTATGAATGCCTTGTAAAGTTCATTTCATAGCTTCCCACTGATTCATTTTCCTTATGCTTAAAATATAATAATTCCTTCCCCATTTTAGTTTGAATCAAATGGGGAACATAATTATTGGGAAATATTCTTCTAAACTCTCACAATTCCATATAATTAATCTCCCCTCTTGATTTTGTGTTCTTAATTAGTGTCTACCACTAACCAACATTCCCTTCTAAGTGGTATTCTTCCAAAGTGACTTTCTCTAGATCTGAAAAATGGATTATAGAAAATATAATTTTTATTGAGGTAATTAATTATTATGAAATTAATGGATCATAAAATCCACTAAAATAAGGTGGTTTTTATACATGAAGAACTTAACAACAAATTGTTCTCTTCAAAGTGAATCAGTGTTCTCAACATGATTTAGGTTATTATTCCTAACCTTAGATTGTTGATTCAATGTCCTCATTAAGTTTTCTATTTAATCTTCCATCATGTTATGAATTACATCAGTTAATCATCCATGTGTTCTACATTAGAACCTTAATCCATTTTTAATATTACTTGGGTAATGGAAAAGTAAATTTTCCATAAAAAATAGTTTTTAAAAACTAAATTTCCATTTTAGAATTTGGAAAGTCACTTATATGTTTAGAAATTGATTTAAATCCATTAAAATAGATTATATTATTAAAATAATATTTTTTTGTTCTTATTTTTAGTTTAATAAATTATTACACCATTATTATATATTTTTTATGTCATAAAACTGGTCGAAAACACAAAAGTGTATTTTTACAATTCACTAAAAAATAAATAATTTTAGAAAATTATTTAAAATTCACCCTAACCTAATTTCAACATGTTGATTTGAAATAAAATGTTTATTTTATCAAAATAATTTCCTAAATATGAGAGTATTAACTTTCAAATAAATAATCCTCATTTATTGAAAAATAACAGTCTTTACAACATAATCAACTTTTAACACATATAGAAATATTACAGGACATTATAAAATTATATTATCATTTATATTTTAATAAATTGTGTTTTATAAAGATATTTTATAAAAAAAACTTATTTAGAATATAGAAATTTATTATAAAAGTGTATATATTTTCTAAAAATATAATTATGTTTTGTTTGTTTCTAAAAATCTATTTATCAAATTCTTATTATATTCATGTGTATTTTATTAAATAAAATAATAATGAAAATAGTACTAAAGAAATAACTATTTCATTTATACAAAGGATATTACAATTTTATGATACTAAGGTCTAGATACATAACCCCTTATTACACTAGTATATGCACTAAGGGTAAGGTGTGCGATGGTGGTTGTTTGATGGAGAGGATCATCTAACATTAACCCAACATTAATTTCTAATAAATTGAACCCATCTTATATTTGATTCCACTAAAGCCTTAATTGTTTAATATCTAATTTGTCTTGGTCAAGGTAAAATCCCAATGACACTCCCTCCCTCCCAAATTCTGATAAATGAGATTCATAAGACACGATTCTATTGGTTGAGTCCATCATTTATTCCTTCCATATTAAATTATCTATATCATTAACCTCAATATATAATTACCGTAAAAGTTACTTTATAATAGCTACATTATCAATGGTTATAATTACGAATGATCATACATACCAATAGTCATATTATCCAATTTTTATATAAATGAAATTTAACGGTCATATCCTAATGTTAACATTTCCAATTTCATCCTATATATTTACTACCAAACATCATTATCTATTACATTATTCCCAAATGTTTTTTATAATTTCTTTGATAATGTCTATCATATTCTTAAATTTTATTTTTCCTTTAATAGTTTTCATGGTAGGTGTAATCTATCTTACAAAGTTTGATCTTGTGGAGTATACCATCATGTAGTCTCTATTCTTTAGTTTTTATATCCCTACACTAGTCTTACCTATAGTAATCGGTATTATTACTTGGCATGTATTATTCTTTTTGAAATATCCTTTCTATATATTTTCATTGTGCAATAATAGAATAGTCATTATAAAAAAAGTGTTATTTTATTAATCAAATATGGAATTTTCAAGCCTTTACAATTATCATCAAAATAACCCAGATTTGACATAATAAACTTCCATCATATCATAATTAATATGATATCCATAGGTCAATTTAGTTGGAACATGATTAGTTGTTACACTAATATTTTTTAACTTTTTTAGGAATGGTATCATGGAATATTTTCATTATATATAAGACTCCCCATAGATCTACCTTAAGTTATCACCATATCTATAATGTGAATAAGGTAATGTGAGTTTTGGAAAATCCTTTAATCTACATTTATATTATCGATGAATACATGGTTGAGATATTCTAAAACATACCATCCCATAGGATCCCATATCTTTTACCATGTGAATTCAATACTTTTATCAATCTTTCCTAAAATTTACTAAAGTAATTTAATGAAATATATGAATTTACCTCTAACTTCACCTAAAAATAGTTCACAATATATATCTAAACTAACTTGAGAATATTTTTATAATACCTTTACTTATAAAGGTTTATTTTTCTAAAACTTAATAATTAAGTATATAGATAATACCTAAAGTGTTTTTAGCAATAAGAAGACTAAATTTTCTTCGTTTTATATTTTGATAACAAACTTTGTTTTTAACATGAAAATGTTTTTTTCCTTAACCAAGTATGAGTATTATAACTTAAATTCATCATTGATTGCCTAGTATGATATCCTTGATTCAAGATAAAATGAACTATTAGTTAAGTATTAAAACTAGAATAACATTTATTCTATAAATGAAATAATGTCTCATTGTGTATGAAAGTATATCGAGACAAATATTTTGGTAAAAAATAATAAAAACAAATAGTTTAACTTGAATAAATAATTTTGGAAATGATTTCGTGTTCCGATTTTACTAATATAGGTATCACCCTTATTCGGTTACCTTTAGAACACACCATGATTCTAGTAATGTTTCTATGCTTTCTTGGTTCTTGTAAACAAATACACATATATAATAGTTATATTGTATTTAATACCCAAGGATTAAAATGGAAATACTACATGTAATGTTGAATTTACTTGACTTAGATGCATATAATACCTTATTTAATTCATTTTATATTTTATTCTAATGACATTTCGTACCACATTAAAAGAAAATAACCTTAATCTTACTCTTTTTCCTAAAAATATTTTGTTTTTTCAAAGGATGTTGTAAAGAGACATTAAAAATATGACTAGTATTAATATTTTCAACCTTTTATTTAATTTTTTTTTCACCATAATAGTTTAAGAATAAAAATTGTTCCATTAATTATTTTTATGGTAAAACATAGATAAAGGAATCATGATAAATAGACTATTCATAATGTACTTGGAGAATATTGGTTGTAAGGATGATACTATGAGTTTAATAGATAATTTATTTTCCAAATATAAGCCCATATTTTTTAATTTATTAGCATACTCCAAAACTTTTAATACATAATTAATAGCTAGGTTCCCTTCTTCCATTTTACACTGATATTGTTCAATGACAATCTTATTTTTCTTGAGCCTCGATTTCTCCGTGTGAAGTTATAAAAGATGATTTTTCATGGTATAAGTTTCAATTTATTTTTGTTTCATCATTAAATATATACAAATAGATGGTAACATGATGAAATGACAAAGAATTAATCCTTAATAAACCCTATACATGAATCTTTTTCACCCTTACTCACTCATTGAGGTGGAGGATTTTCTATAGGGTATTTCATCACATGATCTAGATTGTTAAGTAGAGAAACATCATATAAATGATTGTAACACACTAGGAAGATGGTGATAGATTGTACATTGTATTTATTAAGAAATGACTATAGTTTTGTGATTATTTCTCTTTCTATATTCTACATTAATAGAAGGAAAATTGTAGTTACATCTTGATTACCAAAATATATAATGTAATAAATATTATTTATTAGTCTCATAATATTTTATGAAAACCAAAAAATGCTTACCATTGGTTTCATAATATTATATCACATGGATATTCTAGTATAAAATATCCATATGCTTATTCTCATAACTTGAGAAAGATCCTGGTTAATTACTCGAAGGTATTGAGGCTGTCCTGTGCTTTCCAACTGCATTAACTTGAAACTTCGTAATCCGTTGAGTGAACTCCCCAATCATAAAATTATGTAATTGAATTTTCTCAATAGTTACCTCCAAATTTACACCATTCATAGAAAAGGATACTTCTCTTTATGTGAATTTAATTAAGTCAACCCAATAAATTCTTTATAACTCCCTATTAAATGGAAGTATCCCAACAAGTGTTGGATAATACACTATGATGTCGTGGTTCCATTCTAAATCAGGTAATGAAATTATACACTAAAATAATATTTTAATTTTGGTATTTTATCATTGTGCGTAATTTTTCTATTTTACCTAATTACACAATTTTTTAATATTAAGTGGTTTTCACTTAATTGATTAACCATGTATTTTATAAAATTTATGCATAGTCCAATATATTTTAATTCCATATTATACTTCTAAATTCATTTATTAAATGTTCGTAATTAATCATCTATCAATAATTAAACATGAAATAGACATAAGTAAGATAATAAAGTGGTATGATCATGAGATTTTATAATGGTAGGTTTATATAGAAGACAATAAACCAACCGTTAACCCTAGAGAATAAATTCATAGAACCATGCCTGGTTTGAGTTGGGGCATTCATCCTGTGGTCCTGTGTATAACTTGGATTGGTTTATCTAAATTCTGAACTTGAAGCAACTTCACTCATTTGGGATCTCCATACATTACATAATTATTATGCACATGCAGATTATGGGAACCAAATGGTTATTTAAGAGTTTAAATAAAAGAAACCACATGCACACAAAAACTTTCAAATTGAGAAGAAGGGATGACATGTTGAACCACAATTTAATTTGATAAATAATTAAAAAAACCTTTCAATAATAATAAATTTTAAAAATAAATCACACATGCGGGTTAGTATAAGCTCATCATCATCTACACACATTCAATAAGTATGCATTTAAAAAACTATCATTAATTTCAATCATCCTTAATTAAGATAAAATGTGATCGAATTAATCAATTATCCTAATTAATTAATTAGTCCATTTATCTTAATTTTCATCTAGAATTTCCTCAAGATTACCATATTTTATAATTTCAAATAAATTTTAAAAATTAATTTTATTTAAAATTAACTAAGTACAAAACATGTACTTGGAGGCAACATGATGAGTACCTATTCAAACTACATAGTGTAAATTATGGCTATATTCCGTATTCTCATATGAAATATATCCCACACAAATTTTCAAATGATTACATAGAATTTTCTATCCATAAATGAAATAATTTTTTTATTTATATAGCTTGTAATTATTTTAATGTACACAGAGTAGACAACATATTATAACTATACAAGGTATGTAGTTCGAAATATTATACATAAATTAATTAAGCATTGATTATATATATAACCTATCATATGGAATGTATTATCAATAAATGACTCATGGACACATGTTTATTAGGTTTAAATGGAATAAATAAATAATTCTAATTTTTGTGTATACATGTAGTATACACAACATGTATATGCAAGCTACATGTTGTTCACGTCTCTTAACTGTTTATCTATGACACATTTCTAGGGATTGAGCATGTAATACGACCACATAAATTAATGCGGAACACACCTTTAAATAAGTTAAAAACCATGTGTCCATCATGTTTCACGGTTTCTAATCACACATATTGTGTATTAAATACATGATTCACCTTTGACTCATGGACCACATGATGTGTAAGCGGGTTAAAAAATATGTATTCTGGATAACTATGTGCTAGGTTGACCCAGTCAAAACACAATTCATATTTAATTGATTCCACTTTTTTATAACTACACGATGAATAAGATTTATTATAGATCATCCTAGTGCAGTGAATATAGGTACACAACATGTACCATCAGGATACACATTATGTACTCTAATTTTATTCAACCAGAATCCTCAACACCTGTATATGGGTTCTTTAGATGTTATTCATTTACAATTATTCTAGTTTTGATTATATGAGTGAGAATGAAGAAGGATAAGATAAGATATTTATATTTATATTTAAATAATGATTAAACTAGAAATGAACACTAATATAAAATTTATAAATCAATCCATGATCAATAAATAATTATAAATTGTTATAAGAACACTCTGATACCACTTGATGGTTCTAGGAATAACAGAATCACTAATTGTGTAGTAGCCAGGTAATATTTTTGTCCCAATCAATAAATAACATGAGATGTACATGATGAGGAACATCACGAGCAACAAAATTAATTCAAATATTAATTAACATAATCACAAAAACCAATAATATAGGATCATAACATATAAATTATAATTAATTTTTATAAATAAGGAATTACCTAGTATTGGAGTCCATTATTCATTTCAGATTTTTTAGACCACTTATTTTACCATCATTTCAATAAGAGGATTCAAGGATAAAATTCTTTTAGTGGAGATCCACACATGGACCATGAACCCCTGAACATCACTGTAGATATCCCCAAGTGAAATAACAAAGATTATGATACTTTCTTTATTAATCAATGACCATCACAAGAATTGATTTGAGGTCAAAAGTATTCTTCTTGTTCCCTATATAATCTAGAGGGTGAATGAAGATGATCAAACTTAATGTTTTAGATATTTCTAGGAGAATATAACTCCAGGGATTGAGAGAATTATCTCTATACATTTGTTGTGAACAATTAATACTATGTTTTAGAATGTTATAATCAACTTTAAATAGATCTAGGGTTAGAAAATACTAATTTCATAAGGGCCATTATAATTTTTTTAATCCCCGACAAACCCCATGTCTAAATAAAAATATTATTATTATTATTTAATTGATATATTCAAGACTCACAAACATATAAATATTATTTATTAAATAAATAAAATACCTTTTTTCTTCAAATAATATTTAATATATTATTTCTCAATGGACCATTAAACTCATTCTGTCAATCCTCCTAAATATTTATAAAAAATTTAATAATAAATATTTATTAAATAATTACACACCACTTCATTATTCTCCAATAAATAAATAAATATTATAGTTACTAAAATAGAAAAAAAACATTTATTAAATATTTAACTCACATATATTCTCCCAAATAATTGGTGACTGAGTGTTTTCAATCAACCATAAATGAATAATTTATTAATCTATATATGAGAAAAATATTTATCAGGCATGTAAAATTAAGATGGAATTTAACTGAGGTTCTGGATACACTTAGTGTGTGACCCTCTAGACTCCTTTCATAATGAAATTAAGAAGAACTACCAAACGTCCAAGGTTAGTGGCTAGAAACTTGCCAAGTCATCCATAAAAAAATTTAATTTCACAATGATATAAAACCTCATAAAAATATATATTATGTAATATAATACCTTTATTATGACATCTCTAATAAAGAAGGTTCTTCACTGGTGTCATCAACCTATATGTTTTATGTCTCTTTATTTGAATTTTTAGAAATGAACTTGTCTATAGAATTCCATAAATAAGGACTTAATCAGGTAGTTCCATTCCTATCAATGGTTATTAGATATCAAATTCCATTAAAGAACCTAATAGAAAAATAATTTCTCACATTGTTTATTAATGTAATATAAATCATGATGCACCCAACGTATTATACATCTCCACGAGAATGTGTCATCATAATTTTCATCAATATATCAATGTATGTGACTCAAGATATACATTAATAATAATTTTAATATATAAGTACCATTACATACAATTTCATATAGGAACATCCAATGAAAAATTTAAATGTGGATTTCATACCGACGAGTCAGCTACTCATAATATCCTCTCTTGAGAATACCAAGGTTGTACATAATGAGAATGTGTCTCAAAGTCCTATGAGTGTCTACCTATAATAGCCTACATCATTTGTATCTTGTAAAATGATATGATCTAACCACATAACATATATATTTAAGAATACCATCATAAAAATTCTAGGTTCTCCTTGTAGTAGAGAACTATCGTGACCTTTTAGTGTGATAAGTACTCTAAAGAAATTATCACATTCATTTTCATGAGGAATAATGATCAAGATGTGATAAGATATTAATTAATATTAAAAACCATGAATATTATAGTAATAAAATGTATAAAATAATTGGTTTTTGGGTACCAAATATAATACTCAAAGGATCAACTCAACCTTGTACGAAAAAGTGTTTTCTTGTAACGAAAACAATTCTTATTTTAGTAATACTACATAAAGAAATAAAAAAAGTATAATTATAATGTTATATAATATAAGAAATTTTACAATAATATATATTATATTTTTTATAGGATATAGTTTATAATTTAAAGATAATAAAAAATAATGTATAAAAAAATATTTCAAAGAAATACATAACAATACCTATAAATACTAATTATAATTGAAAAATGCACTTTAACATTCCAAATAGATAAACAATTCTACCATGTTTTCTAAATTATGAGCATGTGATCCATGTTTTGAACTAAAATGACACTTTTAAATTGAGAACACATGTATTCAATAATATTGGTCACACTATATATTGTAATAATGTGTTGTTAATCTCTACAAATAAAAAATGAGTCAAATATTAGTTTTGAATATTTCATGGAAATACAAATGTGTTTTTTCCATTTTTAAGTATATGATAGGGGTTTTGAACTAAAATATTAATATTAAATTTAAAACATACACTTTTATTCAGATTGACCTTGACATGCGTCATAATTATGTGTGGATAATTTTTACATGTCACAAATGAATCAAAAATCATTTTTATAATATTTTATCACAACCCAAGAACATTTCTTCGTTTTGACTATATAACATGAATTTTAAATATTTTATAATGCTTAAAATGGAAAAAAATAATATTAGATCATATCATTCACACCACCCGTCATTATTATATGAGGTGTAACATAAAAAATATTCAATAAATAATTTTATGAAGTTTATTCCTTAAATTATATATATATATATATATATATATCTGTGTGTGTTATATGAAATAATTTTATTTTGTTTTTAATGAAATTAATCTATAATATTTATCAATTAATTATAATCTTTCATAATATTATAAAATAAATGTTTATTGAATAAATATTAATTAAAGTAAATAAAAAATACCATAAATAAATTGAATGTAACACTTAACGAGATAATCAATATATTATTTCATAAAAATAGAACATTACATATGATTTATACATATACCACATTAAATTAAAAATAGTACAGTGATACAATACACACATGTATATAAAAAAACTATATTATGAAATTCATGCACATCGTGGTCTCTTAGAATTATCCCTCCCATAAACAACATTGAAAAAAAGAAACAAATCATTATAAATATGATTATAATTTTTTAAATGAAGTGTAAATAATATTGAGTAAATGAATAATGATGGAAATATAATGAATGTATATGATGTGTAAAGGTTATATAACCAATGGAAATGTGACCATTAGAATAGTAACCTGACCATTAGAATAATAATATAACTATTGTAAAAAAAATTTGACTATTGAGGTTAATGATGAATTAAACTTATAATTATCATTTATAATTAATTAAAAATCTAAATATAATTGTTGAAATACAATTAAATAATTATTCAATCAATAACTTAATTCTTGTAAAAGTGTATCTTTTTTGTAAATATTGTTTTATATTATTCAATAAAATAATAATTTTTAAACTAGAATTAACTATTAATATTACCTAATTTTGAAATATATTTTAAAAAAAGCTATGTATTTTTTTGAATGATCATGTTAAAATTTGATAAGTTTTAAGGTTTATTATTTTTTATGGCTAGTAAAATATGTGGTTGAAAAGTAAAATATCATATAAGTGTAGTATAAGTACCAAATTATACATTAGTATATATGAATTAATTTTTGAGGATTATAAAACTGATAGGAATATTTTAACATTGCATTTAATTTTAAATAAAAATCACCTTACTATTGAATCACAATTTTGATCACTATTTGGAGAAATAATATTATATTATAATATTTAATTAAAAACACCCATATTCTACTCTTATAAATACCACCCCTTACCATTCCATTTCTCCTCACATAAAGATTGTTAAGTTTCTAAATACATGAAAAAATAAATTCCTAACTAGTATATCCAAATAATAGATGTTTTTGTCTTCAAAAAATTCCATTTTTTAAATCCCAAGTTTCATATCAAATAAGGCCTTCCAATAGAAGATGTATATTATCCCAACCAAACTCTATTTTGTTTTTTTATTATTAAACCTACTTAAAATATATTTCAAAAATCATAATATAATGATATAAATATCATAATAAACTAAATTTTTATTATTTTAATGGAATATAAACTATCCCAATCCCTCTCATTTATTCTAAAAATGAAAACATCATGCATATAATGTTTTGTTCATCGCCTCCTTGGATGATGTATTTTATTTTTTATAACTGATTAAATGGTTGATTTTAATATGATATTCAAGTATAATTATTGTATAAATAACTAAATTAAATCATTTTTATGATTTTGTAATATTAAAATAAATACAGTATTAATTACATTACAAATAAACTATAATGGTTTCTTGAACCACTTGAAAAAACTAGTTACAAATCCATGTTTAATACATTACCTAAAACCTACCCATGATAATAATAATTAATTTATGGAAAATTGTGAACTAAATATTTTTAATATAATATAATTTATGAAATAATGTGATAAATAATGAGCACGTTTATCTCTATGATAACACAACATCACAAACCATTAAACAAACATACTGAAATAATCAACATAAGCAAAATCAAATTAATTAGTTCCAAATGAATTGATAAAAAAGGATAATAAAATGTTTAACAAGAATACAAAAGGTTATAAAACCATTAACTAATTAATTTATAAAATAGATTTTTATTAGTTTTTTTCTTTTTAATCTCTCTTAAAAACACCGCTAACACCATGGTAGGTTTATACTAATTATGTAAGTGATTATAATTTTTCATTTATATATTAAAAATGGTTTTAATGTATGAGTATAATATAAATAATAATATTATGTTGTGAATATGATTCTAAAATGATAAAATTTGAATAATATTATAGATATTAAAAATAAATCATAATAACTAATTTAATCACTTAAAAACAGGCGAATGAGATATATTTATTAAACTAAAAACATGTTGCACTATCTATTCAAATGGAAATTATATACTAATAGAATGATATAAAAATTAATATCTTGATTTTTTTGAATATTATAGAACCATGGAATAAATATCATTGACCACTACCATTAAACCAAAGCGACTTTGGAACTCTGGACCAAAAACCCCCAAATGACCGACGCAAAAAATTTGAACTAATAAATGAATTACATATGATAATAAATAGAATATAAAATATGATATAAACATTAATAATGTTATATAGTTCATATTTTACATATTTAATTCAAATATTTAAGAGTACATATGACATAAAAAGAAAACTAGGACCCAAGGTAAGGGGATATCTTCCAAATCCTCTTTATTTTTATGTATTATTTTTATGTTATCTATCCTAAACTCAATGTATTAACACTTGATTATTAAAATTATTCTATACTATTTCCATTTATTTTTGAACTATTAAATTTATCCTTTTCACTTATGTACTCAAAGTTCATACCTTACATTATCTATAAGGGTTATTTCTCACTCCTTTCATTATTGTGGTTATATTCTCTACCACCCTCTATCTCACTCTCTTCCTCTTTTTATCTTTATAACATGATTTATTTATGTCACTTATACTTCCTTCTTTTTTTTATAGAGATACCAATGTATTTATTTTTCCTTTCTAATTACTTCTTTAATTCAAACCCAATGTTTTTTAAAAATAAAATTTTATATATTTATTATCTTCCTCTACAAGATTCCTCTATTTTTAATACATTTATTTTTAGGGTTTAATTATTATTAAATTTTATTATTAAAATATTTTTTTTAAAATAATTTTAATAACCTTTTAAAAATTATTTTTAAAATTAATTTATTCCTTCGTTTTTACAAAAACATCACCAAATTTTATAAAAACCATTTTCAATATTTGTCTTCCATTTTCCCTATTATTATCAATTTTAATTTTTAAATACTTTATTAATGTCATATTTATTTTTTTAAAATATCATTTTAAAATAATCTCATATTTATTTCATTTCTTTATAGATGATACTTTCTTTATTTTAACATTGAATAAAAACTAAAAAAATTATTTTCTTAAAAATTATATAATTTCTTATCTTCCTATGAATGATTATTAAGTTATGCTGATACTCTTTTATATTATACCTAGTTGACCATTACTTTTATAGTATTTCCTAGAAATGTATCTTTTTCACAAGGAGATCCTATGTTAAAATAATCCTCTGATTCATTATCTAAGCTCCTATATATCAATGTCAGGGTGGAAATGAAATATATATGAGAGGAATGATTCATAAATTCCTTTTTCTTACCATATATTTAACTATATTAAAGAGATAACATTTTTTACAATTCTATCTTCTATGTATACTATATACTTCCTTTTATTTGTTGATGTACGTTCACTTAGATATACATACCTTTTAATTATTGACCTATCCGTATACCATTTATTCTATAAAATGTGAATAGTATATAATTTATTATCTTAATTGAAGGTTATTTACCTATATTTATAATTTATTTCACTAGATGACTATTTTTTTCGATAAGTTACACATGTTATGGTTTTAATAGATTTATGTTTGTTTTTATATTCAAGTGGAACCAATATGTATGGATATATCATTATTAAAATAGGTGAACTAAAATTATATTTCCATAAAATACATTGGTTAAATCATTACATATAACAATATTACTACGTTTAAGATATTGGGGAGTAAATCCAATCCACTATGTTTTAATGGTTGAATAACCCATTGGGATTGTTGAAGAAGTTTTATAGAGTTCATATTTGTTGTCAATTTAATTAAAGAAGTATTAAAAAGTTTTGAGATTATCTTTGAGGTGTTTAAAACGTTATTGAGTTAAATTTAAGTGAGTTGAAGTTCTGGGATACCGAAACAATGAAGACTACACCATGGTTCGTTAATGGTGGGTGTTTTTGTGAAGTACTCGAATCATCAAGGAGTTGTTCTCATAAAGGATAAAACAACTTGAAAATTACTTGAAGATAAAAGTAGGTAACTCCACATTGTGAAGGATTATATTGTGGTAGATAAACATATCTATCCTAAATGATAAGGGGAAAACACTATAGTTAATCCGTGGTTTTAAGAAGTGGTCTATATTACATATAAATGATGCAAATTCTATACATATGTAATGACCCAAGATTTCACGATATTTTTTCTTTAAATAAATAATAAATCAAATAGTTTTTTACATGCTATAAAAAACTAAAATGAAACAAACTTGATGTATTTTAATTATTAAATATGACCATTAAAACATAGCCGTTAAATTAACTGATATATATTAAAGTAACCATATCACAAAATCAGTAAAAAAATTAAGAAGAAATGGAATCTGGAAACAGAATTCTTCCTTATGAATCCCATTTTTCTAATATCAGAAGGGAGGTATCTAATATAGGAATTTAACTAGACTAATTTCAATCCAAACTCAATCAAACACATTTTGAGAGAAAGCATATATGAGAGTAGTTCAAGCTCATATAGATTGCCACAAGATCCATGCTAGGTGAACCACCACTCAAAATGAAAATTAGATATTATTTAATGATTAGGTCTTATATTGAAAACATAAGGGTTTATTTAAGTTTAAAATAGGTTTAAATAAAAATGTAATAAAATATTTACATGTATAAATATATCGTGAATTTTTATGCTTTTCGAAAAGACATTTTTTCTCAATTCACCTTATCGTTAAAAAAATATTTTTCTAAAAATTGGTGTAAGATTTAAAGGAAGTATGTGAATTATGATTTAATAATAAAAAGATATATTTATTTAATTAAAAATTATTTATCAATAGACTAATTATTAACATATAGGAAAAGGAATAGTCGATATACCAAAATTTATTTTCCTATAAAAACTAATTTTCGTTATATTTTATATGTTTAATTAGAAGTAATTTTTTTTTAAATTTTAGGTTGTGAAGTTGAAAAAAATAAATTAATTTTTGTATTTATCATATAAATATTACCTTAGGATAATTTTTCATATTTTCCTAATATAATTGATTTTTAAGTGAATAGTGAAAATACCAATTTTAGTAATATTGTCTTTTTATGAAATTATTGTAAAAGAATGCCATGTTTTTTTTTTGAAAAATAGAAATTATATTTTTTAAAATTAATCCATGTGTTTTAATATACTATGCTAATATATAAAACCCACACTTAATATCTTAGAAAATATAGGTAATGTTTTATAAAAAACCGTTTTTTATCTATTTATTTTAATAAAATTTCCACATGGTGAAATTTGGGTTTCAATATATTTTAATGTTAAATAAATATTATTTTCATAATAATAAAAATTTTAATTTAAATATTATCATTATCATTGATAGTTCTATCCTAAACATAGATCTCATACTTAAAATACCCTTTTTTCCAAAAATAAGTTTTTACATGTTATATAACCAAATAGTTAAATTAATTTCTATAAATTATGGAAACATTATTTTATAAAATTATTTACATATTTAAAAATATAATGTTAAAATTATAAAATATGGTCAAATTTAAATTTTCTATTAAAATTAGTTTTCAAGTGTAAAAGTAGAGTTACCACATTAATGTTAAATTTGGGTAAAAGTGGTTTAACATAGTGAAAGTTATTAAATCATGTGGAAAAAGGAGTGATATTGGATGGTGGATATAGGATTTACCTTATCACTTTTCCCCACCACTATTGGTCATTTTTGAGCCATTTTCCTTGAATAATGGAGTGATATTATTGATAAATAATGTATTTTTTCAAAAACACCCTTTTATTCACTTATAAAAAGAGACCACCTCCTCTTTATTTATTCAACCATTAAAAATTCATCGATAAAAAAAATCTACACTAGTCTTTAATAAATAAAATCCCCATATTCTTAAATCCTTGGTCTCACCAAAAGACCAAAGTAAGGAGCCTTAAGGAGTTACCCAAGGGAGAACTTCCAAGGGAGAGGTAATACTCTCAACCCAACTTATCTAGATCTTTTCTTCTTCTACATCCCTAAAATTTCAACTATCCATGATGGTATGATAACATGATTATTTTTACAATTGAAATTTTTTTTATACTAATAAAATATCCATTTTATACTTTCCTACAAAATCATTAAGAGAAAAGAAAATTTCGCTATGTCTGTCATATCAAAATAGTGATGACAAATAGTCCGGGGGGGTGGGGGGGTGGGGGGGGGGGGGGGGGTTAATAGTCCATATTAAAACATAAAAAATTGAAATAATTTTTCTAAATTAATTCAAAGTTAATTAACAATATTAATTAATAAAAGAAAATTAAAGTATGAACACAAGGAATTTTTATAGTAGTTCAGTCCAAATTGGACCTACTATACTCTTATAAATATCTACTATATGAGAGATATGTTGTGCGTTATACTGATTTTTGAATGAGAATTATAAATTTATTAAAACCAACATTTTCTTGTTTAAGTATAACAATACACTTGAATTGTGTATGATTTCTTATAGCCTAATTAAAATACTAACTTCAGAATGTGGGAGTCACAACCCGAATGATCCTGACTTTAGAATTCAGGAGTCACAACCATATGAAAGAGAATGCTTTTGTATGAAAAATATTAAATAGAAAGTGAGAGTATATATGAGATATATTGTAATGACCCACCAATTCTCATTGTCTTAAGAGTACAACGAGTCATTACTAGGCCTTAAGCGACATCCCCAAGGTGCCAAATGAAGGAAATAAATGCCAAAGGGGTTCATATACAAGTAGGGGACGATTTAACCTTTAAGAAATAAACCTATAAACCAACCATAACCAAACATTCACTATATGATGCATAAATAAATTAAAGACCAACAAACACTTAATTTATATAAAACTACATCAAAGTACACAATAACAGAAGACCAAACTAAGCATCAAAGTACACAGCGGATGAAAAACTCAAGCCTCTCAAAAGACACTACAACCCCATGCTCCACAAGCTCCAAGCTCCAAAACATATCCCAAGCATCACCACAAGACACTAACAATAAGATTCTTTACCTTTACCTATGTATTGGAATACACCATCTTCAACAACACCAACTTTCTAAAGCAGGGGTGAGTATAAAACTCAGCAGGTTTTCTCCAATGACTTCCCTACTCATGACACTAGGATAGAAGAGTTATCCAAATTTATATAAAAATAGTTTATATAAATCACTTTTCTCAAAATAAGTTTATTACTAAATATAAACAAGTTTCCAAAACCATTCACAACCAAAGGTCTTTCAAGAGTAATTGAAACCAATTTTCCAGCAAGTTATTTTCCATAAAAATAACCAAACAAGATTTAGAACCATTTCACAAACATTCCTTTTTGGCATACCCAACCATTCCACAAACCCATGAAACCAACCATGCATGCTACCTAGAAGAGGAGAGAAGCCCTAACCCTTATCCATCCCAACCATGATGGGGGAGACTTCTTACCATTATCCAACCCAAATGCACATGAATTCTTGACGGGGGAGAGACCTAACCCTTATCCATCCCAACACTGATGGGGGAGACCCCTAACCCTTATCCGTCCCAAATTCAATATGAATGTTTGAAAGGCGAGAGCCCTAACCCTTATCCATCCCAACACTGATGGGGGAGACTCCTAACCCTTATCTGTCCCGAATTCAATATGAATGTTTGATAGGGGAGAGACTTAACCCTTAAACACCCCAACACCGATGGGGGAGACTCCTAACCCTTATCTGTCCCGATTGCAATATGATTGTTCACAACCATATATTCCCATAAATCATGCAAAAAAACACTTTCAATAAAAACACCTTTTTATTTAAATTCCACACCATTTCAATTCCTAACCATTTCAATAAAACACCATGTTTATTAAAAAACGATTCCATCAAAGTCATTTCAATACCAAACAATTTCAATAAAACACCCTTTTTATTGAAAACCCATTTTTCATCAAACCATTTAAGATTTCAGAAAATCCATAATTTAAAATCAATATTTTAAATTCCAGAATCCAAATCACTTTTCACAACAATTCACCAATATTTTACAATTTCATCAAAACCATAAATCATCACTAAAGAAGATTTATTCCATGGTTTTCAAAATAAAATCCATTAAAAAAACCAATTTGAAACTAAGCTAATCAATTCTAACAATAGGAGTATAGAGTGAAGCCACCTATCTCAAAGGTTTTGACGAAAACCAAAACGGTCAAAGAACGCTCAAGAAACCCGGGTCGATTCTCCAAAAACCCACCTTTGATCTCTTCTCCTAGAAAGATCAAGACAAAATCTCATCATATTTGGCATCCACACACTTTTATCTACCCATAACGGGCGTAGATATAAGAAATAGAGAGAAGAGGATAAGTAGATCTAAGAAACTGATCAAGAATGAATAAGAATGATCACATACCTCAAGAATCTAACTTTGATTCGCCAAGAGGAGCCTTAAGATCGCCTCCGAAATGATGGGAGAACATTCTCTAGCCTAATGAGAATAAAAATCCCGAGTTAGGGACACTTAGGAGGAAAAACGAGCCACCTAGAGGCAAAAACACGTGAGATCCACCTTTATAGGATCCCTTTTAAGTGGCCGCACGGTTTGCTCGCACGGTTAGACAAACCGTGCGCTAACTGTGTGTTAGCCACTACCTTGCCAGACACTCCACGCGTAGTTTGGACACATGGTTATAAAAACCATGCACCACCTGTGCAGAAGCTACTGCCTCCAAGACCAACTACGCATGGCTTTACCGTACGGTTTAGACAAACCGTACGCCATCCGTGTGACTTCCCGATTACCTCAAACATCATTTAAAGTTCTCCTGAATCTCCCATTCATCACCATTAACTTTAAAACCATTGAAATCATCAAGAAAGGGTTACATACCAGAAAATGGGGGTACTACATTCTCCCCACCATTGGTCTTTCTATCCTCGGAAAGTAGAAAACCTTCACCCAACTGAAATAGTTCTGGCCACTGCTCTTTCATTTCCTTCTCACGTTTTCAAGTCTCTTCCTGAATATGACCATGATACCATAAAACCCGCACTAGACCGATGATTTCCCCCTGAATGAATTTCTCTTACCTATCCACAATCTGTATCGAGATATGTATCAACAAAGCATCCATATCTAGGTCAATGTGATCCCATCTGATCGCATGGTCAGGATCAGGATGATACTTTTTCAACTAAGATACATGGAAAAAATTATGCACCAAACTAAACCATGGTGGTAATGTTAACCGATATTCCACCACTCCAACCCGTTCTAGTATCTCAAAAGGGCCAATGTGTCTTGGAGATAACTTTCCCTGCTTCCCGAAATGACGTTGTCTAAGCCTTGGATAGATCTTCACGAAGACATGATCACCCACAATGAACGACAATGGTCTTCGACAGTGATCTGCATAAGATTTCTGATGACTCTGAGCTGTCTCCAACCTCTTAATAATCAACTTGATATTCTCTATTGTTTCTTGGACAAGGCTTGGTCCGAATAGTGAAGTTTCACTAGTTTCCACCCAGTATAGTAGAGAACAACAATGACGCCCATACAATTCTTAAAACGGAGCCATGCATATTGAGGATTGATAGCTGTTATTGTATGAGAACTACACTAAGGTTATATGCTCCTCCCATGAGCCACCAAAATCCATTACACAATCCCACAACATATCTTCCAAAGTTTGTATCGTCTACTCGGATTTCCCATCCATCTGGGGATGATACGCCATGCTCATGGTCAACTGAGTTCCGAGGGCTTGCTGTAATGATTTCTAGAAATGAGATGTGAACCTCTGATCTCTATCTGAGACTATAGACACTGGTACACCATGCCTCTTTACCACTTCTCGGATATAGATTTTTGAAAGATCTTCCACCGTATGGGTTTCACGAATAGGTATGAAATGGGAAGACTTGGTTAGACGATCCACTATCGACCAAATGGCATCGTGTTTTTGGAACGTTATTGGAAGACCTGTAACAAAATCCATTTCTATCTGATCCCATTTCCACACTGTGATAGGTAAAGATTGTAACATACCTGCTGGTCTCTAATTATCTCCTTTAACCTACAGACAATTTAAGTACAGTGAGACAAAATCAGACACCTTCCTTTTCTTGCCGCTCCACCAAAACTGCGCCTTCAATGCCTAATACATCTTCTATGTACCTAGGTGTACAACCCATATTGAATGGTGGTAAGAATGAAGGAGTTGTTCCTAAAAAACCATAGGTACAATCATCTGATCTCTGAAACACAAAATTTAACCCCCATCAAGTTTCCAACCATCAATGGTTTCCCCACCATTGAGTTCTGTACTTACAACCAGACATTCTGCATCAGATGTTTGTGATTATTTGATCAACTTTACTAAATTAGGAACAAGTATAGCTAAAAAGAAAACAACAACATCACCTCGGTCTTCACATTCCACATGAATATCAGCTAATACTGACATCTACTTCCATTTTTCTGAAGCTTCTTTCGCTAACTGAGCATATGACTTTCTACTCAATGCATCTGCCACCGAATTCCCTTTTCTTGGTGTATACATCCAGTCAAAGTCAAATATCTGGAGATACTCTATCCATCTCCTTTGCCTCAGATTCAAATCTCACTATGAGAAAATTTGTTTCAATATTTTTTGATCCGTAAACACAGTAAAGTTCTCACCAAAGAGATAATGTCTCCATGTTTTCAAAGCATGGACGACTGCGGCCTACTCCAAATCATGTGTTTGGTAATTTTTCTCATGCACCCTCAACTCCCTTGAACCATATGCAACCACATGATCTCTTTGCATGAGAACACAACCCAACCCTAATCTAAAATCATCACAAGACACCATATTCCCCTGTCCAGATTCTAGAAATATCAAGATAGGTGTCAATGTAAGCCGAAAATTCAGTTTCTAGAAAGACTTCTGACATTCTTCTGTCCATTGGAATGGAGAATTCTTCTTTTTTAGAGCTGTCATTGGTGAATATAGTCATGAGAAATCATGCCCAAAGTGTTGGTAGTAACTAGCTAGACCAAGAAAACTGCGTATCTTGAACACATTCTTTGCTGCATTCCAAGAGATAACGACTTCTATCTTTTCAGGATCAACAGAAACGCCTTTCTCAGAAATGACAGGGCCAAGGAAACGTACTTCTCGTATCCAAAAATAACACTTTGATAATTTGGCATATAGACAATGATCTCTCAATATTTGTAACACTGTTTCTAGGTGCACCTCATGATCATCCCTTGTCTTTGAAAAGACCAAAATATCATCCACAAACACCACAACAAAATAATCTAGATATCGCTAAAATATTTGATTCATCAAATCCATGAAGGCCACTGGTGCATTCGTTAGACCTAAAGGCATGACTACATATTCGTAGTGGCCATATCTTCTTCTAAAATCGGTCTTTGGAATATCGTCCTTCTGAACTCACAATTGGTGATATCCTGATCACAAGTCAATATTCGAGAACTACTGAGCTCCCCTTAATTGATCGAACATATCATCAATGCGTGGAAGAGGATATCTATTCTTTATCATAACTTGGTTAATCTTACGATAATCAACACACTGCCAAAGAGTTCCATCTGCCTTCTTTACAAACAACACCAGTGCTGCCCATGGAGAGGTACTTGGTCGAATGAAACCCTTTATTTCCAGCTCCTTTAACTGCACTTTCAATTCTCGTAACTCTATTGCTGCCATCCTATAAGACGGAAGGGAAATAGGATTGGTCCCCGGAAGGAGATCAATCGTAAACTCCACTATCCTTAGAGGTGGTAACCCTGAGAAGTTCTTGGGAAAGACATTTAGTGAAAAATGGACTAAATTCATGAACTTAGATTCATACTCTGTGACAGAGAGTCTCTCCTGCTTCAAGCTAAATAATTCCATTGTTTTTTGGATCTTGAACATGTGAGGATATAATTGTTTGTTGAACAATTCTTCAAAATACTCCCATGCAAGGCCTTTATCTAATTTATCCTGCACCGCTAAATCCCACCATTGACATGCAAGATCCTCGAGCATATACGTCGCCAACATGACCATGAGGTCTGATGGTGTGCTGATGAAATCAAAGATACGATTCATCATACTTAGCCACACCTCCACCTTCTCGGGTTCAACATCACCCTAAATGTTTGGTGGATTCTGCTTCGTGAACTGGATGGTATGATCCCCATGCCTTGGTTCATTCCTTCAGTTCCCCGTATCCAAAGCTTGAAAATCTTGGATGATACTCTGAACCATCTCTTGGTTCTCACACGGTTTAGGTGCGACCACATTCTCCGCAACTTCTTCAGGTTGGTTTTGATGACGCCTACTGGGTTCCATTTTTCTAAACCAACAACGAGCTCCATCAATCGCTCTCTCTAGAAACCGATGGATTAGAATTTCAAATTATATAACATCATATATTAGAACATTGTTTCCCAAAACATCCTTTTTTCCCATGTTCAACAATTTTTGAAAACATTTCTCATGCCTTTTTAAAGTCAAACCATTTTCAAAATACACCAAATATCCTGTTTTCAAAATCTTTTACTTGAAAACAATTTCTGCATTTTTCAAAAATTAGCACCTTTCACAAAATTACAAAGCATTCCTCACAATGAGATATGCAATCCTAGTGGGAAGTCATTCCTCTATAATTCATGTCATTCTCGTCTCATTGGCTAAACCCATGACAATGATATTTTCCACATTCTATAAGAGTATCCAAAACACTTCTGTACCCAACACCCTGGTAACATGAAGCTCATCATAAACGGGTTAGCTATTTCCTTTTATGCTATGCATTTCAAGTCTCAACAATCCTACTCCTATCTATGATTTCGACCCAAGGAATAGACAAGAATGAATTTCAACTCCAAGACCAAGAAAATAGATGACTACTTGTTAGGAAAGGACCGAACAAGATGATACCATTTGTAATGACCCACCAATTCTCATTGGCTTGAGAGTACAATGAGTCATTACTAGGCCTTAACCGACATCCCCAAGGTGAAAAAGGATGGCAATAAATGCCGAAGGGTTTCAAGTACAAGTGGGGGATGATTTACCCTTTATGAAATAAACCCATAAACAAACTATAACTAAACATTCACTATATGATGCATGGACAAATGAAAGACCAATAAACACTTCATTTATATCAAACTACATCAAAGTACACAACAACAGAAGACCAAACTAAGAATAAAAGTACATAGTGGATGAACAACTCAAGACTCTCAAAAGAAACTACAACTCCATGCTCCACAAGTTCTCAAAAGAAGTTTATAACTAAATATAAACAAGTTTCCAAAACCATTCACAACCAAAGGCATTCCAAGAGCAATTGAAACCAATTTTCCAGCATGTTATTTTCCATAAAAATAACCAAACAAGATTTAGAACCATTTCACAAACATTCCTTTTTGGCATACCCAACCATTCCACAAACCCATGCAACCAACCATGCATGCTACCTGGAAAAGGAGAGAAGCCCTAACACTTATCTATCCAAACCATGATGGGGGAGACTTGTTACCCTTATCCAACCCAAATGAACATGAATGCTTGATGGGGGAGAGCCCTAACCCTTTTCTATACCAACACTGATGGGGGACACCCCTAACCCTTATCCACCCCGAATTAAATATGAATGTTTGATAGGGGAGATCCCTAACCCTTATCTATCCCAACACTGATGGGGGAGCCTTCTAACCCTTATCCATCCCAAATGCAATATGAATGTTTGACGGGGGAGAGCCCTAAACCTTATCCATCCCAACACTGATGGGGGGGGGACTCCTAACCCTTATCCATCCTAAGTGAAATATGAATGTTCACAACCATATATTCCCATAAATCATGTCAAAACAACCCTTTCAATAAAAACATCTTTTTATTGAAAACCATTTTCCATCAAAACCATTTAAATGCCACACCATTTCAATTCCAAACCATTTCAATAAAACACCCTCTTTATTGAAAACGAAGTCCATCAAAGTCATTTCAATACCAAACCATTTCAATAAAACACCCTTTTTATTGAAAACCCATTTTTAATCAATACATTTATGATTTCAGAAAATCCATAATTTAAAATCAACATTTTAATTTCAATAAGCCAAATCACTTTACACAACAATTCACCAAGATTTCAAAATTTCATCAAAACCATAAATCATCACTAAATAAGATTTATTCCATCATTTTCACAATCAAATCCATTAAAAAAACCAATTTGAAACTAATACAATAAATTCTAACAAGATGAGTCGAGAGTGAAGCCACCTTCCTCAAAGGTTTTGATGAAAACCACAACGGTCGAAGAATGCTCAAGAAACCCGAGTCGATTCTGCAAAAACCCACCTTAGATCTCTTCTCCTAGCAAGATCAAGACCAAATATCATCATATATGGAATCCACACACTTAGATATACCCATAACGGGCGTAGATCTAAGAAATCGAGAGAAGAGGAGAAGTAGATCTAAGTAGATCTAAGAAACCGATCAAGAACGAAAAAGAATGATCACATAACTCACGAATCCGACATCGATTCGCCAAGATAAGCCTTCGGATCGCCTCCGGAATGATGGGAGAACCTTCTCTAGACTTAATAGAAGCAAAATCCTGAGTTAGGGCCGCTTAGGAGAAAAAATGAGCCACCTAGAGTAAAAAACGCATGAGATCAACCTTTATAGGATCTCATTTAAGTGGTCGCAGGGTTTGCTCGCACGGTTATACAAACCATTCGCTAACCATGCATTAGACACTACCTTTGTAGACACTCCACGCATGGTTTGGCCACACAGTTAGACAAACCGTGTACCACCCGTACGGAAGCTACTGCCTCCAAGACCAACTACAGACGGTTTTACCAAATGGTTTAGACATACCATGTGCTGTCCATGCGACTTCCCCTTTACCTAAAACATCATTTAAACTTATCCCGACCCTCCCATTCATCACCCTTAACTTTAAAACCATTAAAAGCATCAATAAACGGTTACATACCACAAACTGGGGATACTACAGATATGAAGTAGTGTTATATACATAATAAGATAAATGAAAGAGTCGCAAATACCAGTTCTTAAGTGTTTGATCAGTTCATGTTTTCAAGATAGTATAAGTTGAAGTAGTTTAAGAGCAGTCCTTGAGAGATCATCCAGAAGATGAGAGAATTTTTTTCATAGGTATAATTTCACAACACTCTACAATATCAATCCAAAACATGTTTTTTGCAAAGTCACTTAAAAATATGTAATCTTACATCAAATAGAAATTATTTAATTGTATCTATATTTCTCACTTACAAGAAGTTTTAAGAACTTACCTAATAATATAGAAACTCAACATGAAAAATCCATTGGTTAGGCAATTAAAATTCAAAATAATAGATATAGAATTATAGAAGATACATGGATATAGATATATCATAATTACAAAATTATATCTCAAAATTCAAACAAAAAATGAAAATTCAAACCAATTTCAAATCATCCATTAAAAAATTTAAATAAATTCCAAAATAATTGGTCAAAGAGAATCCCATAAATCTCGCAAAACATTTTCCCTAAAATTCAAAATTAAAAAACATAAAAAATAGATTCATGTAGAAGCATAGAAAGTTAAAAATGCATAACACTACATTAAAAAAAATAAAAAAAGATTTTATAAAATTTTTAATATCTAATATGATTTTTGAAACATTAAAAACAAAAAAATCAACTCAAAATAATAAATTAAAAATTTTGTGATTCTTTCTAAATGTTCATACATGAAATGAATAACAACTTTGATATTAATATAAATGTGTTTAAAAAATTGTAAACAAACTTATCATATATTCTATATAATTAATAATGAATTACAAAATAATTATAAAAATTTAAACACTTTAAAAGAACATAGAAAAAATCAAAATACCATGAAAACCATGAAACAAAACAATCTGAAAAAACTAGGTTTTCATAATGGTAAAATACCATGTTTTGTAAAGGTAACAAATAATTCTCATACCTTGCATAAGGGTAAAACAAAATTTTCATACCATGTGTAAGGGTAAAAAAAATTAATCATGTAAGGGTAAGTAGAGTTTATATGGGTTATGTAAAGGAAATATTTAAATTTATAAACACCTCTTAAGGGTATCACACATTTTATATAGCTCATATAAGGTTAATGAAATGAACCTTGAAAAGGTAGAATTATATACCCTTAATTTTCAAAGGTTGTGTATATATAGAAATGAGTTGCGTAAAGATATATAAGAAACTTACGTAAAGGTAAAGATATACTTAAAAAGGATATATAAGTGTAAAATATAATCGCGTAAGGGTAAAAAAACTATCTAGGATATGCATATTTGTAAAAATAGATTTTAAAACTCATGTAAGAGTAAGTAAAAATGACTTATAAAAAAAAACTAAGAAAAAATTTTATCCACAAAATAATTAAAGAATAATAATAATAATAATAGAAAAACAAAATAAAAATATTAATAAATAAATAATAAAAAATATTTTTGTAAAAAATTGTTATAAAAAATAATAAAAACATTTAAAGGAATTTTCAATATGAAAACATAAAATATAAATAAAACATGTATTCTCTAAAACAAGATAAAATTCTCACCGCCTATAACAATCTCCCTCATTTTTTAAATTATAAAACTATGCAATATCTTTAAAAAATAATCCTATTTTTTAAATTTTTTCCACAAAGTTAACATAAAATACAAAAAAATATAATTTTATTAAAATACATAAGTTAATATTTAAAATTTAAAAGTAAATATCCCCTTAATAAAATAATATAAAATATGAATATTTTAAAAATAAATTTCTATCATTCCAAGTTTAAATTTGATTTTCTCAAATTTAGAAAAATCCAATACTTTAATAAAAATATCAAAAAGTTGATTTTTAGTTGGAATATATTCTAAATTAATATTTCCTTTATTAAAATAATCTCAAATAAAATGAAATTTAATTTCAATATACTTAGTAAGAGAATGTTTTTTTTGAATTATAAATAATAAATAAATTATCAGAATAAATAATTATCATTCCTAAATTAAAACCAAATTCAGATAAGGTTTTTTAATCCATTATGATTTAGAACAACATCATGGAGTAAAAAATATTCACTTTCAATAGTAGATGAAGAAATATAATTTTTTTTGAACTCCAAGAAACTAAATTTATACTAAGAAAGCGACACCTACCCAAGGTACTTAAACTATTAAGTATTCATTATCCAAAATAATAATCATAGTAACTTATCAAATAATTTTTTTTTCTAGAATATAATTATAACAACCATGTTTTTTCTTGCATTACTATTACATAGTTAATGAATAAAATCATTACATGAATAGGATCCAAAGGTTTAGTGTCTTGGAAAAATTAGTAGTATTCATAAAATTTAAAAAATAAAACATAAAAATTTATTTAATTCCTTATTCTCTAGATTCTTAGAGGTCTTCACATTATTTTTAGTAAAAGTAATCACTTGAGGATATAAATTAAAAAGGGGTGATATAAAAGACCAGTAAGAGGATAGATAATAACTTCAAACAATATATCATGGGTGAATATAAAAATTATCATCATAACATAAACATAGGATCATAATCATGAGAGTAATCATTAAGGAAAATCTTGAAATGTGTAAATGCATAAAAATGAAACATCTTGTCTTAGTGGTAAACTACCACACATAGTTGTGAATAAATATATCATAATGTTCATAAAAATTTCACTTTTTTCATGATATAAATAACATTACCCAATGCATTGGAGTGCTATATAATTATGGGCACACCCATCACATCATAAAATCTACATTATCATGCATGCCACATAGAATATATATCAATATTGGACATAAAGTAACCCATGAGAAGGAATGAGTTTAATTTCATAAATAACAATTGAATAAAAAATGGGTTACCAAATTAATTAGGGAATAAAATACTTGATATAATAATCATCAACTTTGAGTGAAGAAAAAAAATATGAGAAGTAAAAGGTGTGTTTTTTTGAAAGAATATTTCTTTTATAAAACATTGTGTTAGTCATAAAATCAAGTAGAAAACATGTATATCCTAGAAAATGGAAGATAATTATGAAGAAATTATTTTATGGAATCACCATTATGAAAATGGGGTGAAAGAGGTAAAACCCATAGAAAGAGAGTTGGGTTCGAGAATTCCCCTTACCTTATGTCTGAATGCTTTCTTCACTTTATTGTATTGTAGAATCACATTAGATTAATTAATTAATTAAAAATTTTAGAAACATTTATACATGAATTTGATTAATTATTGTTTTATTATGTTCATTTATATCCTTTTAGATGAGTTATAGAATTTCATTTTATCATTTAAAATCATTTGTTTTCATGGGTTTCATGATTGGTTTGCTTGTATACAAGAATTAATGTTCATGTAAAACGTGGATAAATATCCAGAATTGTTATTATATTTTAATAATTATTGTAAATAAGTTTTAATGATATTATAATGAATTTAGTTATATGTAATTTGGATGAATCGCTAAATAAAAGTTATTGAGGATCATTTTATGTTAATTTTGGTGGGTTTTTTATTACAACAAATTCATTTTGTTTTATCATAAAGTATTATGTATAAATGCTAATTATAGAAAATAAAAAGGGTTAAAACATAAAATTTAGAATATTTTTCAACTATTTAATAGTTTTATTAATATCTTTGATTCTTTAAAGGAAAATGAAAGTGCATCACCCATAGTGTCAGTAAATTGACACATCACTAGTGGTGATTTCATTTTTTGAATAAAAGATATAGAGAAAAGAGTTTGATGATGGATCTTTTATTAACATGATATAATTAAATTATATAAAAAATAATGGAGTTATCATTACTTTTGAATAAGATATGGTGTGGATAAGAGAATAAAATAAATGAAACTGAATAGAAATTAAAAGAAAAAGGAATAGGATTTTACCTCTTGGATTTATCCTCCGTGAGAACCTCATTAAGGAAATGATTTTGGTATTTCGATGAGACCAAGAGGTCCAGGATGTGGAGAATTTTATTGGGGAGAGATTTGGGCATAATTTTTATAAGGATCAAAGTTTGATAGGTGTGAGGAGAAGAGGGTGTGAGGGATGGTATTTAATGTGGAAAAGAGAGGTGTTTTCCCATTATTGTAATCATTAATTTATTATTTGGGGTCAAGACTATGAATAGTTTGAGAATTAGAACCAAAAATATTAAAATATATATGGAAAGTTATATATTATGTTTCTTAAATCAGATATGACCTATTGAATAGTTTATTTAATTTATTATGTATTTATACCGTAAATTATATTATTTTACTTTTCCCCAAAATTTCATGTATTTCAGAAAAAATCCAAAAAATTCACCCTAACCATTTTTCGACATGTATAATTCTAAAGTGAACTCCATTTTATAAAAATAGTTTTCTAAATATGATTAATTTTATTTTTAATTAATATCATCATTTACATGAAAAATATAGAATTTGAAATTACAACTGATTTTATAACAATTTGAAAAATTAATTAAGGTATCATAAAATTATCTTAAAATAATAATATATCAAAATATTAAATTATGGATACATTTTATTATTTAATTTTCTTTTATATTATTAAATTAATCATAAAATTGTAATTAAATATTTACGACTTACCAAAATACTAACACTTAATTAATAATTTTTTTAAATATTTATTTACTTAGACTATGGTATAATTATACCATTATTTTATTTATAAGATGCATAAATTTCACTTATAATTTCATGGGTGAGGTTACTATTCATTTGGTTGTTTTACTATTCACAAGGATCATATTACTATTCCTAAGGGTGAGTTACTATTTCATTAGTATAGGTTCCTTAACTTCTAGAAATACCTTTTGTTTCATTCATTTGTCATTTATAAAGTTTTTATTGTGTTATTAATGTGATTTTATGTGTTTATACTATATGAAATTACTATAGGATGGGAGATATTTCATAAAAGTTTGGGTTGTCACATTCTTCCCCCCTTTTGAAATTTTACCCACGAAATTTCATTTTATATAAAGAGGTGAGGGTACTTATCATTCATAAACTCCTGTGGTTCCCATGTTTCTTCTTCATAAGGTTCCTCCATAACACTTTGACAAGGTGGGTTTTCTTGTTATGTAGAACCTTATCTCTCTGGTCAAGAATATTTACTGGCTGCTCTTTGTATGAGAGACCATCCTCCAGTTGTACCACCTCTATGTTCAATACATGTGAGGGATATGGTATACCCTTTCTCAGGAGTGATACGTGGAACACATCATGAAATTCAGCCATATTTGGTGAAATTGCAAGATGATAGGCCATGGGTCCTATTCTATGAAGGATCTCAAAGGGGCCAATGTACCTTGGTCTTAGCTTCCCTTTCTTTCCAAACTACACGACTCACTTCCATGGTGATATTTGAAAGAATACTTTATCTCCAAAGTCGAACATGAAGTCTCTTAAATGATTTTTAGCATAGAAATTTTTACGACTATGAGTAGCTTTAATATGTTTCTGGATGTCTTGAGCCTTCTCTTTCATCTCTTACATAAGATCTGGTCCAAGTAGCTTTCTTTCACCAACTTCATCCCAATAGGTTGAAGTTCTACATCACTTTACATATAGAGCTTCATATGGATTTATATAAACACTCAATTAGAACCTATTGTTATATAAGAACTTAACCAATGGGTGATGCTGATCCCATACACCTTTTAATTCTAAATATTATGCTCTTAGAATATTTTTGAGCATATGAATAGTCCTTTTAGTTTGGCCATCAGTTTGGGGGTGATAGACTGTGCTGGAATTTAATTTAGTGCTCAAAGAATATTGAAGACTCCTCCAGAATTTTGTTTTGAACCTAGGACTATGATCAGAGAAAATCGAGATTATAAATCCATGGATTCTTACAATTTCCTTCACATATATCTTATCATGTTTTTTAAGTGATACATCTTCTCGAATAGCGATAATGTCGGAAATCTTGGTGTGTCGGTCCACCAAAACCCATATCGCATTGTTCCCTTTAGATATCTTCAAGAGACTCGTGACAAAGTCCATTATGAAATTATCCCATTTCCACAAGGTTATATTCAATGCTTGAATCATCCCTTTGGACTTCTATCACTCAACTTTAAAATTTTGACATATCAAGCACCTTGAGATATACTCAGATATCTCTTTCTTCATGTTGTCTCACCAAAAGTGTCATGAGAGATTATGATACATCTTGGTACTCTCGGGATTTATAGAGAATGTTGAGCTATGTGCATTATCCAATAGATCATTCTTTATCCTAGGCGATGAAGGAACATATATCCTCATTCCAAACCACATCACACCATCATCATTAATATGGAACTCTTGAAGCTTCTTTTTCTTTACATCATTCACCTTATTTTGTAACTCTGGATCATCCCTTTGTGCCTCCTTAATCTTATCTTGGATATATGGTTGGGAAATAATTTGGGAAAAGTAGGATTTATTCCATGCCATTATGATTTCTATATAAATCCTTTGTATGTCCAAAAATATTTGGTCTCTCTCAATCCGCAATAGGGATAGAGTAGTAGGTTATTTCTGCTAAGAGCATTAACTACATTGTTCTCCTTATTGGGATGATAGTGAAAAAGAAATCATAGTATTTTATTTTCTCTAACCATCTACTTTGATATATTTTTATCTCATTTTGTGTGAATATATACTTTAATATCTTATGATCGATATATATGTCACACTTATCACCATAGAGGTAGTGCCACCAAATTTTCAAGGAAAAAATCACAACTCCTAACTCCAGATCATGCATCGGGTAGTTCTACTCATGGATCTTCAACCACCATGAGGCATAGACCATCACATTATAATTTTTCATGAGCACACAACCTCAGCCTTTATTTTAAGCATCACTATATATCAAAAAAGTTTATCCACTCTTCAGTAATGTGAGTACAAGTGCAGTGATCAACCTTTTCTTTATGACCTAAAATATTTACTCACATTACTCTTTTCCCTATATACTTTACCCATTTCTTTATTAACTTAGTTAGAGGGCTTGAAAATCTTGAAAAAATATATTAAAAAACTTCGGTAGTACCCTACTAAGCCAAGAAAACTATGGATTTATATAACACTAGAGGGTCTGGGCCATTCCTCAATCCCCTTTATTTTTCAAGGGTCTAAAGAAATTTCCTCACTTGTGATCACATGTCTCAATGATGTGACTTGGTGCATCCAAAAGTCACACTTGATGAAATTGGTGTAAAAATTATCATTCCTTAATGTTTCCAAGACAAGCCTTAGATGTTCTTCATGTTCCTACTTTCTCTTGAATTTTATGATAATATCATCAATAAACACTACCACAAATATGTAGAGGTAATGTATAACAACTCCATTAATGCCAAAGAGCCCGTACCCGAGTGGTAAGGGCTCCTGCTTGGCATCCAAGAGACCTAGGTTCAAAACTGGGTGGAGGCGAATTTCTGGGTTGCTGTAGCAGTATTGTAGCAGTACTGTAGTAGTTGCTGTAGAAGTTACTGTTTGGTACTATAGAAGCTGGAACTATTCACCCGATTTGGGCCTTCGGGCCACCGGTTTTGACCTACGGGTCTCCAGGGACTTCGGGTCATCCAAGGCCTTCGGGCCATAGGGACTTCAGGTCACGTAGACCATTGAGTAGCCCAGTTCACACAAAACAGGCCCCATAAGAGGATCAGAGAAATAGGAGTCGCAACCACCAGATGCAGAGCTAAACGGATTGGAAGAATGAGAGGGTATGGCAGCTGCCATCAGGACCAGACACCGTGAAGCTTTGTACGGGGCAATGCTATCCAATCAGCAATGCAAGGTGGGGAGCTAAAGGGATCAATGATTCAAGATGATGGGGAGGGTCAGTTCTAGTAGGTTGGGCCTACGGATCATGTAATGGGCATGGTATTCCTCAAGGCCTTCGGGTCATGTATTGCGGGTCATGTCGGGCCTGGTGCCTTGGGCCTATGGGTCATGTACGAGTTCTTCTTCAACTCTTAAAAGGGGGATTATCTATAATAAAATAAAAATAAGGCCTTCGGTCTATTCGGGATAAAGATTGTAGGGGAATTATTATGTCCGAAAGGCATTACTAGAAACCTATAACACCCATACCTTGTACGAAAGGGAGTATTCTAAATATATTCCTTCTTTACCTTTATTTGATGATATAGAGAATGAAGATCCTCCTTTTAAAAGCACTGATCTCCTCATAACTGATCAAACAAGTCATCAATACTTGGAAGAGAATACTTGTTCTTTATGGTGATCTTGTTGAGTTCTTGATAATGGATACACAGCTGCATTGATGCATCCTCTTCTTGACAAAGAGAACCGATACACCCCGAGGTGATGCACTGGGGCGTATAAACCCTTTGTCCAAATGATCTTGTAGCTTCTTTTTTAACTCTTATAGTTTTAGAGGAGTCATCTTATTGGGACACTTTGAGATAGGAGTAGATTTGGGTATGAGGTCTATTGAGAAATATACCTCATGATCCGGGTGAAGTTTGGGTAACTATTCAAGAAAAACGTCATTGTATTCCCTCATAATGGGAATTTCATCTAGGTTGACACTTTCCTTTAACTTAACTATTTGAGCGAGGTATTCTTCTTCACAGGTAATCAATACCCACACCGTTGAAGGATTTTTAAAAGGAGATTCACAAACTTCCTTGATTTTGTAGAGGAGCATGGGATGGTTTGGTATATGAAAATATATTTCCATTTCTAGAAATTTAACATGTGATCTATATAAAGAGATCCAATCCATCCATAGTATAGCATTGAATTCCACAAAGAGAAATTATTATGATATTTTATAAGAGAATATTTCTACATACACCAAAAAGAGAAGAGTAAAACACTTGGGTTTCAATGATTGAACCACCTGGTGTTTTTAAAGATATATCCACTTAGAGGTTTTTGGGATTCGATTCAATTGTTCTAGAAAACTTTAAAGATATTAAAGAATACATAAAAATAGAATCAAATAATACTTTTTCCATTCCTAAGTGAATAAGATGTGTACCTTGTATGAAATTGTTTTCTTGCTACACTTTAGCAGTATTGATGGCATAATCCTTTCCTTGATTCTTTGGCTTTGGTGGATGATGACTCTAATTACCATCAAGAAATCAATGTTTAGTGCACTATATTTCATAGTGACCTTTCTCCCTATAGTTGTAGCATTGAATCATGGATGGTGATCTCCTTTCCTCCACCACATTGTCATACTTCCTCATGTATTTTCAATATTTATGAGCTTATTGGACTTCTCTCCCACACTTGAATTATTTCACCATCCCTTTGAGGTTGTTCCCATGATGATTCTTCCCAAATTTTTTAAATGTGGGTGGTTGAGTTTTCTTTCCACCTTTCACATTAGATCCTCCGACATGAAACTCAATATTTTGTTACTTATCACCATAGCCATGGGACCATTCTAAAAACTCCATCTCCACTTTGAGAGAACATCAAACAAATTATTCATAGCTCCCAAAGTATCTAATTACAAGAAACTTTCAGAGGTGTGTTATTAAAAAACTAAAGAATATATAAATTTTTCTATCAATGTTTTATAAAAAAACCCAAAGCGTACCATAAAAGACTTGTTATTTTTTTAGGATGTGAAATATTCTTCTTCCATTTTCTTTAACTCTATAAATTTTCTCTAAATATTTTTTCAAAGAGTTCAAGGTAAATACTTTCTAAGAAACATTATCTTAAAGTTTTCCCACTATATCTCTTCAATTTTATCCTTTGGATTGGTGTTCTTAATTAAATCCCACCATTGACCAACCTCTCCATATATATGGTACAAAACCAAAGACACCTTCTCTGTATCAGAGTAGTTAAGCAAAGAAAAGATCTTATCCATTGAGTTGACCCAATATTCTGTAACTAATGGATCAAAATATCCACTAAACATCAGGTTTCTTAGTCACATAAAACACTCTATAGATAGTTTCTCCCAGGAGAAGGCCAATTTTCCACATTATTCAAGTTATTATTCATAATCTCAGACAACTCGGTAAGAATCACCATGAAATTTTGAACTCCGCCTCCCAAAGCATTTGTGATTTCATTTGGGCAATTTCTACAATTTACCTCACATGGGTTATTGGCCTCGTTTCTCATAGTTCCCACTATTTTCTAAAATAGAAAAGGTTTGAAAAAAACATAAGTCAACAAGTCATGAATAAATAATTTATTATTTTCTGCATTTAAGTCTAAATTCATATATTGTGGGATCCCTATGTTTATAATTTTACAAAAAAATAATCTTTGCTGATAACTTAAACTTAGTCTCAAACTAAGGGTTTTCACTAAGGTTCTCTAATCCTAATTCCTAAATTAAGTAAACTGTGCTCTGATACCAACTATAGTGACCCAACTTTTTCTTACATTATTATTACATAACTAATGATAAATAAAATAAAATCATTACATGACAAAGATCCAAAGGTTTAGGGTCTTGAAAAAATTAGGAAGACACACAACATTTATAAAACAAAACATAAACATTTATTTAATTACTTCTTCTTTAGCTTCTTAAAGGTATTCACATTCTCCTTAGTATAAGTAATCACCCGAGGATATACATAAAAAATGGGTGAGATATAAGCATTATAAGAGGATAGATAAGAACATGAAACAATATATCATAATTGAGTATAAAAATTATCTTCATAACATATTGATAGGATCATAATCATGAGAGTAATCATTAAGAAGAGGCTTGAAATGTGGAAATTCATAAAAATGAAACATCATGTCTTAGTAGTCAACCACTACACATTGTTTTGAACAAAAATAGAATCATGTTCACACATATTTCACTTTTATCATGAGATACATCACATTACCAATGAATTGGAGTGCTACATAATTCTAGGTGAACCCATCACATCATAACATTTACATCACGCTATATAATTTTGGGCGCACCCGTCACATCTTAACATTTACATTATCATGCATGGCGCATAGAACATATATTAATATTGAACTTAAAATAACCCATTGGAAATAATTAGTTTCATTTCATAAATCATAATTTCATAAAAATTAGGTTCCCAAATGAAATATGGAATGACATAATTGATATAAGAATCACCGACATTGAGTAAAAAATAAATAATTTCAAGAAGTAAAAGGTGTGTTTTTTGAAAGAAGAATTATTTTGAAAAATATTGTGTTTTTCATAAACTCAAGTGGAAAAAATTTATATCCCATAAAATGAAATATAATTATGAATAATTTATTTTTAAGGAATAATCATACTGAAAATGGGGTGAAAGAAGGAAAACCCAAAGAAGGAGACTTGGGTTTGAGAATTCCCCTAACCTTATGTCTGAATGATTTCTTCACTTTAATAACCTGTATAATCAAAATAGATTAATTAATTAACAATTAAATAATAATTTATACATGAATTTAATTCATTATGATTTTATTATTTTCATTTATGTCCTTTTATAGGAGTTACAGAGTTTAATTTCATCGTCTGATAACATTTGTTTTCATGGTTTTCATGATTTGTTTGCGTGTATACAAGAATGGAAGTTCGTGTAAAATATGGATAAATATTAAGAATTTTTATTATACTTTATTAATGATATTAAATTTTTAATGATATTATAATGAATTTGGTTATATATAATGAGAAAAAATCATTAAATAAATGTAAATAGTTATTATTTTAGGTTAATTTTGGAGGGTTTTCGATCACAATTAATTAGTTCTATTTTATCATTTAGTATTATGTATAAATGTTACTTCCAAAATATAAAAAGGGTTATAAAATACTATTTAGAATCTTTTTTCTACCATTTTATGGTTTTATTAACATCCTTGAAGGCATTAAAGGAAAATGAATGTGTATCACCCACGATGTCGGTAAATTGACACATCTCGAGCGATGATTTCATTTTTAGAATAAAAGAGATAGAGAAAATATTTTGATGATATATATTACATTAACATGATAAAATTCCATCATATTGAACATATTAGAGTTGTAATTCCATTTTTATAAGATAAGTTGAGGATAAGAGAAGAAAAGAAAAGAAATTGAATAGAAATTAACAAGAAAAAGAATAAGATTTTACCTCTTAGATTTATACTTCTTGAGAACCTATTTAGGGAAAAGGTTTTGGTATTTTGATGATACCAAGGTCTCCTGGACGTGAGGAAGGGGCTTGGGGAGAGTTTGTTTTAGTATTTGGACAAGGATGAAATATTGAGAGGTGTGATGATTAGAGGGTGCGAGGAGTGGTATTTATAGTGGAGGAGAGGAGTGTTTTCCCATTATTTTAATCATTAGTTTAATATTTTGGATCAAGAATATGAATAGTTTGAGAATTATCACCAAAAAAATTAAAATAAAGAAGTGATGTTATAGATTATAGTTCTTACATCAGTAATGACTCAATGATTAGTTTATTTAATTTATAATGTATTTATACCATAAATTATCATATTTTACAATTCACCAAGAATTCAAGTATTTCATAAAAATACCAAAATTACACTCTAGACATTTTTTAAAATTTAGAATTCAAAAAAGAACTCCGTTTTATGAAAATAATTTTCTAAATACGAGTAATTTAAATTTTAATTAAAATCATCATTTACTTGGAAAATATATATTTTAAAATTATAACTGATTTTATAACACTTTGAAAAATTACTTAAGGTATCATAAAACTTTCTTAAAATACTAAGAAATAAAAATATTAATTTATAGATACATTTAATGAAAATAATTTTTGTAAATTATTAATTAATCATAAAATTGTAATTAAATATTTAAGACTTACAAAAATGCCAACAATTAATTAATAATTTTAAAAAATTTATTTACTTAGAATATGATATAATTATACCATTATTTAATTTTTAGGATGCCTAAGTTTTACTTATACTTTCATGGGTGAGGCTAATTTTTATTTGGCTGATTTACTATTCATAAGGGTCATATTACTATTCCTAAGGTAAAGTTACTATTTCATCATTATAGGTTCCTTAACTTCTAGAAATACCTTTTTTTCATTCATTAATCATTTATAATGTTTCTATTGTGTTATTAATGTGGTTTTAATGTTTGTATTATATATAAAATTAATATAATAAAGGATAAATTCTATAAAAATTCGGTTGTTATAGTAATAGTGGAGTATTAATAGTTCTTTTAATATATCTAGTAATATGTTTAACAACATTGAAGTGAGAGTCTATGGAACCAGATTTAAATCTTTCACACGTAAAAACACTCAACATAATACCATTTCTATAAGTATTTAAATAAAAAACATCCAATAATTCATTTAAACAATTTAGAGTCAACAAATTATATAGAAAAATCAGAATATAATTTAAAACTTATACTCATAGGGTTTTAAAAGTTTTTCAAGAATCCAAACCAATGTGTTTAACAAAATATTTTATATATTTAGATTGATTCAAGAATATACCATCATTTCTTTGACTAATTTTAAGACCTATTTTTTTATTTCACCCTTAAAACTCATATAAAATTCACTAGCCATAAAATTAATAAATTATTTACAAATAAAATCATTTTAAGAGCCAAAAAAATATCATCAATATAAATTTTTATAATCAAAATATCAATTGAAATTATTTTGATAAACAAAGTAGGATCTACTTTACCTTTGCTAAAATAATTTTTTTTTAAAAATTTAATCCTATCATACCATGTATGAGGTTATTTCTTAATACCATATAAATCATTTAATAGTTAAAAAAATGATTAGAAAATTTCTCATTTTAAAAAATAGAGGGTTGAGAAAAAAAAATTCTTCATAAATAAAACCATTTAAATATGAACTTTTAATATACATTTGAAATAAATTAAAACCTTTAAAATATATAAAAGATAATAAAACTATAATAGATTCAATATGAAAAATAGGTGAAAAGGTCTCAACTAAATCTATACCTTCTTGAAAATTACCATGATCTAAAATCCTAACCTTTTTCTTAAATATTTTACCAATTTTATCCATTTTATTTATAAAAATACATTTAGTTCAAATAACATGTTTATCTATATGAGATTCAACTAAAGATCAAAAATTATTTCTATAAAACCAATTAATCTATTCTAGTATATAAATAATCTAGTTTTCATCATTCAAATCATTAAAAATTTCATTAGGCACACAATAAAAACAAAACTATAACTTCTAGTCTTAATAACAGAATCAACATGATCAATAATTTTTTTAGTATAACAGTATTTATAAACCTTACAAGACTTAGGAATAGGATAATGAGTAAGATCCGCTTCAATAGTTTCATCATTTTATGTTTTTGGTTCACCAAAATTAAAATCATCAAAACCACCATGAGAATCATTTAAAATAGAATCTTTCTTCAAAAAACCATTACCAAAAATAACATAAATAAATTATTCTATAACCATAATTATTTTTTTATAAACATTAAAATATTTAATTTTACTAGAATAACCAATAAAAATACCTTCATCACTTTTGGAATCAAATATATCATGTTCATCCTTAGTATTTAAAATAAAACCTTTACACCCAAAATATTAGAAACAACAGATATTAGGATTTTTTACCATTAAAAAATTCACAAGGGGTTTTCTTTAAAAAAACTCTAATTAAAAATATATTTAAAATATAAAAATATTTAATAATATATTCATCCCAAAAATATTTAGAAAAACTATATTCATTTAACATAGCTATATCTATTTTATTAGTAGTTCTATTTTACTGTTCTACAACACCATTTTGTTGTGGTGTTGTAGGATTAGAAAAATAATGAAAATAATATTTTTATTCACAAAACTTTTCAAAACCAAAATAAAAAAATTCCACTCCATTATTAATTATAAAATAAACACTTGAATAACATTTTTGATTTTGAACTGGTTTAGAGAAATTAATAAATCTAGACAAAGTTTCAATTTTATGAGACATAAAGTAAGTATAGGTAAATCTACTAAAATTATAAAAAGTCACAAAAACATATTTCTTATCTCTTAAAATAGAAAAATAGATAGGCTCAAATAAATATAAATGAAGTAATTTTTAATGGTATAAAAATTATATTTTCATTAAGATATGTAAATATAATCTTATGTTGTTTACCTTTTAAACCAAAATCAAAAGTAAAATCCTTAATAATTTTCCAATCTGGTAGCTTTCACACATGTAATTTATTTGACTGTTTTATTAACAGTTGAAAGTTCACATGTTCAAGATAAAAATTCCATAGGATATCATCAATTTCTATATAATTATGATAATTTACATTCTGGTTAGTTAATTTAGAAAAATCGATAGAATATATATTTTCTTCCCTACTAGCATAAAATAAAACAATATCATTTTTTAATAATAAACATGTATTATTTTAAAATTTAACCCTCATTCTATCATAAAATAATTTTTAAAATTTAACAAAATTTATCTTTAAAAACATCAATATATAAAACTTTAGAAATTAAAATTATATTAGAAATTCCTACTTCCCTAAATACCTTAACCTTTCCTTTTGAGTTACTAATGAATTTAGTAGAGCCACCATCGAATTTATTATATGATAAAAACATTGACAGATATGTATTAATATATATAGATAATAACCATCTATGTACCATGTATCTTTGAAACTTTTAAGGCATATTTCTTGAAAATATTAATTTATTAGAAAACTATTTTGGTACCCATGCTATCATGGGTCTAATTAGGTTAGTATAATAATTATTTGGTACCCATATATATTTCAAACAAGAATTAATGGGTAATCTAAAAGGTAAAATTTTTAAATAAAATACTCAGTGTAAACAATATATTAATAAAAACTTAATGGAAAATCATTCACATAATTCCCTTGCATACAATATTTAAAGCATGTAACTTTTGATATAATTCCTTTATAATTTTTAACAAAATATGTTTTGAATATTTTTGGAATATGAGTATTACAAAAAAAACCTATCTTATCTTTATTTTATGTTATCATTTTCATCATCTTATAATATTTTTATTTACCTTACTCAAAAATAGATAATGTTTCTTTCAAACTATAAAATTTATTTTTGATACTACCATTATCATTTTGAATATAAGAAAATCCATAATAAATATCACTTTTTGAAAATAAAGCATAATTTTTCAATTTTTCAATTACATATTCAAAATTTTTATTATATTTTTGAAAACTATCAACTTCACTCGACTAAAATTCATTTAAACAAGAAATTGAGTTTCTTAAATTTTCATTTTCTTTCTTGACTTTCTTACTTTCTATAAGATCCCACCCCTAAGATAAGGTATATCCTGGTTAAACTATTTTATTTATGGAATTTTTAAGAGGGGTAAGATAGGTCTCAGGGGTTTTTAAGGGTTTTGGGACATGAAAAAAATATAAAAGATTCCCACCTATACTAAGAGAACAGTTAGAGCACAGTTTTAGTACTATGTACGATAACTGTATAGATTGTAGAAGGGGTGTGCACTGTTAGGTAAACTATGAAGGGTGTCCTAGGATACCATGTCTCTTGATTTACCCTCAGACAATGGTTAACTCATACCCACCACATGGTTTTAAAAACTATGTGGGTGGCTAGAAAAAATGTGTGACTCAGTTTCCTCTAGGATTAAAGGAATCACACAGTTAACACACAGTTTGGAAAACTATGTAGCTAAACCATGAAACTAATTAAAATTTGGATTTTTACCATTTTCCCTCTAGATATTATTTCTTCCTCCCCGAAATTTCTCCCCCATTCAACCCCCTACATCTAGGGTGACGAACCACCATCCTCCTCCACTATGTGTGTTTCTACTTCAATTATTAGGCATTTTGAGTGATCTTGGGTGTGAATTGGAGATCCAAGTAAGTCTTCAACTCTTTTCCTTCCATTTTTGAAGAAAGGTATTGTTTTTTTTGTTTAATATATTTACAATGCTCTAAAAACATTTTTTACGGGGTGTTATTTATATGGGAATTTTAGGCCAGTTAATTTGAATCAAGGGTTGCATTTCGGAAAGTAATTTTCTACGAGCATGAAGTAGGTGGTATTAATGCTTTTACCCATAGTTATGATGGTCAAAAGGTGTATGTGGTTATTATAGGTTTCTTATTTTATATGTTTTTATGTCCTTAATCAATAATAGTAATTTGGGAATTAATGTGAGGTGATAAACCCTTTATAAACCCCATTGGGTTTGTTGATGATTAACATTGGACCTAGGTTTACCCATGGGGATTTAGAACCCTTTAAATGATTAAATGAATCAGTAAAAGTTGAGATAAGGTAATTAAGAAATAGAATGTGTTGTAATTGTTAATGTGGTTTATAGAAATATTTAAAAGGTTAATTGAAATATATATGCTAACTTTTTTGAAATATCTAAGAGGATTTTGTGACGGTTTAAATGTTGTGTTTTGGATTTTGATCTGGTTATAGATTTTAAATGATGGAAATTCTGTTTTGAAATTGGGTAATGTTTTAATAAATGAGGAGTTGACCTCAAGTGTTTGAAATGGTATTCTTCTTAGATTTTAAATGGTGCCTTTAATTGCTTGTGTTTGGTTTTACAGTTGCGAAATTACATTGAGGTTTATCTTAATGAATTAAAAGGAATGGTTGGCCTTTAGACATGTTTTGATGTTTAAAGGGAAATAATATTATTGAATGGTGGTTTTGAAATGTTTTAATGAAGTGATATATTTTTTTAAGTCCCTCAAAATGTTTAAGTGGTGTTTATGAAATTTTGAAAAAGGGATTGGACCTTATAATGATGTGTTTAGTTTTGAAGGTCTGCTGGGTCCATTGTAAATTATGGATGACTAATGATATCAAGATTTGTTAAATGATGTGATAAAAATGGGAATTAACGATAATGTAATGGTTGGGGATGGTCAGATTAGACATTCCAAACACCAATTGGATTCACGGACTAATGCCCATATTTTCTAAATTTTGAATAATGGTTTGGGATGTTGGACTGACACTCTACTATATGTTTTTGGGTGGGCCAAACTGATACTCCAGGCACCCTAGTGCACTGTAGTTTTTCATGGGAAGGAATGCTGCTCTTAAACCCAAGGGTATGGAAATGAAATTCCATATAAAGATTAGGATGGTCGGACATGACCTTCTAAGTCCTAGTTGGATTCATAGAGTGATGATCCTTGTTTTCTGACCTGTGACCGAGTGGTTGGGATGGCCAGACAGGGAGTTTTAGATCCCTATTTGATTCTTGGATTGAGGCTTCTTGTTTTTCGACTAGTGACACCTATGATATATTCTACGGTTTCTTGGAATTATGCTCTGAGGTATACAAGATTAAATGAACTAAAAATTAATGGCCTTGTGAAATAAAAATGGTATAATTACCATGGTAAGGATATGATGGAACTCAAAGATGCAAAAAGATAATCTAAAAAATTATTAAATTTAAAACATATTTCCCCTTATTTTTTATTTAGTACTAAAACTTTGTTTATATACATACACTATTGTACATGATGGATATTTCTTTGTACATTGTTGGCAGTGTCCTACCATGTTTTACTCCCACTCTGCTCAGGAAACTATGGAGCTTGGAGTACCAAAGCATAGGCTACTTATTTTTATATTAGAGGTTCATTATAGAGACATGGTGTTCAGTTTATGAATGATATTAGGGGTTGGATCATGGAATGTTTGGACTGAGTTGGGACTCATGACCGTGTTCAAGATTATTTGAGGTTTTGGTAATAGAAATATTATTTGTACGACTGTCTAACATGTAGAGTATACATATCATTTTTGTATCATGTTTCCACTTAGTTATTATTGGAACTTACCGTATGTTGCCCATTTATTATTATTGATGGTTATTATATCTGTTGGTATTATTTCTATCATGGTTTCACTCTAATAAGCGGGAATAGTCTCCCCATGTTTTTATTTCGACCTGTACTGCTAGTTGGATGCCTCTAGAGTATGAGGAGGCATGCCTGAGGTCATGTATTGAAACATCTCGGTGAACTGATTTTAGTGGTACATGGGTTAAGATGTTACACTTTCCTTGATAATCTTTTTATAATCTTTATACTCCAGTAACACTTAAAAATTCTTTTTGAAGTTTCTCATTGTATTCATATAGATCATAAAATCTTTAACCATAATTATCATAATCATAAAAAGAAGTTGAATCTAAATCATTAAAAACCTCATTTATATTCTTATCTATTAAACATAGGTAAAATAACTCCTTTTTTTCTTCCAGATTTATCACTGGAATCAGATTCATCTGTGTAGATCAATATGAAATAAGAACATGACTATTTTTTTATTTCTTATACTTTACATCATGTTTTAATTTTTGAAAATATAATTTGATGTGTCCCTTTCCCTATATTCATAATAGTTTAGTTATAAAACACTATTACACTAACTTGATTACCTTTATTTCCTTTTCAAACATCCATATGATCTTTTCTAGGTCACTTCTTAAACCAATTATTTTTGTTCATTAGATTATAAACACCTTGTATTATATTTTCAATTTCTTCTTTGTCAATTTACTATGACTCAAATTAATAAGAGTTAGAACTAGCATTTATATATGATTTGAGAGTAATAAATTTCTTCTTAAATGTATATTATTTTGTAATATTGTTTGAATCAAGTTCATATTGTATAAGTAATATGATTATTTTATCCAATGTGTATTCTTTGAAATTATTTCTTTCATTAGCCACAACTTTCTTCACATTATATTTCTTAGGTAGAGGTCTTCAGACTCTTTCAACAAGTATGGGGTTATTTAAAGTTTCTCCAGCAGGATTCATTCCATTTAAAATTATTATTAATTGGTGGAACATTTGATCGATTCCTTCATCTTCAACCATATTAGAATACTGGTACTCCACTCAAGCATTCAATGTTTTTTTATAATCCGATTATTTAGGGAATGGTGAGTAACTTATAAAATTTTCCAGATATCATAAGCCATCTTTCATGAAAACACATTAATAAAAACACTTATGTTAATATATAAAAATGAAATATTTATTACAAGGTATTAAAAACTTATTTAGAAGCATTTTTAATATATGATTATCCGAGTGAGATTTTAGTAGTTTGTATGGTTTTAGAATGATGAACCAAAACTCTATTCTTATCTGCTTAAGGTTTGACTAAATCTAGGATTTCCAGTAACCATAGTCATTACAATCAAAGCGTGGTGGATTTTGAGGAATCCATGCATCATTTATGTCTATTCCTTCTATATTAAAATGATCTTTTTCCTTAGACCATGCAGTGAAGGATAAGATTAACACAAATAAATATAAATGAGAGACTTTATATCCAAGAGTAATATGTTCTTTATACCAAGTGTTTGATATCTAAAAATGAAATAGTAGATCTAATATAAGGTCCTATCACTGATACTAATTGTTATGGTATTAGTTAGAGTGACTAACTCATTTATTCTTATGATACCAAAGCTTCGGTATCAAGTGTTAGTTTGAAAAGGTGATGATAGATGGTCTAGAGTGTGTGTGTTTGTGGGGGGGGGGGGGGGGTAGGGTGAATAGATCATATTAAAAACATAAAAAATTGGAATAATTATTATAAATTAATTATCAAAGTTAATTAATTGAGTTAATTAGAAGTGAAAAAAATAACGAACAAAGGTAATTTTTATAATTGTTTAGTTTAAAGTAGACCTACTCTACTCTTATACCACTAAAAATTGTGAGAGATACATTGTGCACTATATTTATTTTTAAGGTGAATCATAACATAATTACAACCTATGTTTTCTAGTGGAATAATAACTAAGAAACCTCAATTTTGTATAGGTGAGTCGCAACCCAATCACAAAACTGACTTTAGAGTACGAGATCACAAATCAAATAATCATGAATTTTGAATTTGGGAGTTACATCCTAAATAAAGAAAATTATTATGCATAAAAATGCATAAACATATTTTTAGATCATGTGTGAGAGATATGATGCAGTGTTACAAACACGAGAAAATAGAATGAAATAAATGAAAAATGAAAGAATCACAGGTACTGGTTACTGAGAATTGGACTAGTTCATATTTTAAAGGTAGTAAAAGTTGATGTAGTTTAGGTACACCCTTTAATAAATCATATAGTAGGTAAGAGAATTTTTTTTATAGGAATAATTTCACAACACTTCATAGTATCACACCACAACACATTTTTCACAGCATCACATGAAATTATTTAAGTTCACATAAACAAATTTTTATTTCAGTATTTTTTTATATCTCATTTCTAAGTAGTTATTTATTTATTTTAAATAATATAGAAACTGAACATATCAGATCCACTGGTTAGACAATTAATGTTCAAAATAATATATACAAAATTATTAGATAGATGGAGTGATATATATTATAATTACAAAATTCTCACTAAAAATTAAAAAAACAACAAAAAAATAAAACCAATTTGAAATAATCATTATAAGATTTCAATTAAATTCTAAATAATAGGACAAAGAGAATCCTATAAATATCACATAACATTTTCCTTAAAATTCAAAATTTAAAAACATGCAGAATAAATATATGTAGATAAAAGTAAATTCAAAAATGAGTAAAACTACATTAAAACTATAAAAAAAGTTTTTATAGTTTTTTTAACATCTAATATGAATTTAGGAATATTAAAAAAAATCAAAAAAATAAATTCAAATTTTTGAGATTCATTCTTAAACCTTATGTGTTAAATGAATAATTTTTTCTTTATCTTATATAAAAGTTTTTAATTTTTTTAAAAAAACTTCACATAGATTATATATAATTAATAAGAATTCATAAAATCATTAGAAAATTTTAAACACTTGAAACAGATTGGAAGGATATCAAAATACCTTCAGAATCATGAAAAGAGAAAACTAAAAAAACTAGGTTTTCATAATAGTAAATTAAAATTCTACATAAAGGAACAAAATAATTCTTATTCCTAGTGCAAGGGTAAAAAAAACTTTTTATATAGTGCATGAGGTTAAAAAAACAATTAATCATGTAAGGTTAAGAAGATTTTACATGGGTTGCATAAGGGTAAGCTATAAATTTATACACTTTGTGTATGGGAAGTACAAATTTTATACAGTAAACATAAAGAAAAATGAAATTCCTTGTGTAATGGTATAATTACAAAAACATAATTTTCAAAGGCTACGTATAGGTAGAACCGTGTTGCATAAAGGTAGATAAGAAACTTAGATAAAGGTGAAGAGAGACTTAAAAAGGGTATGTTTGGGTAAAAAAAATTTATTTAAGAGTAAAAAAACTATCTAGGACATGATTAAAGGTAAAAAAATATTTTTAAAACTCAAATAAGGTTAAGTAAAAATTACTTATGAAAAAACAGAAAAATTATTTTGCACAAAATAATTAAATAATAATTAAATTATAAAACAATAAATAAAAATAATAATGACTAATTAAAAATAAATAATTATAAAAAATATTGTTTTAAAAAATCATAAAAATGGTGTGATTTTTTTAATATAAAAAATAGAAAATATAAATAACACATATATACCCTAAAATTAGACCAAGAATTTTCCCAACTCCAACAATGTGTGTATGAGGACTACCGCCTCCTGGAATGACATGTTCAATTTTCTATCGCCACCTTAAATTGTTGGTTAAAAATGGTTATTTAATTGAATAATATGATATTTTTCACACCATTTATACTATGGAATAAAAATATATGGAATTATCTATGTGTGATCAATGATAAATGGTTGTTGAAACTTTAACCACATTAAACATATTATTCAAGGTGACTTTCTTAATTTTGATCTATTTTGGGATAAATATTAACATTTAAAACTATGTAAGTATTTTCCTAATGTAATAATAATTGAAATAAGCCTATACAATTCTAGATATCATGAAGTTATTTTACAAAAACATTGACCATGGTCAACAAACCGTAAGTGTTACAAGAAAATTAACCAAGCAATCCTGACTAACTGACATAAGCAAATAATATATTCAAAACAAGTATCAAAAAAATAATTTATAGATCTTATAAAATTAAATATAGATGAATAAGTTTATTTGGTATATATCTAATGAGGTTAATTTAATTATTCAGGAAGGTAAGTTCAATTTTAGAGCACCTTTAGATATGAGGTATGAGTTTCATCTCAAAATTTCGTTCTTTGAGACACATTAAATTTTATACACCTTATTTAATATAACTGGTGTGTATAATACCAATTGGATATATAATATCACTGATTACATTTATTCTTTTATTTTAACTTCAACTTTAAGACCTATCCCTTTGTGGTGTTTATATTTGAATGTTTCTTAAGTCGTAAGGCTTTCCGTCTCTACCACCATTCATTGAGGCATGCTTCGATATTATGCATAAATATTAATTTGTATTGTGCAATTAATTTGAACATGAATTATAATATCATAAATTGTTATTTAACTTGGAAACCTCACTTTTATTCATTCTCTTACTTTCTGTGGTATATTATTGATGACTTCCCTTAAATACAAAGATCATTCATAACACAATATGATTTCTTGAGTTATAATGTTTATCACTGAGTTTTGTCTTTCATTTTATATGGTAAAATCTATTTATATCTTTCAAGATCAATATTTATTCAAATATTTTTTACTAATTAGTTTCAATACTTTTTCAAAATGCAATCATGTTAAGAATAATTCCCATCGATTTAAACCATGGTTTCCCCTTCTGGTCTATAATTTCCATTCCCATCAATGTTCTCCTTTTTAATTGGAATCCTTATTTAGTGTTATCTTATGTGAAAATCATATTTAACTTCTAATATTTTCAAAATAAAGGTTTATTATCTTATTTTTTTGATGTGATATTTCAACAATGGAGTTTTAAATATAAAATTAACCTTTCATACCACCCTCGTTACCTTTGAGTTTCACAATCACTTTATTTTTCTCCCTTTTTATGCAATATTATTCTCATGAACTTATTTTATTTTATTATATATATCCCTTAAAAATATATAGTTAAATATACTTATCATTTATAGGGTTATACATGTTTTTTTACCTTTGAAATCCTCACATTTAATAAAACTTGATTTAAGGGAACTGTCATATTTCTTGTATCATGTTGAGAAACAACCCTATCAATTTTTTTATACTAGGAATAATTACTAAAAACCATCATAATTTTTTGCAAAACTCTCTTGGTTCAATTATGGGTTTTTAATGTGATATTATCTTTCTTTCTTTAAAAATATCCTTGATATTTTTCAAAGAGTTTCACCCATGTTATTCATTTTCATTATTTATTCTCTAGATATTTATCTTTAATTTTATACATTTGAACTCAATGTTCAAGAACTAAATATCTTTTTAAACTATTAAAGTCCAAATCAATTTAATTCATTATCTTATCATAAATACTTATGATTTAATCCTTGGTTATTCCTTGAAACAAAATTATGAAACCCACTTTTTTATTAAGGGTTTGATCATACTTATGGATTATGAATGGTTTCATTTCCTAATGTGGAATGAATATGTATGATTTTCATTATGTGATGGGTGTTCCTGGAATTATATATCCCTCCAATACATTGGATAATGATTTATTTCTCAATAAATGTAACGTATGTGATTAGGGAGTGATCCTAATGAACCATGTGATATTAACCACTATGTTTATGGAAACGTGGACTGAAACCAATCTACAATGTGAATTTTACACTTTATTTATATGAATGAGGAGTGAACCCAATATACCATGGGAATTTGTTCAGTTTATGATGATTGTATTGGGAGTAACCCCAAATTATGTCTATGGTATCATGTATTATTTTATTTCTAAATATTCCATGATTCCATGATATTATGATTTCATTTCCTTATTCCATGTTTTCATGATTATTATCATTCTATTTTTGATACCACGTTATTCCTATTGATTATAATTTTATGTTTTATTTCCATGTTTATTCCCTTAATGGTATTTCTATATCACCCTTTTTCTTATTTATCTTCTCTAAGGAATCCTATACAGTTTTAAAGGTTCTATGAGAGTTAAGGTAACTATGTGGAGTTTTAAATAAATATATTATTTTTTATGTTTAAGATAATTTATTTATGTATATAATATTCAAAATACACTATAATTCTAGATCATTGGATTATATTATTTTAATTTTGGGTTATTAATTATAAAATAAAGTGTTTTTTATTCTTGAGTCACTATAGTTGGTATCAAAGCAATGTCAAGTTATTTTTGGGTATTTAGATGAGATAACCTTAGTGTAAACCCTATATATAAGTATATTTATAGAATAACAGCATGAATGTTTGTAAATTTATGAGTATATGGTTTTCCTAGAAATTTAATTCTTATTTGGATAATACAAGTGAATGTAGGCTCTAGTATAGATTCACCTAAGGGTAATAACCCTGAAAAGTGTGGATTGGGTTTTAACTCAATCATTGCATGGTTTTCAACAAAGGGGCATAACTACACACCTAGTTTAACACTCTTTGGGGGTATGATTTTGTTAATCATATTATCTTTTTGAATAGATATGAAGGATTGATTTCCTAGTTACTTTAAGGGTCTAGGTTGAGAATTATAAAATAAACCATGTTCAAGTTACCTTGGTTAAACTAATATTGATATAGGTTGAACTAAAGGAATTATAGGGTAATGTGATGATGTAAAAGGGTAAATAGTTTTAAGGTTGAATCTATTTGATGTTATTGATTATGATAACATCTCTATGGTGTTAAATTTTCAACACTAATGTTAACACTTTTTGGTTTTAGTGATTGAAGACATCAGAAAGAACTAGGTTAACTCTAGGTGTGAGGGACAATACAATAATTACCTCATTGAAAAACTCATTAGAATAGGAGATGGACTGAGAAATATGGTGATTATGCAAAACCAACTATCATGAAATATGATTAAAAATGAAGCAATAGTGAATTCCTATATAAAAACAATAGGAGAAAGATGAAGTCTCATGAAATTTTAGATGAAGAATATGATGAAGGAAAGAAGAATCAATTTAGTTCATAAACAATCTGGAAAAAAACCAGTGGAATTACCTCAAGGGGATTGTAAAATGATTTACTTGTGAAAGAGGGTGTCATTGAGTATCAGATTACCATAGAAATATGAAGATTCTGGTTAGCATGATGGGAGTATAAATTGTGAATATAATAGAAACAGTAATAGTCTAATTCCTTAAGTGTGGGAAACTTGGATATTATCCATGTCAATTTCATAAATATAAGGATTTTAATAATGAAATGAATAAACAAACACCACAATAAAGGGAAGAATGTGGATCATGTTCAATCACTACCAACGAGGTGGATTGTGGTAACCAAATCCTTAACTTTGGGATTTTGAATATGAGATCTTTATTCTAGACACTATATGTTTCCTATATTGTTTTCTAAATTTACCACCCAGATTCATTTTTTATAAAATAAAACATATAGTTGTATGATGGTTTCATTTTGAAACTTAATTTTATGAGAATATATATATATATTAGTATGGGTGTATTAAATGGATTTAACATGATTGTAGTAATATATTTACTATTTCAATATAGAATACCTATTCAACAATTATAGTTAGATTATACAAATATCCTCATTATTGAAAAAATGGATGGGGTGGAGATAAAAACTAGCCACCACCATAGAGTTATCTTAACATCACTACTGTTGGGAAAAAATCCCTCAAGGTAACATTGCAACATTTTTGGGTTGATTGTGTTTGTTGACAAAGCAGGTTTCCATGGAGAATTGTCGAGTTCCCGAGAAGTTGTTGACATTATATGTTGACAAAGAACTATGACAAAGGAAAGGACGATCTGGAGGCGGGACAAAAAGATAAGTACAAGGTGGCGCCGTTCTCCAGTGTTTGCCAAATTTATGAGCCTGAAAATCGCCAATGGAAAATGGAGTGATATGTTGTTGGCAAAGGTTGAGGAGAGAGAAATGAAGGAGGTGCGCGGAAAAATTAAGCGTGGCGCACAAAACTAGCGGGTTGCGCGAAATCTTGAAGTGTGGCGCGCAAAACAGCGGGTTGCGCGAAATTGTATTTCGCGCAAAAGATGTTTCAAGGCCGAAAGCTTGAAAATCGGTAAAGGCATGAGGCGCGCGAAATTTTGGAGGCATGCGTGAAAAATTGAAGTGGTGCGCGAAATAGCGGATGAAGTATTTCGCGCAAGAGGTGTTATGAGGTCCGAAGCTCGTAAAATGTCAAAGGCATAAGGTGCGCGAAATTATGGAGCAGTGCGCGGAAAATGGTTGTGCGCGGAAGATTTGTCTTTCGCGATCAAAGCGGATTACGCGCTCAAGGAGGGTTTTTTTGCGCGGGGTCGATTTTGCCTATAAATATGAAGTGACCCTCCTCCATTCAGCAGAGTTCAAGACATAGAAAATACTCAAGCTCTGGTGCGTGAAATTGAAGTAAGAAAGGGTGTTGCGCGTAAACTTAAAGTTTGCGCGTAAAGTCAGATTGCACGAAAAGCAAAGGCTGCGCAGAAAGTTGGTGTTGGCGCGTAAAAGCAAGATTGCGCGAAAAGTGGATTTCGCGCAAAAGCAGTGAATTGCGCGCAAGGCAGTTTCCAGGCTGCGCGTAATATTTGGAGGTTGCGCGAAAAAGGAATTTCGCGCAAATCATAGAAATTGCGCGCAAGACACCATAAGGGTTGCACGTAAAAATTGAGGTTGCCCGGTACATCCGGTGCAAAGTGAGATTCATCTGCGGGTGAAAGTTGGACTTCAACAGAGCATCTACATACAGAGGAATATGCATTCCTTAATGGAAATGAAGAGATCTACAGGTCTATAAACTGTGATTGGATTTCCTTCCAGGAGCAGTGAGCTTAGGAAGAGGGAGAAGGTGATCCTCTCCACCGGCAGTGAGCCAGAGAGAGAGAAACAGGGAGTGACCCTTGGGAAAGCAGTGAGCTGACCCTAAACATTGTATAGGCAGTGAGCCTGGGCATAGAAGTGATCTAGCCCGAACATTGTAATCCACAGTTAGTCAAGTCTAGTGGAATTTGGTACGAACCGACAACTTGTCGGCGTATGCTCCTTGGACGTAGCCCTTAGCGGTGAACCAAGTAAAAATCTCTGTGTCTGCCTGCTTACTTTCCTGCATTGCATTCAAAGCATCATCATCAGGTAAAGGAGACAAGTGATCATAGTAACCACACAAGTGCAAACAATGTGACCCTTGAAACAAAGAGGTCAAGATCCAGTGGGGTAGGAAGAACTTGGAAAAAGAATATCCATACCCTGATTCACCCCCCCTCTCAGGGTATATAGGCCCCTATTGGCCCTAACAATTGGTATCAGAGGGAAGGTTGCTTTTACCAGATTTGTTTTCTCTGACTTGGTATAGTCGATCTGTGTGCTTAAAGAATCAGTATACTGTTATCTCGGTGAGCCATGACAAAGGGAAAAACATCCAAGAAGAAGCATAAGTCAGGTGGTATTCCTCAGTGTGGAAGTGTGTATGGAAAAAGTGTGATTCAATTAAAAGAATCAAACAGTTTACTGAAAGAAGGTCTAGATGAATCTGACAAGGAAAGGATTGATTCGCTCAATCATGATGTTGGAATGAGTGAAGTACATGAGCATCAGAGTGATGCTGAAACAGAAGAAGAAATTGAAGGAAGAGTAGATATGCGAGCTGAGTTGGAGGCTGCTCTTGAGGAGATAGATGTTTTGAGAGCAAAAACAAAGAAATCCAACAAAGTTGTTCATGATGCCAAACTCTATATGCAGCAGCAGGAAGAAGAGAAGTCTGAGTTGATGGAAGCAATTGAGAAACTCAAGTTATCAACACGAGAGAACTCAGAATCGGTTAGTGAGTATAAGATTAAGATTGAAGAAGAGAAAATGGAGATCGATGGCTTGAACAGAAAAGTGAAAGATCAATTCAAAAGCATCGAAGAACCTAATATTCCATGTGACGTTGGAAACACTGAAGAAGCCAAATCTAAAGATATCCAGATCAAGGGATTGGAGATTGAGGTCAACAAGCTAAAAGGCTTAAATCAAAGGCTTATTGATATAGTTACTGACCTAACAGAGAAGAATGATTCAAATGCTGAAGAGCTGCAGAAGATGGCTAGAATGAAAGGAAAACAAAAGGCTGGTGATTATGAAGAGAGTCAAAAGTCAGATGAAGCACAGAATCTTAAAGCCAGAAATAATGATCTAGCAGCACAGTTGTCTGCAGAAGTTCAGAAGAATCAAAGGCTACAACAAGAGAATGCATGTTGCTCTGACTCTGTCGCTCATGAAAAATTGAAGGTAAAGGAGCAAAATGACATGGTTGATAAGCTGAAGCATGAACTAGAAAATGAGGTGAGTAGAGGGAAGCTTCTCAAGGAAGAACTTGATGTCCAACTAAAATCAAGGGATATGAAGATTCAAAAGTTGGTAGAAGAGCTAGAATTAGTCAAGAAGGAAATAGAGAAGTCTAAATCCAAAGGAAAGCCTAAAATGATGGATGCCTTGCATTTACTATTTGATCATCCGTCAACAAGTGATGATAAAATGAAGAACAGATATGCTATTTTTGAAGAGAAACAACAGAATATTTTCTCAGCTCAAAGACCAGAAAGTTTCGGAAAAGCTGGTATTGGATTTGATGAATCACCTCCCATGCATGATAAGAAGAGTGCCGTGAACAGTTCTAGGAGTGGAGAAAAACCTGTAGGTGTTGGAGATAGGCCTAAGAGGTCAGTTACAAAAAGAAGTGACGACATGTGTTATTTCTGTGGGATTCACGGCCACACATCAAGATTCTGTCCAGAGGCTCAGGAATACATTTCGTATTGTGAAAACAGAAAATGTACAAAATATGAGAATAAAATGAAGCGTCATGAGAAATCAGAAAGAAGAGTCTCTCAAAGGAAAGCATTTGTTAGATGCTATTACTGTGGAAGAATGGGACACACCATGAGTATGTGTCAGGAAGCCCAAGAGCTCAATTTTAGAGGAAGAACTCAAGCTACATCAACATCTCGACATAGAAATGATGAAATGAGGTATGTCTTTGATGGAAGATGTTTCATATGTTCTGATCATGGTCATTTGGCCAGACAGTGTAGCAAGAAGAATGCAGGGAAGGAAAAGAAACGTGAAAGGAGATTCCCGACTCTAGTAGTGTATAATGAGAAATCGTACACTGAAAGACAAGGTGGTAAATTGGAAAATAGGCTTAGAGCCTCAGGGGAATCACATGGAGCTGGACGAAAGGTGTATCAGTTACCTAATCTGTCACACTCACAACCTCTCTCTAAGAAAGAACATGACCAAATCTGGAAGGAAAAGGGAGGAAACGCTACAGTTGTGAGTAAGGAGAAAGTACGTTCAGTGGAGGACCCACCACCAATGAAAAATAGGGTGGTGACTCATAAATCTGATAAAAGGCAGATAAACAAAGAATTCATTGAAAAATTTGCAAGTCATGCGCCACAACAAGCAGTGGAGAAAAGAGAAAGACCCTTTCAATGGTGGAAGAATCAAGGGATGATGGAAAGAAAGGAGATTCCTGCTCATAGAAATAATAAAGAAAAATGGAATTTTAGTGGAACATCAAAGATGGAAATGTGTACTAGTGGGTTTAAACCCCAAATGGTGAGAAAGGCCAGGCCTACAGAACCTTCATATCAGAAAAGGACTCAACATGCAGGTAATGAATGCTTAGTCATATGGCCAGAGCAGTTGAAGTTGGCCAGGAAGCTGGAGGAATCACGAAAGGAATGTGATGCGCTTCATGAAAAAATCAAAGGGTTGACCCTTCAAGATCAACCACTATCCTCATCTTGAGGATTCAAGAAATTCCCCTCTCCCTATATATTTAAATGCTATTAACTGATGATTCATGTGTTTCAGGTTTTATGGAGATATGATTCATGGGGTAGTGGAATCTAAGGATGCGAAATGAAGAAGTGATTTGCTCTAGAATTTCAATTGATTCAAATCAGGTACTAGAGTTGATGAAGAAAGGGAGAAAAAGAGCACAATAGGAAGTGATTGTGTTATTAACTTTATCTCTTGTTTCCTACACCGAGTTTCAACTCAGTAGGCTTAGAGATTTTGTTAATGGCTCAAATCTGAGTGGAAGATGAGAACAAATGATGCAGGAGGAAAAGACGTGTAATGGGTCTAAACTGTTGGGCCTAACAACTAGAAGAGTTTCATAACACAAGGGGAGCATTATATATCCTAATCAGATGCATGATCTCAATATGATATGAAGGATGAATGTTTATGCTCATGAAGAATGATTGGTGTAAAAGCAGCAACACACGGGTTTTCATGATTATCTATTTTGTTCTACCAATGTGGTATCAGCTGACTATTTTAGGATACCAAGAAGCTGCGAGAAGAAGTTGAAAGGAATGATTTCATTGAACAATGAAATACAGAAAAGTAGCTGAAAGAAATGAAGCCACTGAAAAACGAGTCAGTGAACAATTTCCTGACGAAAGTGTTGAGGAAGAAAGCAACACAGGGGGATAAGAAGTGGCTGAGGGTGACTCAGAATAAGATACTGATGATGAGTAAAAGGAAGTAAAATCCTTATCTGCACAAAAGACAAAGAATCAAGCTGAAATTGACAGGCAGAATATCATCAGTGATCACTGAAGATGAAAACGGGGACATGCCATGAATTAAGAGACAAGTCAGAATTGAGGAGAATCAGACCTGGGAGATTGTTTCGAGGTGAGATGATAAAAATTTCATCATGACAAAATGGGTCTATTTAGACAAGATGAACAAATATGGAACGATGATTCGGAACAAAGCACGACTGATGTGCAAAGGAGACTCCTAGATAGAGGGAACAGATGGTGATCAGACATTTGCACCAAATTCCAAGCAGCGAGATATCAAAGTAATCCCAAGGAGATCCACATGCTCACAGTGAAAAGAATAATTCGGTATATCAAGGGCATAGTGGAATTCGACCTGACATACAACGACAAATCTCAGACATAGTTATTGGGATATGCTGATGCAGACTGGGCCGGTTCAGCAGATGATAGAAAATCAATGTCAGGTGGTGCATTCTATCTTGGTGGATTGTGTATTTCTTGGCTAAGCAAGAAACAAGATTTCATTTCATTGAGCACCGCAGAAGCTGAGTATATTGCGGCCACTCAAGCATGCACACAGATATTGGGGATGAAGCAGCAACTTGATGATATGGGCATTGAAGTGAAGTCTCCGATCGGATTCCAGTGTGATAACTCAAGTGCTATAAATCTCATCAAAAATCCCGTCCATCACTCAAGGACAAAGAACATTGAGATCAAGTATCATTTCATCAAGGAGAAGGTTGAGCAGGGAATCGTGAAGTTGGAGTATGTGCCTACAGAGCTACAGGTTGCAGACATTCTGACAAAGGCCTTACCCAAGGAAGCTTTTGAGAGGCATCGACTGGCTCTGGGAGTTCAGTCGATTCCCCACACTTGAAATAGAGTGGATGTGGGCCACCCCCCTCTCCCCGAGGTATGGTGTGTTTTTCCCTACTATGCTAATTTGTGTTCTCTACTCTGTTACAGACTACAAAGGTGTGACCTTTGGGTTCGTTGACAAAGGGGGAGAAAATAGAAACAGTGTTTGTTAAAAGGAAATGGTGACTTGGAGACAATGTGGAGATTTGATAAATCATTTTTGATATGGTGAGAAGCTGACAGGTGGAGCAGCCAGAAAGGGGGAGCAATGAGAAAGGGGGAGAGATTTTCAAATCTGACGATGCTAGACGTGATCGATCAAATCATAGAAATCACGATAGCTAATGATCGTGATAAAAGCAGAACAGTGGTGTTGGAATGGTGTGAGACGGTGTCCAGCTATCAACAATTGGTATCAACTTAAGAATTCACTAATTGGTATCAGTGTTGTTCAACAACTGGTTTTCTTTTAAGAATTGGTATCAAGGTGGAATCGACAATTGGGGTCTAAAATGAAGTGATTCATTGATGAACTTTTCCTACTAATCTTGTTTCTCACACCGAGCATTGCTCATGTGGGCTTAGAGTACATGTTAAGTGAATCCTTCAACGCTATCATAATCGCAAGAGGCGAATGGTGGTAGCAGCTGGAAGAAGACTCAGTGAGGTATCAAAGTGCAGAAAATATTTCTGAGCAGAGTTGTGAAGAGTTGTCAACAAACCCAAAGGGGGGGATTGTTGGGCAAAAATCCCTCAAGGTAACATTGCAGCATTTTTGGGTTGATTGTGTTTGTTGACAAAGCAGGTTTCCATGGAGAATTGTCGAGTTCCCGAGAAGTTGTTGACATTATATGTTGACAAAGAACTATGACAAAGGAAAGGACGATCTGGAGGCGGGACAAAAAGAGCAGTACAAGGTGGCGCCGTTCTCCAGTGTTTTCCAAATTTATGAGCCTGAAAATCGCCAATGGAAAATGGAGTGATATGTTGTTGGCAAAGGTTGAGGAGAGAGAAATGAAGGAGGTGCGCGGAAAAATTAAGCGTGGCGCGCAAAACTAGCGGGTTGCGCGAAATCTTGAAGTGTGGCGCGCAAAACAGCGGGTTGCGCGAAATTGTATTTCACGCAAAAGATGTTTCAAGGCCGAAAGCTTGAAAATCGGTAAAGGCATGAGGCGCGCGAAATTTTGGAGGCGTGCGCGAAAAATTGAAGTGGTGCGCGAAATAGCGGATGAATTATTTCGCGCAAGAGGTGTTACGAGGTCCGAAGCTCATAAAATGGCAAAGGCATAAGGTGCGCGAAATTATGGAGCAGTGCGCAGAAAATGGTTGTGCGCGGAAGATTTGTCTTTCGCGATCAAAGCGGATTACGCGCTCAAGGAGGGTTTTTCACGCGGGGTCGATTTTGCCTATAAATATGAAGTGACCCTCCTCCATTCAGCAGAGTTCAAGACATAGAAAATACTCGATCTCTGGTGCGCGAAATTGAAGTTAGAAAGGGTGTTGCGCGTAAACTTAAAGTTTGCGCGTAAAGTCAGATTGCGCGAAAAGCAAAGGCTGCGCAGAAAGTTGGTGTTGGCGCGTAAAAGCAAGATTGCGCGAAAAGTGGATTTCGCGCAAAAGCATTGAATTGCGCGCAAGGCAGTTTCCAGGCTGCGCGTAATATTTGGAGGTTGCGCGAAAAAGAAATTTCGCGCAAATCATAGAAATTGCGCGCAAGACACCGTAAGGGTTGCGCGTAAAAATTGAGGTTGCCCGGTACATCCGGTGCAAAGTGAGATTCATCTGCGGGTGAAAGTTGGACTTCAACAGAGCATCTACATACAGAGGAAGATGCATTCCTTAATGGAAATGAAGAGACCCACAGGTCTATAAACTGTGATTGGATTTCCTTCCAGGAGCAGTGAGCTTAGGAAGAGGAAGAAGGTGATCCTCTCCACCGGCAGTGAGCCAGAGAGAGAGAAACAGGGAGTGACCCTTGAGAAAGCAGTGAGCTAACCCTAAACATTGTATAGGCAGTGAGCCTGGGCATAGAAGTGATCTAGCCCGAACATTGTAATCCACAGCTAGTCAAGTCTAGTGGAATTTGGTACGAACCGGCAACTTGTCGGCGTATGCTCCTTGGACGTAGCCCTTAGCGGTGAACCAAGTAAAAATCTCTGTGTCTTCCTGCTTACTTTCCTGCATTTCATTCAAAGCATCATCATCAGTTAAAGGAGACAAGTGATCATAGTAACCACACAAGTGCAAACAATGTGACCCTTGAAACAAAGAGGTCAAGATCCAGTGGGGTAGGAAGAACTTGGAAAAAGAATATCCATACCCTGATTCACCCCCCCTCTCAGGGTATATAGGCCCCTATTGGCCCTAACAACTACAATAATAGATAAAAAAATCATCTTTATCATAATCTATTAATGAAAAATTGGCATGTGTAACCCCTAATGTTTTTATAGTGGTTGAAAGAATCATACTAATAGTGAATATATAATACAACCCACTACTGCCACTCATAATGAAATAAGACACAATGGTTATCATAAAAAAGGAGAGGCTACCAAGTAACATAAATAATGGTAGTAGTTTGAGAATCATGTTAGATTCCCAAGATAATGTGAACCCATACAAGATGTGTGAGAAAACTTTTGAGTATAGGAAGGTTCTGTTTTGTCACATGAAGAGAGACCTTAAGAGGATGTGGAGGGGTATCCATCCACTAATAACCTTTACCTAGGAGAAATTCATGGAGCATGAAATAAAAGGACCAGTGTAATAAGCATGCGAGGGGATGGACAATTGTATTTTGAGATCAACAATGTTATTTTGGGAAAAACTAGAGAGGGATCATACTAGTGTGGTGTAGGAGACTACTCCATAAAGAGTTAGGAGGCATATAAATGTGGATTTAAATGAGATTTATAAGGAGGAGGAAAATTATTTATTGATTTCTTCATTAGAACTCAATTTTCCATCGGAATTTCCAAGTTAAAGAACCAAAAGTTATAAGAGATAGGTCTGTGTGGTGTATCTATTATACAAATAAGGAATCACATTTTAAAACTCAGATAAATTTATGGTAATATATCTCTATAAATATGACATTGAACTCAAGGTAAAATAAAATAGATCCTAACACCAAACCATGAAGGTATTTAACTCAAATGATTAGAAAGAAACACAATATATGGATTGTTCTCATTATTAGTGAATAGATTTTATTGACACCTCTTTATAAAAATTAAAAATTTAGTCACCTAATTAATATCCTTATACAATATCATTAGTATGTAATAATTTAAATAACAAGGATGTAATTTATTTTGGGGGGATAATGCAACAAGAAAATATTTCACTATATTTTCTCCTTAAATAAAAAATAAATAAAATATAGTGTTTTAAATTATATAGAAAACTAAAATGAAAAAAAACATTTATATATTTTTAATATTAAATATGATCATTAAAACATAGATGTTAAATTATATGGTATAAATTGAAGTAATAATATCACAAAATCAATAAAAAATGTAAAAATAAATGGCATCTGAAAGAGGAAGTCTTCCTTATAAAATATTCTTTTTAGATCTTGCAAGGGATTAATTTTTTATAGGTTTTTTCATGGACCAAGACAAAGAAAATTTTTATTAACTATGGTTTGAGTGAAACCGTATATGCATGAATTTCTATCTCGTGTTGGTTACCACAAGATCCATGTAAGCTAAATCGTCACTCGAAACTAAAATCAGAGCATATCTGATGCTTAAGTATTACATGGAGAGTATACGTGGTTATTTTTTTTTATAAATTATAATTATATCAAAATTTAATAAAATATTTATATATATAGATATATATATAGAATTTGTGTACTTTTCAAAATGTTATTTTTTCTCATCCACCTTATGCTTAAAAAATTCATTTTTCAACATCAGTGTATTATTTCAATGAAATAAGTTTATAATATTGAATACTAATAAGATATATTTATTATATTAATAATTAGTTAAAAATATAGAAATTAATAATTTATAGGTGAAATAATAGATGATATACCAAAAATCATTTTCTTATAAAAATAGTTTTCACCACATTTAATACATTTAATTATAAATAAATTTAATAAATTTTATGATGTGAATTTTAAAAAAATAAATTAATTTTTGGATTTTTCCTATTAATATTAAATTAAGATATTTTTTATATTTTTCTAAAATTATTTATTTTTAATTGAAGAATGAAAAATACCAATTTTACTCCACTTTTATGACATTATTATAAAATAATGTCATGAATTTGTTTTGAAAATATTTTTATATAAAAAATACATGTTATTATGTTAAATTAAGTATTTTAAAATACTGCGATGATATATAAAACCCGTGCTTAACATCTTTGAAAATTTGGGTAATGTTTCAATGAAAATTGTTGTTTGTCTGTTTATTTTAATAAAATTTTCACCTGGTGGAATTCGGTTTTCAACTTATTTTAATTTTAATTAAAAATTATTTGAATAATAATAACAATTTTAATTTTAATATTATCAATAAAATTGAAAATGTTTTCCCAAACATAATATAATACTTAAAATACACTTTTCCCCTTGAAAATGAATTTTACACGTTATATGAACTAATAAAAAAAAATTAATTTTCAAAATTAATGAGGATATTATACAAAACAATTATTCAAATATTTTAAAATAGTATGTTAAAATTATTAAATAAGTTTAAATTTAATTTTTTCCCTTTAAATTATATTCCTAGAGTGAAAGTGGAGTTACCATGATAAGGATAAATTAGGGTAAAAATGGTTTAATATTTTGTAAGTGGTAAAAAAATGTAGAAAAAATGTGTGATATTATATATAGGATGGATTATAGACCTAATAAATTTTAACACACCATTATGGGTGATTTATGTAACCTTTTTCCTTTAATAATGGAGTGATATTATTGAGAAACAATGAGTTTTTACAAAATTCCCTTTTCTTCACTTATAAAAGAAGACCACATACTCCCTATTTCTCCACCCATTCTAAATACTTGGCTTAAAAAAATATTTCTTAGTCTCTCCTCCACACCCTCTCCATTCCCTTTAATCCTTGGACCCACCAAAATACCTAACTAAGGAGCTTTATGGAGTTACTAAACGGAGAACATCCAAAGGAGCGACAATACTCTAAACCCAACTTATCTAGTTATTTTCTTTCTATAAAACCCTAAAATAAAATCTATACCTAAATTTATTATAATTTGTTTTAATATTCTTAATTTTAATTATACTAATCGAATATCTATTTTATACTTTCCTTCAAAATAATTATGAAAAAGGAAGACGTTGTCATGTGTGTGTACAACATATCACCTCCAAGAACGACATGTTCAATTTTCCATCATCACCTTAAATTATAGGTTCAAAAAAGATATTAAATTAACTAATATAATATTTTTTTGACCATTAATATTCTATAATAATAATATTGGGAATTCTATACATGTGATCAATGAGAAACAACCGTAGAAACTTTAACCACCTTAAACAGACTAATCAAGGTACCTTTATTAATTTGTATCTATTTTGGGATAACCTTTGAAACTATATAAGTATTGTATTTATATAACAATAAAGTAAATAAAACTACATAATTTCATATATAATGAAGTTTTTTTATATAACAATTGACCATGGTCAACAAAATAAAAGTGTTATGAAAAAATTAACCGAAGAATCCCAAATAACCGATATAAGAGAAAACTATATTAAAAAAATAACCAAATGATAATATATGGAAATTATAAAATTAAATATAGATAAATATGGTTTTTATATATATATAATTAAATTAATTTAATAATTTGTTATGTTAAGTGAAAGTGTAGGGTTCTTTCAGACACGAGGTATGGGTTTCATCTCAAAAATCCCCTCTTGGAGACAAATTTTCTTTTATGCACTAAATTTATTTTAAATGATGAGTATATTAAAAATTGGATATATAATATCATGGATTAAATTTATTATTGAAATTTTAACTTCAACTTCAAACTCTTTCTCTTTCAAGGGTTTTTATTAGAATGTTTCTTTAGTCGTACGAGTTTCCATCTCAATCACCCTTCATTTGGGCATACTTTAATATTATGAAAAAATATTAATTTATAAGGTGTAACTACTATTGGAGTGGATAATTTTCACTTTAATTATTTTATGTTTTTATAATTAAAACATATTGTATTTCATAAATTTTTTTTTTTGTGTAATTATGATTTTATTTTATTTTGCTGAAATTATTTTTTGAGTAATTGTTTTTAGTTATTGTTATTATATTTGTATTATTCTTATTATTTCATAATTATTTTTAATTTTTTCCTATGAAAAAAAAATTCTAAAGTTTTTATTTACCATTATATATGAATTTTAATCCATTTTTTACCCTTACACATGATTTTAAATTTTTTGTTTAACGTTTTTTAGAAAGGTGACGCTTTGGTCAAAAGACCAAAGCAATTTTATTTTCAAAAAGGAGGTTACATGAGTCTAAAAGACAGAATCATATTACAATCTTTAACATGAAAAGGGAGAATGTTTTCTAGGAGCTCATCCAGCCAGTTTATATCTTGAGAAAATCCTTTATTGGTGACACCATCAGCAACCATATTCTCTTCTTGATAGGTATGTGTGGCAATGAATTTGATGTCACGGAGAGAGTGAAGGCAATTTATCCAGCGAGTAGTAATCAACCAAGCTATATGAATCTACCCCTTCCAAATGGCCTTCACTATAGTAGTAGAATCACTTTCAATTCACAAGTTATTCTATCCTTGGCACAAGGAGAAATATATGGCATGAATCAAACTCAATATTTTAGCTTCTAGAGAGGCTGTAATACCACAGACTTCAAAAAAGAACCCAATGATGTGGCCAAGACGATTCCTAAAGATGACGCCACACCCTACAGGTCCTGGATTTCCTTTAGAGGCTCTATCCACATAGATTTTACTCCAACATGGTAGTGGAGGTCTCTATAAGACCTCAAAAGTGCGTTTCAGTTGTATAAAAATGGAATCAACTCGAAGACGTCTTAGGATCATAAAATCTGCCACAGAGTTGTTGTAATTCCCTTTCGGAATCAATGTATCTTTTCGAATAGTGATTAGAATAATCATTTTACCTGCATTAATGTTGTGTGAGAACTTATAGTGAATTCCCCTGATATGTATGTGAAACCTCAAAAGATTTCTGACCAACATGACACTTGGTCATGGGATGAAATTGTTGAGAAGGGAAGGGCCTGTGAGACCCAGGTTACTGAGAATCACAATCCAAATCTAGAAACTGTGGGTCTCACTAATGAGGTCACAACACAGAACCCCTATTATGGAAGCGAACAAAGTGTATCTATTATTGATAAAGCTAATTCACCTGTCTCTGCTACATCTCATGGTGTTGATAAAAGTGTTGGGAAAAGGATTATATAACCAATGCTAGAACAACACTCTATTGATCTTTTAAAGAATGTTGTACATTCTAAAGAAACTACTATAGTTCCCTCAAAGGAGATCTAACCGCTTTATGACGATCTTGGAAATTCTGTTCTCATCTTGCCTCTAGTTCCATTACCTAGCAGGACTGATATGCATCCATCTTCAGAGGTGCAGGTGACCACTTTTATCACATTTTAATCACTTAATAGTGTTGTAGGACATATTGAGGGTGGTGATGCTGATCCTCTAAGGGAAGAAGAACATGTTGACTTGATGTAACCCCCATCAACACTTCCTTTCCCTCAGCAGATGATAGAGAAGACCCTAGTGGTGATACTAGTTCCAACAGAAGATAAAGATGGCTGTTATGGCTCTTGGCAACAAACTAAGTCATCGAAAAGAGGGGGGCTTCCTAGAAGTCATGGGCGAGGACGTGGATGATCATAACTGACATCAAATAAATATGAAACACATTTAGTGGATTCAGACTCAGATGACACAAACATTGAATGTATTCTTCAACAAGCCAAAAATATTAAAGAGCTTCACACCAGGGGACATGGATGAGGGTGAGGATGTAAGATTGATTGGGTTACCTTGCAAGATGCAGAGCGAAAGATTACAGATAAGATTAGGAAAAATTGGGCCCTCGTGAGGAGGGCCACTGATTTGTGTGACATGAAAATCTACACTCATTTTTATTTGTTTGTTTTCTTTTGTTTCAATGAAAAGGGCCTTGACCCTCACCTTTAAATAAAATTGTAAATGAAAAATAAAAAATAATTCAATCAATAGACCTTAAACAGTATTTTCACCCATGGAATATCTGAAGTAAAAATACATGATTTCTTTATAAAATTTAATGTTTTAGAATGAATATATTTTCATGTTTTTAAATGGGTTATAAAATTTGAAAATTTTGAATGATAATTGACCAAACTCATTTTGCATTAAATATTTTTCCAAACATCTCATTTTCTCCATGGAAAACTCATATAAAAAATATATCTAACCAAAAACATAGAATATTAGAATATTTTGACTGTATACGTAATGGATTAGTGAGAAGAAAATATATTTCACTTATCAGTATAATTAAAACCAATCCATTAGTTTCAAATAACATAGTTAAACCAGAGTTATAAGCTCATTTCTAAGAACATTTTAATAAAGATATTATTAGTTTAAATCTAATTGAGTAATTCAAATTCAATTGAAAATGTAAACTATACTCTCGAAATTTCATTGAGAAACTAATTTAAATATATAAATAGAAAATATGTTTCCAAATTTTATAATTGGATTAATAACATTATCAATTAACAAAAAGTAGTAAAACAATCTCTAATTTATAAACAAAATTATCCCAATTGAGTATGCCTACTACAATTCAATAATAATTAATTTTTTTAAAAAATTTAATGAACATAGAGATGAGCACTTTATAATATGTATTAGAGCATTAAAGATCCAATCCCATCATATAAAACACAATATGTTCCTCAATATTGAACATCAAGATGAAGGAAACAACTAAAATATTTCAAAAAAAGTATTCTCATGTCAATAGTTAAAATAATATACTAGAGTGATAATTGAGATCAAAAGGAATTTTTTCCATTATTAAAATTAAGATCAAATATTTTTCAGGGTGTATATGAATGTTTATAATAAATGTTCACTATTATTTTCAACATTGTAGATAAAAATGACATAATGACATAAAATTTAATGAAAAATCAATTTTCAATAAACTATGAGAAATTTAAAAAATGAACACACATGATCTTAGTTAAAGATAATAATAGTATTCAATTATAAGTAGAAATAAACATGTATGTCATATAATCTTAGTATGATTATTGGTCGGAGTGAGTATCTCGGGGGGGGGGGGGGTAATTGAATACACAATAAAAATTTCTGTTAAATATGGATTAATTTGAAATCCCCAAATAAATATAAAATTTCCCATTTAATCAATAAAATAGATCGTTATGATTTCTAATATTTAAAAAGGTTTCTTAAATAATGATCAGTTCCTTGGTATGTAATATACCATATTATTTATTCCTTTGAAATCAGTTTACTTAGTTAAAATCTTATAAAAAAATTGGTAATGATAAACTATCAAAGTATAAGTTTTTTTGGGTAAAACAATTTTAGTTTTAAAAGCATAATTAAAGTAAACAAAAACACATAACAAAAATTTGAAACAAGTGGTACAATATCAAGTTGAGACATAGACCTATCCACTTTGTAATCACTTACCACTAAGATGTTTATATACAATAAACATGTTGATCCAAAACCAGGATCATGGCTTACAATAGTTTACAAACAATTCAGCTGACACACGACCTCTTCCAGTATTATCCATGGGAGTAAATCTAAAGATGTCACATAGGGACCTCTACCACAATTATACTTGGGATTACAAGAGTAATAAGAGTAAAGAAAAGATATTGATTATATTCTAGTTTAGTACTGAATAATGTGTGTGTGTGATAAAATATTGTATGCTCACACACTTTTCAATGTATAAAAAAATAATGGGAACTAATCAATCTAAAAATTTGAAGGATATAAGTTTTCGGTGTATTGTAGTAAAGAGTAGGATTCCATGAAAGTATTTTTAAATATATCTTGATTTTGTATTTATTGAAAACTTCAGTTAAAAAAAGTGCTATAAAATCTTTTTCTTAAATATAGGAATGTAGCAGAGGTGTTTTAGCTTTAGATTATTCAGTCAAGTGTTTTTAGGATGTAGTAGTTCAGCTCTTAATCTCTATGTGTGTGATTAGTAAGCATGATCTCTTAGCTTTATACCAATCATTATTTTTCATATCCTCATGATGGAGTTGGATTCATTTCATAACTGGTGTAGTATGGATAATTTCGATTTGCATCTGGATATTCTATTTTCTCATAAAAACGTCTTACATCCTCTTTAACGAATTTGTTTTATATTTTAAGAGAAAATAATTAAATTAAAATTTGGAATTAAATTCCATAAACTTTCACTTATTAATAATTAAAAATAAGTAGAAATTAGGAAAACAATGGTGGTATAATATTCTACTGATGAATCGATCTGACGGTGAATCAGAGTCTGGCGGTATCTCATTACAATGGTGACATAAATACGATGGTGTCTTTTACTTATCCAAATTTCATGTCGAGTAGTAACTCCCCTAATAGTGAGTCATCAAATGAAATATCTTCCTTCAAGTGGTAGGTAAATTTCGTGGTGTCTCACACTTTTCAAAATTGACATTCTAGAAGCATGATATACTGAGGGTGAGATATCCTGGCGGTATATCATATTTTACCGATTTTATACTCTGGCGGTGTGTTTTCTGATAGTGTCTCAAACATAGTGATATTTCCATGGTGATAGCGAGTCATGGAAAACTATGACTCATATGTGACCGTATCTTAGAATTTTTTAATATTTTAATCCAGTGGTACGCTATCCTGATGGTGAGTCCTTTTTTGGTAGTGAGTATGCCTTGGCGGTGTGATTGGTTGTTATTCTATTAAACTCAACGATGACTCATCCTTAGTAGTGGCTTGACGTGACTCATACCGAGTCAATTTCATCACCTATATCATATTATCAAATATATAAAGAGAATACTAGATTTTTTATTATCATTAGAATCTTGATTGTGTGATCATTAAAAATAGGAGATAAAATATCCCACCCTTTTGTGACAAAAAATAATGGTATCAAAGTTATCATCAATATAGAACATGACATAGCCTGAAAAAGAGTATGAACTAATAGTATCAAAGGTAACATAGAAATATAACAATAATAATCAGAAATAGATCATTAATAAATTACACACATGTATTTGCCCCCCGTTTTGGATTATAAAAAAGGTAATGACAATATGAAGAAAAAAGAAAATGAAATAAAAATAAATAAGAGGGATACATTCAGGGACACATATGATCAAAGGTAATGAAAAAATATTCAACCAAAAATTTATAAAAAAGGGAATTCCCACAAAAAAAATGTCTTCTCCAACAATATCAAGGCTGGGTAGTAGGATCCAATAGTTATTTTCACCTGCCTTTGTATCTTTATGGATATGAAGAATCCGAATCTGAAAAAGATGCATGAATAGTACTTGGAATACCAGTTGAAAGTTCAGTGATAGCTCGAGGAGGATGATATTCCACAATAATAACTAACAGGAATTTTCTTATTGATTGTGAATAGGCACACGAAAATGTTTTAATTGGGAAAGAAAAAGGTGTCCAAAGATCTCCAGTCCCTCCTAGTGTAAAAGATAGTCAAGGAGTGATAGGAATGGATTCTGGGAAACAACTGTGGTGCCGTGAACATAAAGAAATTGATTAATCAAGTTTTTAAATTACATAATGACATGGACAACACTTTCTATTGAACTATTAAAATCACTATTCTCCTCTATAAAATGACTAAACACATGATTTATCTCCAACAATTGTCTCACTTGATCCTTAAAATCATGAGTAGCAAGTTAAATCCTCAAATTTTCAGCTAATAATTTGAAATATTCTTCCAAGGAATGCTTTGTGTAGATCATTGATAGATAATTCTTGATGGATTTTTTTTGATAGTCTCCCTATTAGATTTCATGTCATGTTAATGAGATGTTATCAATTTAGGTACATATTAACTATTATGTCTTATTCATATCAAGGTTTCATGTAGATGATCAAGAATAACATTTGATGTACTGGTTGGGCGAGCTCTCAATTACTCTTTGATAGAAGATATGATCACTTCAATATCAAACACCAGTAGAGGAGGATCATGTAAGATACATGTAACTTTGGTAAGATTTTAAACTCTTTTAAGAAGATTATCCATACTAGACACACATGTAGATTTCATTACTTCAAGAAAAGGATTTATGGATTCCATATCAGGACGTATTCTCTTATTTAAAACTTCAACCTCTTAGATGTGATGCATCATCTTTGGTTGAATATTTTTAAATAAAAATTCAAATATATATATGGAATTATTCTCACTAATCTTATTTTGGATTGAAGCTTGATTATTCAAACACTTATAAAAATTTAAAATTAACATTTTACTAAAAACATCTAAGCCACTCCTTGTGACTACATTAGCAAGAATAATAGGTGGAGATTAAGCAGCATGTTCAAGTAAATGAGTTCTAGTTAAGGAATTTTTTTAATAGCCCATAAAAATCAACATGAGCTACCATACATCCATCAGGATCTCCTTCATCTCAAACCTCAGGCCCATAATCCTTTGGTGGACACCTTAGTCCACTTTAGAATTTATCCAATCTTCAAACAAGGGATCAACCCAATAGTCTGAAACATGAATAAAATTTGGTGTAGTGGTAGAAGATACCACAAAACTAGGTATCTCATCTGATTTCTAAGAATATGTTCTATAAAAAAATGAACTGGCAGGATCAACTTCTAACTATTTACCAATAGTAGGTGCATATAGCACTTGAACATCCTTTTTCCGAACAGCAACAACAGATTTTCCATCCAAATCCCTATCCATAGGAGGATTGTGAGTATCTGTCTCAACTAAATATTCATTACCATCTTCTTAATTAATAAGATCCATTTTCTTTTATTCAATGACATGTTGTTTTACAACAGTAATAACACTCTTATTCTCAACCATAGTAATATCAAAAAAATTATATTCATCACCAAATGAACTCATTTGAGCTCTATAAAGAGCTGAAATTTCTTTTAATATTTCCATACATGGGGATTAAGCCCCCTCAATAAATGTATCTTTATTTTTAAGATTTGGGCCTGCTTCTTCAGTCAATTTCGTTTTCTCATCAGATTTTCAAGGTAAATCAAGATGCTATTGAGGCATCTCAATATCTATCCTTCTAATTCTTACATATGATCTATAAGGGTTACGGTTTTCATCATATTTAATTCCATTTTTTTCATATTCATCTCCATTTTCAACTTCTTTTTCCTCATCATCATCATCAACCTCTTCATCATCAGATTTTGAACTACTTTTAAATTGATCCTCACCAGAAAATTCTGTTTTATTTTTATCACCCTTACCAAACTTTTATATTTCTAGAAGTCTCCTAGGTGGACTCAGTGCTCCATATGTAATTGGTGGTGGTATAGGTGATAAGGAGTTTTCACTACCTTCATCATCAAATGGTACTTTTTTAACCTACTCTTTTGCAACACCCTCTTATTCCTCATCAGAGTATTCTATAACCTCATCTGGAATTAGGACTGAAAAAAACATCCCTCGGTCTAGTAGGATGATCTACAGGGTTAAATTAGATATACAAAACATAATTTTTTAAAAACACTATCTTTTCTATGAGTTATAGCTAATTTTGATCATTGAAAAGTTAAATTTTTAAATACAGTAACTACTACATTAAGTAGTAGACTCTTCATTCTTAGCAACTAGACCCCTGGCCTTTAAAATTACAGAAATAAACTTTGGATAGATCAATGAGTTAGATGTCGATGTTGTATTTGTCATATTAGACATATGAACCATGAGACACCTACATAGATTGATCCTATTACCATATTTCATAAGATAAATAAGATACACATATTGGTTTCTAAAGGAGAAAAATCACCTTCTATAGGGCATAACATGTGTTGTATGAACTTAAACAATAACCATCCTTCTCTATCTAGATCATAAGAAACATGTATAATAGTTATCCCATCTTTTTTTAGTGTGGATAAAGTGTCTTTATAAAAAATAAATCACTATTTTTAGGAATAATTCCTTGGTAATCTTCATAAACGTATTCATGTGGAATCTTAATGCCCCGAACCCACTATTTAGAAGAAAATAAAACTTTTCTACCGTTGATACTTGATATTATCCAGTGGTCTTATTCAATATTAAATCTAAACACTACATACTAGTAGATGATATGAACCAAACTAGGATAAAAAGGTATCTTATTTGAGGAGGACCAATCTATCCATCCTTGATTATATAGAAATTTCAACATTAATGACCTAATTGACAATAACTATTTTTCTTCCACTTTATTTTAGCTACATCAACCCTATTTGAATGATTGGGATTAACTATACCAGCTATAAAAGAAGCACTTGGTTCACTTTTTTTCTTCTTAACAGATTAAGAATCATATGGAGAAGTCATTTGAAGATGTTTTATCCTTGTAATGTAGATATGTTCGGTTTTATCAGCTTAATGGTAAGAGAAAAGTTACAGGTTTGAAGGTTGGGAGAAGAGAGGTTGCTCAAGGGTCAAGAGTACCATGCTTGGCCTGAGGTGTGGTTGAAATTGACAATGTTTTGTTTTTATCCTTTTAGATTTTAGGTATTCTAAAATTTAAATATAAATTAGATATGAAATAAAATTTTAAATCCAAGAAAATATACTTATTAGGTTACCGAAATAAACCATAAAAATATAAATATTGTCATTTAGAAAGCATAGAGTAAAAAATTCACAATGGCATGAAACCAACGGTGTCACATGCTAATGGTATGTCGACCACAATGGTGCAAAAATACAATGGTGAGAAAACAACAACGATGAGATAAAAACAATGGTGAGAAGATAAAAATAGTGAGACAACCTAATAGTGTGTCATACCAAATAGTGTGTCATACCCAACAATGTGTCATACCCAATGGTGTGTCATACTCAATGGTGTTTCCTACCAAATAGTGTGTCATATAAAGTTTTGTCACCCAAATAAATAATCATAGAAAAAATTAATCATTATTAACTCATGTTTTATATAGTTAATTATCCTAGAATTCAAAGACTTATTAAATATATCAGTAACTAAAGTTCTATGATAATAAACTCAAGAATGATATCCCCTTTTTGAAAATGATATCTCAAAAAGTTATGTCTTATATCAATGTGATTTTTCCTAGAATGTGAAACTGTATTTGTAAAAATGTTAATAGCACTTGTGTTATCAGAATTTATGGGGACATGTCAGAATTGATATTAATAGTCTAGTATAGTTTGTTTAATACACAAAATCTATACACATCAACTACCATAAATTTTGTTTTCATATTCAATAGTATAATATAAAACAATTTTTTTTCTTACTACATAATGAAACTAGATACATTCCTAAAAAGTCACATTTTCCAGAGTTTCCTTTTTTATATAACATTAATCCACCAAAATAATCCTCAGAATAACTAACTAGATTAAATTCTTGTCATCTAGGGTAAAAAAATGAAATTGGTTGTATGCATGAAGTATTTGAAAATTATTTTAACAGAAACCAAGTGTGTTTCTTCAGGATTTTCTTGAATGTGAGCATACACACACACACTAAACATAATATTTGATTATCTATCATTCGAGTAGAGAATACTACAAATGATATATCTGTAACTTGTTTGATCCACCAGTTTCCCTACTTTATCAATATCCAACGTACATATGACACTAATAGGAGTATCACAACTTTTAGTGTTATCAAATTTAAAATATTTTAAAATATCATTTATATATTTAATTTTATTTAATAGCATTACTTATTTATTTTAAAAAATTATAAATATATAATAGAATCTAATTTCACCCATTAAACTCATATCAAATTTATTTTACTTCATTTTGGAAAAACTAGTACATAGATAATTTATAGAAGATTCCAAAGTAATATAATCAACATAGATTTATACTACTGAAATATGTTTTTAAATTTTTTTATAAAAAGGGTAAGATCAACTATACCTTTTTTAAAATATTTTTGAATTAATAAAATTGTTGATCCTTTCATATTAAACTCTAAGAGTATATTTTAAATCATATAAATATTTAGTAAATTATAAAAAAATATTTGGAAAATATAGATTTTGAAAACTAGGGGTTGTTCAAAAAAGACAACCTCAATTATAAAACCATTCAATAATTCACTCTTTAAATCAATTTAATAAAGATTGAAATGAAAATGTGTTGCTGTGTAACATATCAGGATCCTAGTGAATTCAAGTATACATATAAGTTCAATGGTTTCCTCATAGTCTATCTCTTATTCTTGACTATAACCATGCGCAACAAGTCTATCCTTGTTTATAACTATAGTTTCTGACTCATCAACCTTGTTTATAAACACCCATTTATTGACAATTGTCAAGGTTTCCTTTTGTCCATCTATAATTTCCCACACTTTTTTCTATCAAATTGATTCAATTCTTCTAGAATTTCTATTAACCAAAATTCATCATTAATATATTCATTGATGATCTTATGTTTAAGTCGAGATAAGAATCCGTGATGATCAACATAATTTGTTAGAGAATATATAGTTTGTGTACCTCTATATAGATACAATACAATATCATATAAAGGGTGGTACTTAAAAGTTCTAACAGCTTGATAAAAGGATGGACTGGTCACTTCATGTTCTGCAGATTTAGGTTCAGGAAGTTTAAGAAATTCTTCATAACTGGATAATTTTTATAACTATTTGACAAAAGAATCTTATGGTTTTTAATTTATGTTCAAAGAATTAAAATCATCTTTAGGGTCTTTTAAGGAGGTATTTGTAATATGGGGATTAGTTTCATCAAATTTGACCTAAATGGATTCTTCCCCAATTCTGGTCTTCTTATTAAAAACTCTATTGGGTTTTTAGAGACTAAATAACCAAGAAAAATTCTTTCATCACCTTTGGAGAAACATCTGTCCAAATTATCCTTATTGAAAATAAAATTTTTTTCCTACACCAAAAAATCTAAAGTAATTGACCTTATATTTCCTATTATTCCATAGTTCATAAGGGGTCTTCTTCAGAACAGGTCTGATCAAGACTCTATAGATAACACAGTGAGCTCTATTGATAACTTCTTCTAAAAAAATAGGTAGGTAGTTCATACTCATTTAACGTGGTTTGAGATACCACTTGTAAATTTATATTTATCCTTTCAACAACCCCATTATTTTTAAGCAGTCCTAGTAGTATATAAGTTATGAGTGTATCAAATTTGTGATAAAAAATATTCAAAATATTTATTTTCAAACTCACGACCATGGTCACTTCTTAAGGTCTTAATTTTAAGTCATCTAATATTTTAAAAAAACATAGAATACATGGTAAAATAATAAAAAACACCACTTTTGTAATGCCCTGACCCTAGTTAGCCAGAGTCGGTTCATTATTACGTAACATTGGCATGCTAAAAAAAGATCAAGTCTCGAAAGACCAATTAGTTTAGTAGCCTTGGAAACACTAGATATATTCATAAGTCTTACATTACATCATAAAGTAAAACAAAACTACAATAACATCTTGTCTCCATATCCCCTCATATTATCCCTGCAGGTCATTCATAAAATACTTCTTCACATCCTGGAAAAATTAAAACACTAAAAGGGGTAAGCTCAGATGATCAATAGGGATAACAATATAGCAGAAACTTTTATAAATAAACATAAACATTTAAGGCAATGTATAACTGAAACAAATTCCTTTTAAACTTGAACTTCAGCATAATGTGGAAAAAATAAAATGAAATAATGCCATTTACTTATTCACATGGATATTCTACCAGTCGAATAGTCACATTCAATATCAATAACCACTTTCATAATGATGGAATGCATAATTCCAGACTATCATAACCACGTAGCCAAGGCCTCGTCCCAAGACTACAAATAAGATTTTGTCAAGGCCTCATGCCAAGACACTAGTTTGTCTCATGAGACCTACCGATGCATCTAGGAGCTATAGCGGGCTCCACCCATCACTTATTAAGTCCAATGCATTCCTCACATGAATAGGTTTAAACATATCACAAACCATAACATAATCGTATCACATAAAACATGCACAAAGGAAACATAACATTTCCACATTTCAATCACAAGATATAAATAAAATACATTGATATAATAAAAACATTATCAAAACCATTTTCAATACCAAAATAAATGAAAATTAAAACTTGATATTTATTTTTCATTTAAAAAAAGTTATGGCTTGTAGAGGAATCCGAAACTCAAATAATGGTAACGACGGTGGAGAAGTTGTTGTCGCCGCATACGTACGACAAAAAAACTTTCCCTTTTTTTGTTTAGTAAAACGCTTCGTATAAAAAATATTCCTTTTGAATAAACGTAAAAGTAAAAGGGGTTTATACACGGTATAAAATAAAGTTGTGTATAAAATAAAATATTCCTCAATGAAAGGAGATTGAGACGAAGTCCCTTACCTCATGTGCGACTTGACTTGACCGTTCTTTAACCTACTGAATAATAAACTAGAGTTAATTTATAATTGCTTAAGAACCTTTTTTCAAGTTCATTATTCCTTTTATATCACTTATTACCATGTTATGAACATTATGTAATTATTTATGTTAATAATGGTCATTTTGTCGATCTTTGGTACTTGAGTCAAAAATAAACATCTTATAATTACAAGTTGTTCATGTGGTAAAATATCAATTATATCCAGAATTATATTCATTATGTAGATATAATATATATAATATATATCTAGTATGTATATGAATTTATAATATTACATAACATTTAGAGGTAAGAAATGAAATGCACCGTTCATGGAGACGGTAAGCCGTACGTACGCATGAACACTACTTTCATTTCTATTTCGTATTTAATGGAATTAAATTATAATGATATAACGGTGTATTATAATTATAGTATAATATCATATATAGTATCATTTACTCCATATTTTACACATCCCACATATGGCATTAACGAATCAAATCACTTTGAGGGGGCGGTAGTCCGCACTTCCTAAAATGAAATTATCGCGTTTACCCATAATGGAAATCATAAAGGCATGCCATAAATGAAAAATACAGATGCAGAAAGAAAACATAAACATAATATATATCATAAATAAATATATTGACATCTTAATGGCCACCATGAAAGGTGTTAAAAGAAGATTGAACAATCATCGTTTCGTGAGGCAGTAATTCGCCACCCACAGAAACAGTATGTTCTTTAACCATTAGACGAAGGTGTGTGTAAGTGTAAATAAAATACATCTCATAAAAACATCCTAGTATATTTATTATACTGGTGTTGTTTCAAAAGAATGTAATATAAAGAGTTTATGGGGTTGGAGAAGCAAAATAAAACAAAAGAACATAAGAGAAGACATTACCTTAAAATCGGGTAACTCTTTTTGATTTGAGCCAAAGGATTCCTTGGGAAGAATTATAACCAAATTGAGGCTTCTAGGAGTAATAGAGGGAAGTTGAGAGAGTATTTGGGTAGAGTTTTTCTGAGAAAAATGGCTTTGAAGATGTGAATTAGGTGGTAGAGGTGGGGGCCTTTTATAAGAGGAGAGGAGGGACACTCTTGGAAAGTCCTAAAATGTTACATTATTATATAATGATTTTCAAATTTTAAAGGTCCCTAAATTATATATTTCGAGTATAAGGAGATAATGGTTCGAAATATACTCATCCAATAGGTTTTTGAAAAGTGTAAGGCTTATATTTTACATTATCTTTTCATTTTATTTAAATCGTTATTTAATGAGGTAATCATCGCATCATCATGGTGTCATAATAAATTTGACTTATTTAATGTCTATAAATTATAAAAAAATTACCATGATATAGGAAATATTTTTATCTTTCCAATGAATATTTATAGTCTAAAATTTAACTTATATAACCCCAGGTAATAATTGTTTTAGTAAAACAACACATGTTTGTGACAATTTTATTTTTACTTTAAATAAAAAGTTATTAATGTCATTTTATTACCCAAGTGGCTCCATGGGGTCCCCAAGTTGACCCATGGATTTTAGTGGTCGGCCATGACTCATTAAATAAGGATAGGACAAGTTTAAAGGTAATTTCATATTATTATAACATTATATTTACCTTAAATTACACTAATTACCTTTAATGGTGATTAATAGAATTTAAAAGTTACTATTCACCAAAAATTATTTTAATCCCATTAAACCAACTTTTAGTTCCTAATGAATATGATGTATGTCATATTTTTGGAATTCAATTCACAGAATCGGTAAAATTTCATTTAAACGAAAAATTTGTTTTTTAACCACCACTTAATGGTTTCACTATTCATCAAAAATTGAAGTTTTTTAGAAAAATACCAAAAATTCACCCTAAGCTATAATTGATATTATGAATTCAAAAATGTTGTCTATTTTACAAAATTAAAAACATATAAGTTGCATTAATTAATTTTATAATTAATTCCCGTTGTCAAAACAAATAGCGTGTTTTTAAGAAACAATATCTATCAAAAGATTGACAATAGTTTATATCCAATTTCAAAGTGAAATTAATTTTAATGACCACCATTGGATAAAATGGTAGAAATATATTCTAATTATACCTTAAAACCATAAAATAATATAATTTATCACTATAAATTATTTTTATTAAAAAAGTTGTTTTTAGTTAAAGTTTAGTATTTTACACTATTCATAAAAAATTAGATGTTCTCAGAAAAAAAAGAAAAATTAAACTTAGGATAATTTGGTACTCCAAATCCAAAAATGAAGTCCAATTTGAATAATAAAATTTATAAAATTTCAAAAAGTGGATATTACTATTCATAACGGCTACTTTGGTTGGTCGTAGTGTGTTAGAATCTAGAACTTGCGTACAATGCAAGCTATTGCATTATTGAAAGAGAAGCGTACCATGGAAGCTTGGGGTGTTACATTCTCCCCTCGTTCAATAAATTGCATCCTCGCAATTTGAAATTGTTCATAGAAAATAAAAGGTTGAAAGTAGCAAATACCTTTGTGGAAAACCCACATCGGAAATAAGGTTAATAAAAATATAACTTTAAAAGAAAGAAAGAGAAGTAAAAAGTTTACCTGAGATTGCCCATACTAGGATTCTTTGAAAACATGGATATGGAGGAGAAAAAAACCATCAAGGTTTGATGGAGAGTTATAGAAAACAGGATTAGGAGAAAGTTAACTACTAGAAAATCACAAACTTGTGATTGGTTAAATGGTCAATGATTCCCCAGTTGGAAAAGTGAACCGACAACGTTGTTGTTTTAGGTTAACTTTCATAAAGTTAAGGAATTTATTTAGGATATTTAACAAGAACGTAAGGAAATATAATTACTTGTCATGTAGACATTCATTCTTTAATAAATTTTTACCACAAACCTGTCTTTCACTCCAAAAGGTAATAGAAATAAAAAATACTATATTTATCCTAATCGTACAAGGTTCTAAATATTAACACATACCGTTTAGATTAGGAAAAATATTTTGTAATAACAAGGGAATTCTTGTAGGCTAGTGGTAGGTAATAAAGGCTTGTCGCACTATGGTTGTGGGTTCGATTCCTACAGCTTTGTCTGATGCGACGGTTTATCCCCTGACCTACAGGTTGTACTTTTCCTAAAACTATAGTATTATAATATTCTAAAAATAATCTTCAGAAATGTTTTAACCTTAAACAATACTATCCAAAGTTAAACTTAATCCATTCCAACCTTTATAGTTATCCAAAATACCTCTATCTAGACTTTCTCTAAAAGGAATCTAAATTCCAAAATCAATTGCAACATAAGATTCCCCAAACAAAGTAAAGTTTTTCTTATTATCACATACTAAAAATATGATTACCTTCATCATATTAAAACCTTAATGAAAACAACAAGTACTACAGTACAATCCTTATATATATCACATTATTCTTATAACCAGAATATAACCCTTGAGTCCAAAAGAACCAATACATTAATTATTCCTCTTCAACTGTAGTAACAACAAAAGATTGGCTTTGATCCCTTGGCCTTTTTTGAGGTATGTTTCTCTGATTCTTAGGACATTCATTTTCATAATTCCCCATTTCCCTACAATTTTATCATTCAACATTGATGGCCTCTTTATTTCCCTTGCAATCATGAGCCTGATGAACTTTTTATCCACATTTATAAAAAACTCCCTTTCCTTTTAGGAAAGTACTGGGGTGATTCTTCCCACAATTATCGCATAATGGAAAATCCTTCTTTCCCTTTTTCCCTTTATCTGTCTCTTGTTCCACCGTTCTCTTCTTCTCTTTCTTTACTTTATTGTCATAAGATTTAGAGAATTCTTTTTTTGTCTTGATAGCACATGAGACAATATCTTCATACGATGAGAAAGATTGTGAGACTAAGGCTCGACAGAGAAACGGTTTTAACCCATCAAAGAAATGATCAATCTTACATCTTGGGTTACATATATAATCTGTTGCATGCCTCGCGAACCTTGTAAAGTTAGCATCATACTTTGTGACATTCTCATCTTCTTTTTGTCCAAGACTCAGAAATTGCCTTTCCATATCAGCTCGATGATCACGAGGGAAGTATTTTTCTAGGAAAAGCTCTTTGAACTCTCTCCATTCCAAACTTGATACTTCTTCATCTTCCTTTTTATTTTGTATCAATGAACACCATTGATCAATATCTCCAGTTAGGCGGTAAACTGTCATGACAACTTTTTCCCTTTCATTACTCCCTAAAGCCTGAAATATTTTCTCTAGGGAATTTATCCATTGCTCAGCTACTAATGGATTTGTACCCCCATTAAATGTTGGTGGTTGTTGCCTCATGAAGCGGTCTAACATTGATCCTCCACACTGTGGATCGGGGTGCTCCATATGAGTAAGGTTATTATTCATAACCTGAGTGATTTTTCCCAGTATAGTGATAAGTTGATCAGCACCAGTTGCATCACCAGCTCCACTATAATTATCTTGAGCAGGTTGGAAATCCCTACATGGAGTGCGTGCATTGATACAGTTTCCATTCCTTACAATAGGCTCCATTTCTAAACAATGGAATAAACTAGATCCGTTTATGAATCAAAATACATAATTCCATACTTGTAAAACAATTAACATAAATTGAACAGTTTATGGATATAATCCATAATCATAAAAATGTTTTATTTAAGGAAATATATACTCATAAACCCTTTATAATAGTTTGTAAAGAAAATGGGAATTACTCTAAGCATATCCCTCGGTAATATCGTAACCAAGAGTGCATCAAGGCCCGCTGTCGTGCACCAGTTCCCGTTCGAGTTTAGCTCAAAGCGGAGTTTTCAGGTTTTACCCCTGGGTACATCTGTGCCAGAGCCGCCTGTACCTGCTCGTATCCAGACAGTGATGTATTTCTAAAAAAACTCACAAAATCTCTATAATACCAAAATTCTAGGAAGTTATTTTATACTAACCCTTAATGTCTATCTTAGGGCTTTGTGCTCTAATCAGATTTTTTTCTAAATCTAGCTTCCAAGGTTAGTACTAAACTGCCTCTGATACCAACTGTAATTCCTTGACCCTAGTTATCCATAGTCAGTGCATTATTAGGTAACATTGGAATGATCACAAAAGATCAATTCTGGAAAGACCGATTAGTTTAGTAGCCTTGGAAACACTAGATATTTTCAAAAGTCTTACATTACATCATAAAGTAAAAAAAAAACTACAAAAACATCTTGTATTAATATTCCCTCATACTATCCCTGAAGGTCATTAATAAAATACTTCTTCACATCCTAGAAAAATTAAAACTTTGAAAGGGGTGAGATCAGATGCTCAGAAAGGATAACAATATAGCAGAAACTTTCATATATAAACATAAATATTTTAGGAAATGTATAACTGAAACAAAATCCTTTTAAACTTGAACTTCAGAATAATATGGAAAAAATAAAATGAAATAATTCCATTTAATTATTCACATGGATATTCTACTAGTCGAATAATCACATGAAATATCAATAACCACTTTCATAATGATGGAATGCATAATTCCAGACTATCATAACCACGTAGCCAAGGCCTCGTGCCAAGACTACAAATGAGATTTTGTCAATGCCTCGTTCCAAGACACAAGTTTGTCTCATGAGATCTACCGATGCATTTAGGAGCTATAGCGGGCTCCACCCATCACTTATTAAGTCTAATGTATTCCTCATATGAATAGGTTTAAACATATCATAAAACATAACATAATCGTATCACATAAAACATGCATAAAGTAAACATAACATTTCCACATTTCAATCACAATATATAAATAAAACACATTGATATAATAAAAAAATTATCAAAACCATTTTCAATACCAAAATAAACGAAAATTAAAACTTGGTATTTATTTTTTATTTTAAATAAAGTTATGGCTTATAGAGGAAGTCGGAACTCAAATAATGGTCATGGTGGAAGAGAAGTCGTTGTCGCCTCATACGTACGACAGAAAAACATTCCCTTTTGTCATTTAGTAAAATTCTTCGTATAAAAAATATTCCATTTGAATAAACATAAAAGTCAAAGGGGTTTACACACCGTACAAAAGAAAGTTGTGTACAAAATAAAATATGCCTCAATGAAAGGAGATTGAGACGAAGTCCCTTACCTCTTGCCCGACTTGACTCGACCGTTCTTTAACCTCCTGAATAATAAACTAGAGTTAATTTATAATTTCTTAAGAACCTTTTTCAATTTCATTATTCCTTTTATATTACTTATTACCATTTTATGAACATTATGTAATTATTTAAGTTAATAACTGTCGTTTTGTCGATCTTTGGTACTTGAGTTAAAAATAAACTTCTTATAATTACAAGTTTTTCATGTGGTGAAATATCCATTATATCCAGAATTATATTCATTATGTAGATATCATATATATCATATATATCCAGTATATATATGAATTTATAATATTACATAACATTTAGAGGTATGAAATGAAATGCACCGTCCATGGAGACAGTAAGCCATACGTACACATGAGCGCTACATTCATTTCTATTTCATATTTAATGGAATTAAATCATAATGATATAAAGGTGTATTATAATTCCAGTATAATATAATATATAATATCATTTACTCCATCCATTACATGTCCCACATATGACATTAACGATTCAAATCACTTTGAGGGGGCGGTTGTCCGCACTTCCTAAAATGAAATTATCGCGTTTACCCATAATGGAATTCATAAAGGAATGCCATAAATTAAAAATACAGGAGCATAAGGAAAACATAAACATAATATATATCATAAATAAATATAGTGATGACTTAATGGCCACCATGAAAGGTGCTAAAATAATATTGAACAATCATCGTTTCGTGAGGTAGTAATTTGCCACCCACAGAAACAGTATGTTCTTTAACCATTAGATGAAGGTGTGTGTAATTGTAAATCAAATAATTCCCATAAAAACATCCTAGTATATTTATGATACTGGTTTTGTTTCAAAATAATGGAATATAAAGAGTTTAATGGGTTGGATAAGTAAAATAAAACAAAAGAACATAAGAGAAGACATTACCTTAAAATCAGGTAACTCTTTTTGATTTGAGCCAAAGGCTTACTTGGGAAGACTTTTTTGCAAAGTGAGGCTTCTAGAAGTAAGAGAGGGAAGTCGAGAGAGTATTTTGTCAGAGGTTGGATGAGAAAAATAGCTTTGAAGGTGTGAATAAGGTGGTAGAGGTGGGGGCCTTTTATAAGAGGAGAGGAGGGGCACTCTTGGAAAGTCATGAAATGTTACATTATTATATAATGAGTTTCAGATTTTAAAGGTCCCAAAATTATATATTTCGAGTATAAGGTGATATGGGTTCGAAATATACTAATCCAATAGGTTTTTGACAAGTTTTTGTCTTATATTTTACATTATTTTTTCATTTTATTTAAATTTTTAATTAATGAGGTAATCGCTGCATCATCATGGTGTCATAAAACATTTAATTTATTTAATGTCTAAAAATTATAAAATTATTACCATGATTTAGGAATATTTTTTAGATTTTCAATGAATATTTATAGTCTAAAATTTAACTTATATAACCCCAGGTAATAATTGTTTTAGTAAAACAACACATGTTTGTGATAATTTTATTTTTACTTTAAATAAAAAGTTATTAATGTCATTTTCTTACCCAAGTGGCTCAATGGGGTCCCCATGTTGACCCATGGATTGTCTTGGTCGGATATGACTCATCCAATATGGGTAGAACAAGTTTAAAGGTAATTTCATTTTATTATAACTTTATATTTACCTTAAATTACACTAATTACCTTTAATGGCGATTAATAGAACTTAAAAGTTACTATTCACCAAAAATTATTTTAATCCCATTGAACCAAATTTTAATTCCTAATTACAATTATGTATGTCGGATTTTTGAAATTCAATTCACAGAAGTGGTAAAATTTCTTTTAAACGAAAAAATAGTTTTTTAACTACCACTTAGTGGTTTCACTATTCATCAAAAATTGAAGTTTTTCAGAAAAATACCAAAAATTAACCCTAAGCTATAATTGATATTCCAAATTCAAAAATGATGTCTATTTTACAAAATTACAAACATATAAGTTTAATTCATTAATTTTATAATTAATTCCCGTTGTCAAAACAAATAGTGTGTTTTTAAGAAATAATATCTATCAAAAGATTGACAATAGTTTATATCTAATTTCAAAGTGAAATTAATTCTAATGACCACCATTGGATAAAATGGTAGAAATATATTCTAATTATACTTTAAAACCACTAAATAATATAATTTATCACTATAAATTATTTTTATTTAAAAATTTGTTTATAGTTAAAGTTTAGTACTTTACACAATTCATAAAAAATTGGATGTTCTCAGAAAAAAATGAAAAATTCAACTTAGGATAATTTTGATATTCCAAATCCAAAAATGAAGTCCAATTTGAATAATAAAATTTATAAAATTTCAAAAAGTGGATATTACTATTCATAACGGCTACTTTGAATTGTCGCGGTGTGTTAGAATCTAGAACTTGCGTACAATGAAAGCTATTGCATTGTTCAAAGAGAAGCGTGCCGTAGAAGCTTGGGGTGTTACAAATTTTGAGTGATATAGAGAATACACAAGTATACCTATAAAAATAATATACTAAAACATGTACACAATTCTCACAATTTAATCTATTTACTCTAGATGGTCCAAATAAATCCATGTAAACCAACTCAAGAGGTTGATAAGTTGACACTTCGTTTATTAATTTGAAAGAATAATTGTGTTGTTTCTTTTTTTGATAAGGGTTACAGACTTCATCAGTTTGAATATCAGGATTAGGTAGATCCCTAACTAACTCTTTCCTAGTAAGATTCCTTAGTGAGTGAATTAAAAAATATCCTTGCCTTGTATACCAAATCTATGATTTCATTTAAAAGGAACTTATGCGTTAAACATTTTGAGAAACCGAGGAATTGAAATCAACACTATAGAAATTATCATTTCTCAATTAAGTTTAAATTAAAGAAAAAAATTTCAACAATCATTCTTAAATTTGACATAAAATCCATCATTACATAACTAAGAGATAATAAAATATTTATATATTAAACCATCAACAAATAAAGCATTAAAAATTAACACTAAACTACAGTTACTAATTTGGCCTAGGCCGATGTTTTTTCTTTTTCATTGCTTCCAAAGGTTACATAACCACCATCAACATTGATAAGAACCTTTAAGTATGAATAATATCTTATCATATTCCTTGAATAGCCACTATCCAAGTACTATATAATTATACAGAAGTTCTTCAAATAGTTTTATTACAACCAAAATTTTTAAAATGAAATGACTTTGGTACCTAGATCTGTTTGATTATAGAGATGTTAGTAATTAATGATTTTGGAATAGACAATTTCTTGATGGGTTTCATATAAACATATTGATGAATTTTTTAAATAATGACCTTATTTGGTCCCTTAGAAAAATAATTGGTAGTTTAACTCTCTATTCTGGATTTAGGAACACACGTACTCTTTATTATTTTCCTCTGTCCGAGTTGTTATCTGATCCTAGTAACATAATTAAGTGCAAATTTATTACCTAAAATACAATTAAGCATTTATCTACAATTTTTAATCTTTATATTTCATTTTTTCCATTTTCATTTGAAATTATATTTCATTATTCTCTTTGAGCTATTGTAAATTTTTCTCTTTCTTAATAAGAAATTTATATTTACTAATAGAAGTCAAAGAATGTTGTCTTTTTAGAGTCTTTTACTTATCCTTAAGCTCATTATAAGTGTCTTCTATCATTCTCTAATATTCAAAAATCTCTTCTTAATATGAATCATCATCATTATTTATATTTTCATAAATAACATCATTATACAAAGATAAAATACTAGAGATATTAAGTAACTTATTTACTTTTTTCATAACAAACATATTTTAGGGATAATAATTTTCATCATGTGATGAATCAGAACCATTAAGCTATCTTCAGAAGCACTCCATGTGTTTTTGATAACCTTATTTAATATTACATCCTTTTAATTATATGTTTTAATGTATTATATCTTTGTAAAATATTATTTTATACATCTTTTCCTATTACATTCTTACAAAACAACTTAATTTAGATCATCATCCATATTACAATCTTTCATCAATGTTACATTGGAGTCATATTTTCCATTGCTGTTTGGTTTTCTAAAAAAAATGTTCCTATAAAACTACTTAAAACTTCTATCTAGATTAACCCTCTCCTCATAACTATCTGATGGATATTCACTCTCATTTGAATTAGAATATCATACTTTTTATTTTTTTCCTTTTCCTTATGTTTAGATGCAGAAGTGTTGAAGTATACCGATATTCTTTTAGGATCTTCATCTTCTTCATGGTTTACCATTAGATCTCATTCACACACCATTATATTCTTAAACAGCTCCTTGAAAGGTAGCTTACATATGTCATAATATTCTCTCACGATGACAGATATGACTCTATATTTTTCAGGTAGACATTTTAATAGTCACATGATCTAATCATTAAAAATACAAAATTTCCATGCATGCTCATTGTGTTGAGAATTTAACTAAACATAAGGTACATTTCAGATAGAGGTTAATCAATATTTATTTTAAATCTATCACACTTAATAGTATATGTTTTAATTTTCATATCCTTAAAAATTTTATGTTCTATGATGGGAAATAGAAAAATTATCCCAAATCTCATAAGTATTTTTTTCTCTGAAGAAATTCTATTAAACTCTTCATCTCCTAGGGAAAAGTAAAGGTAATCCATGGATTTAAATTTTTTATTGCAAGTTAACTTTGTTGAATCATCCCAGTAATTATTAGTAGTATCCTGAATAACATATTCATTTTCAATTGTAGACCAAATATCAAAACCCACGATTTGTATATGCATGGTCATCTTAATCTTCCATTGAGAAAAAAAATATTTTCATTAAATAAAGTAGGCTTGTTTATAGTAGAACCTTCTTGAATAGAATCCATTTAAAGAACTAAATTTAGAAATAATATAAATTTAATATCTTTAAAGATCAACTAAAATCATTATTAAAAATAATTTAAAAACATTAATAATAATGAAATAAAACCTTTGTTACCAAACTTTGGTTAGAGTGAGTATCTCTAGAGGGGCAGGGGGATGAATTGAGTACCCGATAAAAACTTCTATAAAAAATGGATTAATTTGAAATCCCAAAATAAATTTAAAATGACTTAATTAATCAATAAAATATATCGTTATAAGGTCTAATACTTTAAAATGTTTCTTAATGATTTATTAGTTATTTTTTAAGTGATATAAAATATCAATTAGTCGTTTGAAATCCAATTACATAATTAAAATAATAGAAATATACCAGTAATGATTAACTATTAAATTATTATTATTATTTTTAGATAAAATAGTTTCAGTTTTAAAAGAGGACATAAAGTAAAAAATACTCACAATGGAAATTTAAAACAAGAGTTTCAGTCTAAAGATGTGACTTAGTCATCTCCACTTAGTGATCACCTACCACAAAACTATTTATATTAAATAAATCGGTTGATCCAAAACTTGGATCAGGGTTTTCAAAAGTTTAAAATCTATTTAGGTCACACATGACCTGTTCCACTATTATCCTTATGTGTACAAAAAACTAGTCACACAGGGTACTCTACCACAATTATACATGGGAGTAGAGGGGTAAGAAAAGAAAAGAGTATATGTCAAGTATCTTTCAATTCCATACAAGAGACAATGTCCGTGGTATAAAATAGAGTATGAACACACACACATTGATAAATATATGAAATCAAATAATAGAAATGATAAATCTTATAAATGTAAGGATATAAGTGCTTGGTCTATTTTAGTGAAGGTCATGGCTCCTTGAAATTATTTTTAAATATAGCTCGAGTCAGGTTCTTGAAAATTTCAGTAGAATAGAGTGTCATAGAATATTTTTCTTAAATAGAAGAAAGCATCAGAGGTGTTTGAACTTCATATTCCTCGGTGAAGTGTTTCATGGATGTAGTGGTATGGATCTTCAACTCCATGTGTGTGTTCAGTAAGCATGATATCTTAGCTTACTATCAATCTTCTTTTCCGTACTCATATGAGGGAGTCTTATTCCTTTTTTAATAGGAGTAGTAAGGAGAATATTCACATGAATCTAGATATTTGTTTTCCTCATAAAAATAATTTGACATCCTTTTTAAAGAATTGTTTCAATAATTTAAGGTAGAATCATTAAAATAAAGTTTTGAATTAAATTGAATAAACTAGATGTTATTAAAAATTCCAAATTAGTATAAATTAGTAAAACAATGGCAGGGTATTAGTCTGGTGGTGAATTGATCTAACGGTGTATCAGAGTCTGGTGGTGTATAATTAAAACAGTGACAGAAATCTAGATGTGTGTTTTAATTATCCAGATTTCATGTCCCACAGTAACTCCTCTAGTGGCGAATCTTCAAACAGAAGATAATTCTTCTTCTGGTTGGTGAAGTTGGAGGTTGGCCACACATTTCCAAATTTTTGTGTTGGTAGTATGATATCCTAATTGTGAGATATCCCAGTTGTATATCATACTTTATTGATTTTATACTCTGGTGGTGTGTCCTCGATGGTGTCTCGGACTAAGTAATATTTCCATACTGACTGAGAGTCATGGAAAATAGTGACTCATATTCGATGGTGTCTCAGACTTTGTCAATTTTATTATTCATCGGTACGACAACCTGACGGTGAGTCCTTGTACTACTAAAATTTTGGGCTATAGCTACATTTATATAGCCATGATTTATAAAAACTATGACTACAACCTAAAATATTTTCATAGATCATTAAATAATTGTGCCGCTACACCTCCAATCCCACCCTTATCGAGATTCCACCCCAGATTTTTCCCATCACGGTCTTTCCTCCCCAGGAGTCGGTGAACCTTTTCTTCTGATGCTGCCAACCGACCTTCCAATATCTTCCGATGATGATGTTTCCACCTCAGGATGATCATCCTCCGACGACGTGACCACCGATCCTCGGGACAATCCTCCTCCGATGACGCGACCAACCAAACTCCATGTGATCCTCTTCTTCCAACGCAGCTCTGATGTAGATCCACCTTCACCTCCGCCTTTAGGCAACCATCATCCTTAGCTAACTATTGGATAATGTATTTCTAGTCTTCACACATTCTAGGAATCCCTCCACATCTCACCAGTGGGTGGTCCATAACTCACATCTTCTGAGTGGGCTGCTGTAGGGTGTGTTAGGGTTTTGTTTTTATTTCCACAAATCTATATTAGAATTATACTTTTTGGGTTTCCATTAACCCTGATTTTATTCAATACGCAACTACATAGATATGAACCAGTACTATTCTAATTCCTCAAAATCCCTCTCATTTCTACCACGAAGAAGGGTTTCTTGGATTTCAGATCCAATGCCTCTTAAATTTGAATTGGTTAAGATTTATTTTTTCGATTTCTTATCTTCTTAATTGTGACATTTGTCTTGGATAGGGTGTATTTTTTTCACTTATTTCCTCAGGTATGATTTCTTTGATCTTTTGTCTGATTTTCAGTGGGTTTGATTCTTTTATAGAGTTTAAATTTGATAATGCTAGAAATCAGAAGTTATGATGATATAATTTTAAGATGTATGAATAGTATCTGGTGAGTTCTAAATGTTAATTTCATAAATATATAGTATTCATTGATTATTATTACTTTGTTTAATGTAAACATATGTTTCATAGTGATGTATATATAACATATTAGGATATTATTCCAGTTGTTAATTAGAAATATTGTTTGGAGGATTTACTAAATTGAATGTTGAGTTATCAATTTTTTTTATAGAAATTCATTTTACCATATAAATAAAATATAATATGATTATGATAAATCACATAGAACATGTATGTTCTGAAACCACGATGTGAAAGATTCATAGGAGACTGTTTCCCGACATGGTCTTATTTATTTTCCATTGGGTGTTTAGTTTCTGGTTTTTCTTCTAGAGTTTAATCCACACTACCTTATACCTCCCTATCAATTCTTATAGATATAACAATAAGGTTTGAGAATTGGTTAAGTGTTTATCTGAACCATGATTTATCAATGTATTTAAAATAATAAGGATTTGTCCATATTGGATTTTAACCCCTTAAGCTTATAACCATGGGTTGTCAAAGTAGATTGTTCATTACCTCAGTACTTCAACTGTCTCTATAGGTCCTTTATGGATGAATCTTGAATTTGTCCTGATGTTTTGTACCCTATTTAATGTTGAGAGTTTTTACTTACCTACTGAAAGTGCAGGGGATGATAAATCTATTATAGAATCTATTGGAAATGCGACTTGGATTGATATTTCTTTTTATATCCATACCATAATATTGAATAATACTTGAATTGTTGGTTTTTCATTAGTTAGAAATATCTTCAGTTCATAGTGTCACTTATTTCAGTGTTATACATTTAAGGGAAAAATTCTATAAAAACTCTTAATAAAATACACAACTGAGAGACCAATGGGAGTGTAGTTTATGATTCTTTCACATTTCTCTACACTAATTATCTCATGGGGGAGGTCAATTCATTAATTATTGATTCATGTAAATGTGATTTAAAACATTTTAACTCATGCACACTTTTATTAGTGGTCCATGTATGAAAATATTTTGATTTATAATATACCTTCTCTATCAAATCGTTGAAACCTATTAAAGAATTTTTCATGAGAGATCCACCTTATGAAGAATCCAATAAGTTTCTATCACTATTTATAAGCCCTCGATATAATAAGTTTAATAAATTATGATCATATATGTTGGTTTGATGTTGATGACTATAATTAAACTTCTAGAATCTGTCCCAATACCCATAAAGAGATTATCCATTTGCTTTCATTATGACATAAATCTTATTTGTTTACTATGTGATCCTTGAATCAAAGAATAAATTTTAAATAACTTCTCTCTATGACTCATACTTTCTTGTTACATCTCCAAGTTATCTTTTTCTACATCTATTCATTTGTTGAGGCCTCTAGGGAGAGTGGTAACTCCTTCCATTTTATTTGAGATTATGAAATTTCTATCAGTTTTGAAGGAAATTCATATGGTTCCAAATTACTTCAACTTATTGTTGGGATATTCACATACCAAAAAATGAAAAATAGGAAACATTTGGATTAGACCATGATTTAACTCAAAGTCTACTTGATTATTTGGCAACACCAATCAGTTATTCTAATAGTTAATGTTTTTTCCACCCAAATCTCTAATTGGTTGATTTAATTGAGTTAGGTTCTCTTCCATATTATTACTATTTTGTAAAAATCTATAAGAAGTATATGAGGATTATGAATTTATTATAAAATAGTAACAATCTCTATCTAAATTATAAATGATTATTAAATTTATAACTCAATCTAGGAGATTTCTCTCAACTTATGAATAAAAACCAAAGAGGTGATTTTATTTAGGTCTGATCAGGTGATTGAAAATATTTTAACCATAAAAATATAATAAAAAATAATTAAGGGTGGGGTGGAAGGAGGGTGTAGGGGGAAGGGGTGGGGGAGGCGTGGGGGGAAGGGGGTGTAGTGGGGGTAGGGGGCAGGAAGTGGGGGTTCTAGGGGATATAGGGGGGGGGGGGGCAGGGTTTGTGGGGTGGATGGGAAAGTGGGGGTAAAATCATAGAATTATAATATATATATATATATATCTTTTAAGGAACACATATTACTATTTTTTATTATCTTTATTAAAATAATTGTATTTTTTTATGAAATACATTTTACTTGTTTGGGTTTGGATTCTAAGGATCATTAAATCTAGTGGGATAATGCTTGGTTTGGGAATTTTTTGGCTTGATTAAACATTTATTTTAGGTAAATTCATTTCAAATTTATTTGCATTATTTTAGTTTTATTTGGTCTATCTCGATTGTAGTAGTGTTAGTTTAGTTCAATTAAATTTAGACTAAGCCAACTCTAGTTGGTTTAGTTTAGGTCTATAACTTTAGTTTCTTATTTTAGTGAGTAATTTTTTTTGGATTAGATTGATTTAGTTAGATCCTTGTTACTTTTTTCATGATACTAACATGCTAGTCTATAATAGATCCCTTTACCACTAACTCTATTTCATGAAATTAAACCACATGAGTAGGATTGGTCACAGAATTTATTAGTTTTGTGAAAAGAAAAATATTCCCATGAAAAGAGTGGAAAAGTTCCAATTTATTCTAAACTATCCTATCACTAGAGAAGATGAATTTTTTTTTACTCCACTAAAAATGTTCACCCAATAAATTACTAACACTTTTGAGGTTTTGAGATATATACATTTAGAATCCCAATAATGATAATAGATGATCCGAAATAAAATAAGTGGAAAGTTTTGCAAATAAAGTTGATAAGAAAGGGTATATTTCACTAGATACAATCAACCCACTCAATCACTTACCATGGAGAAACTTCACCCTCCATAGAGGGTGGGGGATGCTTCTTGTGGGGGTGGGAAGGGGTGGGGGGGCTGCTGGGGGTGGGGTGGGGGGAAGGGGTAGTAAGGGGTTGTGGGGGCTGCTGTAGGGTGTGGTGGTGATGGAAGGGGGGAGGGGGTCTAGGTGTGTGTGTGTGTTGGGGGGTGTGGGTGGAGGTGGGGGGTAGAAGTGGGGTGTGGGTTGGTATGGGGGAAGGCGGTCTAGGTGTGGGGTGGGGGTGTTGGGATGGGGGCAGGGGGTCTGGGTGTGGTGGTGGTGGTGGGGGGGGGGGGGGGGTGGGGGAAGGGGTCTGTGTGTGTGTGTGTATGTGGGGGGGGGGGGGGTGTTGGGGGCTACTTTAGGGAATTGGGGAGGGGGTATTGGTGGAGGTGTGTGTGTGTGGGGGGGGGGGGGGGCTCGGATGGGGGAAAGGGGTCTGGGTGTGTGGTGGGGGGATGCTTCCGGGGTTTGGTATAGGGGTAGGGGTGGGTGGTGGTTGGGAATGGGGAAGGGGGAAGGGGGTCTCGGTGTGTGTGTGTGTGTGTGTGGGGGGGGGGGGGGTGCTTCTAAGGGTGGGGGTCTGAGGGGGGTGGGGAAACTGGGGTGGGGGTTGGGATGGGGTCTTGGTGTGTGGGGGGTGCTGTTTCAGGGGTTGGGGGTTGGGGTGGCAGGGGGTTGGGGGGGTCCTACTGGGGGTGGAAGGGTGTTGTGGGGGCTGCTGTAGGGGGTGTGGGGTTGGGGGGAGGATGGGGGGGGGGGTGAAATGTGGCTACTATTGCTTTGGGGTGGGGGTTGGGATAAGGGTAGGGGGTCTGGTTGTGTGTGTAGGGGGGGTTACTATAGGGGGTGTAACAATATATCCAGTTTAGTTGGAAATAGATAAAAAGATGGACCAAGATGAAAAAAATGAATGTACCTTTCTAGCTCATACAATGAATCATATTACTTCTAAGAATAAAGATAAGGAAAAATAGAAATTCATCCTACCAAAATATATTCAAATATGAAAATATAAAAAGAAAAAAATAATTAAGGGTTCTAGACAATTTAGGGCCTTAAGTAAGGGATTTTTGGGGTTGAGATCCATTTCTCAGCCAAGTTTCTCTACCAAAATATCTACAAAACCATCCTTATTACTATATTGTATTTTGTATGCATCTTAGAAGAGGTAATTTAAGGTGAATAATGAATGAGGGAAAATGGTTAAGGTTGTCATGTCTATAAATTATGTAGAAATTAAATTCATCATGGTTAACCTGTATGAAACAATTGGGCACACAAGTGGTGAGTGTAGGGTTGTAGTGAACACAACATTAGTGGTTTTGGAAAAAATTATAGTGCCTTTCATGAGAAATTTTCCTTCATTATGTACAATATCACATTAGTATTCATTTAAAAAAAATATGGAAGACAAATTATAGGATAATTATAATAGTTTATCTTATCACATAATCGTTAGTATTACATCTTGATTCATGTATGATGCACCCAATTTGTGTATTCTTTTTTTATTATATATTTTTCATATATCTAACCATATTAATTAGTGTTATGGTATCATTTAATTATTATTAGGTTTATGTTTGTATTAGAACATCATGTTACAATAGTGGCGTTGTATAATTCATGATTTCAGTTATCTTGATTGGATGAAACCCCTATGGTATGCACTTGGGATTTATAGTTCATTCATGTACATAAAAAACTATCTATCATCACCTGTTATATTATTACCTTTTTCACTAATCATGGTCCACCCACTTAATTTTTTAGGTTTAATTAATAATGATTCATAATATCATTGGCATTTTTTTGAATTCTCTTAGGACCCGTTCATGTGTGTTGCAGAAACCACCACTGAAGGAGACGAAGTTTGGACTGATTTGGTTCACTTCCAATGGTTTAATGTGAGTTCTTTCCTTCATTATTTGATATCTCTTAGTTTATAATTGGGGGTTTTGTAATTTTAGATCCCTTGGTAATTTTAATATAGCGTGTTGATCATCGTTGAGGTGGTTTTGAGTCACCAGAGTCAATGGAGACTCACCACGTATACATAAGTAAGAATATATATAATAAGTTCTATCTTTATATGTATATACTCCCATAGAAGCACAATTATATATAAGGGGATAGGTGTGATTATGTATGTATATGGAAAATACATACGTGCGTGGGTGATAATGGGATTATCCATGTGAGCATATATATAAGGATCCTCTTGTGCGTGTTCAAGGCCATGAAGACATCTACAGAGGGGTTTGGAAGTCCTTATGTATATACAATTGTGAAAATTCCTGAAGGATGGATGTAGAAACTTAGAGTTTTCACTGATAAAATTATCAAGCACCAAGTGTGGTTGGACTCCTTTGAGGAAAATTCACTCTTCTATCCTCTTCAATTCAAGAATTTAAATTTCATTTAGCTGCCTTCTTAATTCTTCTTCTTTATATTATATTGAAATTATTGATAAAGTGTTAGTTAAAATAATTGTTTTTTTGATAAAAAAGTCATGGTTTTGTAACAAAAACCTCCAACAGAGGTGTGCTGTCTGTGAAAACTCACAGTGGTAGTTTATACTTTCATAGTTTTCTTGAAATTATTGTATTGATGTTTTCCTTATACTCAATGTCGTTGTTAGTCATAAATCACACATCGTACTATACCATTTTCATATCATTTAAGGCGTTTTCCCTCTGTTTATTAAAATTGTTGTTTGAACCAAAAAACCATTTAAGTGCCGTTAGACTTTTAAGATGGAATTTCCCAAGCAGGCCAGTGTTGTAATGACCAAGTCACCCCTAAGTGACCCCCCATTGATCTTATAAATGGAATTACCAGGTTTTAATGAATTGAATGAGTTAAATGGAACCAATCATGGTTAACTTTGCACACGAGAGGTAATTCATCATGTAGTGAATTATGTAATGGTTATGCCTCCTTTCTAAAGTTGAATTAGATGTAATGAAATAAATAGTGACTTATTCATGGTGACTTGAAGGACACTTTTGAAATGTCTTAAGGGAAAGTGATAAATGTCCAATTATAACCAAATACCTCCTAAGTGTTTCAATTAAAGGTGATTTTTGAAAAATAAATAGGTTTATTAATGATCATGTTATTTAGTATTGGGATGTACATATCAATCTGAATATTGTTTCTTTATTGTTGGTTATAGATTTATGTATCATTTATCATGTATAGTTGAAACACTACTAACTTATATATAATAAGCCTTTATATCTCATTTTCACCACTATTTTCTTATAGGCGGTTTCTTATAATGAAGACGGTTCTATCCACCACCATTCATGACAGTGAGTTCACCATCAGATTTGGGTAAGGTTTAATCCGTTTTTATTCTTTGGACTAATTTTAATTAGGGAATTTGTGATTGTGGGTTACATATATTTTTTCAGTGCATTTTGGATTTTGTTGAGGTGTATTCGAGTCACTGTTGATGAAGGCTTACATGTGTATGCATAGTTAGGTCTATACATATATAAGTCCCCCTTTATATATATTCACTCATGGTAGTATGAGTATATATATTGGATCTAGGTGTGATAATAAAAAGATATGAAAAATGCATTCATGTTTTAGTGTAAAGGGGTATATGCAAGTATAATCATGTATATAATAACCCCCTTGTGCATATTTGGCCATGAAAATATGTACGTAGGGTCTAGGATTCCTTATATATATGTGAAGTTTCATATGCATGCATTTATAAAAAAGTAATATTCATGTTTTCATCGTCAAAAGAAATGCGCCAAGAGGTTGAGGTAGCTTCCATTTTCCTAAACATTTAATTTGAATTCAATAATTTCCTGATTATTTTAAAAACATGTTTCTATAATTGATTTATTGTTTTAAAAAATGGTTTTCTAATAACCACTAGATTTTTCAAGGAATAATATTAATATAGACCTTGAAATTATTTATTGACCTTGTTTAAAGAGGTTAACAAATGCTAGTAGTTTCTAGATACTAGGATGAGAGATATAAAAATCATACATTGATCATCCTTAGATACTTTCATGATCTCATTCAACTTCCCATCAAAATCATTATAAAAGACCACTACTTAATTTTACAAATCTATTAGATCCAATACCATGCATCCTAAAATATTCTCTGTTATCATGGAACTCACCCATAATATTCCTCTTTAAATCTTTCATATGGAATGGTGTGAACATATCATACTACAGGGACTGAATCTATAAGGATACATAATTCAATTTTGAGTGAAATTGATCAACTACACTATAAAAAACTAGAACAACTGAAGGTTCTGAGGTGCAAGTTATATAGGGTTGAAACATTTTGATGAACTCAAACTAGCTTAATAAAACACATTATAAAGTGTGTAGGATTCCTTTCATTTTTTTCATAAAATACATAACCTCATCAAGAACAACTTAAGACATGTCTAATTGCACGATTGAAATATTTTCTAACATGTACCTTTGAGATACACCCATAACACCAAGATCATTAAACTTAGATATAGTAGTATAAAAAACCATAAAATATCTAACTAGACTATTCACATCCTTAAGATATTTGAAACTTACTTCAGAAACAAATTTTTGAATAGGATATATTGATTTAATATTCCTAAGCAACTTCTTTTGGGTAGTCATTAACCCAACCAACTTGTCATAATCAACCTTGGGAATATATGAATTCTTATGTTCTATAATCTCAATAATTATTATAATTTAACTCATGTTTCAGAGCCTTATAATCTCCTCAAATATTATCAAAATCATTTAGAATATCTGAGGAAAAATATTACATTTTATAACATTATGAGATCTTACTAATAGAGGGTGATTCCTCATGCACAATAGGAGGTGGTGATGGTATAGGTGGTGTATGAGAATGTACAACAGATGTCATAACTACATCATCAGTTCTATCTACATAAGCAACTGATATAAGGAAAATTGGATTCACTGAATTATGCTTATCCTTCTATTTAGATATTATTTCTCCAGGTTAAACAAAAGTAATAGTCATAATTGGCCATTCTTTAAGAAGATGAAATTTTTTCTAAATAATTTTTTTTATCCCTGTTGAACTCCTTCAAGGGGTGTGTGGGGTGGGAAGAGGGGAGGGTGGGTGGGTGTGTAGGTGGGGGAGAGAGGGGGAAGTGGGGTGTGTTGGGGGAAAGGGGGGGGTGTGAGGGGGTTGTGTAGGTGGTGGGTTAGGGGCAGTGGGTGTGCTTGGGGAAGGGAGAGGGGGTGTGCAAGTGGGGGGGGGGGGTAGGTGGTGTGCAGGTGGGGGGTAGGGGGTCTGTGGGGGGGGGGGGGTAGGGGGAGGGGGAGTGCAGGTGGGGGTAGGGGGTGTGCTAGGGGAAGGGGGAGGGGTGTGTAGGTGGGGGGGGGGGGTGTGCTCGGGGAAGAGGGAAGGGTGGTGCGAATGGATACATTGGACATAAAACCATTATTGGTTCGTTTGGGCTGATAAACAAACAATTAACCCCTTAACACAATTTCCTTTAGTTTCCCAAACCAATACTAATATAAACATAAACTCTAAACTACATACCTAGGACACAGAATACATTGATACCATTCTAAAATGACCAAAACCACTGACACCAAATTAGGACAGGTGATGATTTGGGTGTTCCACCCTAAGACTTCCTCTAATTTCTACCAGAAATTTTTTTTTTCTAGAGAATATTTGAATATGCAGGTAACCTTTTTTTTTCTGGAATGCATAGGCTGTTTCAGGGTGGTGTCCAAGAGGGAGGGGCATGGCAAGGGGGGAGGGAAGGAGGTGTTCAGGGGGGAGGGGGGAGGTGTGGGAGTGTACAGGTGGGGAGGGTGGGGGTGTCCAGTGTCCAAATGGGAGGGGGAGGGGGTGTCCAGGAGGGGGGAGGGGGGCTTTGCTGGTGGGAAGGGGGGATACATGGGGGTTGTTCAGGGGGCCTTTGTAGGGGGAGGGGGGGGGGGGTGCTGTCTAGGGGGCATTGCAGTGGGAGGGGGATTCTGGGGGGAAGGGGTACGAGGGGTATGAGGGTGTAGGTGGGGAGGGGGTGTCTAGGAGGGAGGGTGGGGTGTACCATAGGGAGGGTGGGGGTGTCCAATGTTCAGGGGGAGGGGGGAGGGTGTGCAGGAGGGGGGGGGGGTTATGTAGGGAGGGGGTTTCCAATGTCCAGGTGGGAGGGGGTGTTCAAAAGGGTGGGTTCTACAGGGGGAGGGGGTGTATAGGATGGAGGGGTCTGTAGGAGGGGGGGGGGGCTCTCTAGGGGGGCTTTGTAGGGGGAGGAGGGCTGTCCAGGGGAGGCTTTCCAGGGGGAAAGGGTGTGATGGTGCAGGTGGGGAGTGGGTGTATAGGAGGGATGTGGGTTTATGTAGGGTGGGGGTGTCTAGTTTCTAGGTGGGAGGGGTCTATCAGGGGAGGGGGTGTCTGGAAGGGAGGGGTCTGTAGGAGGGGGGTGTTGTCCAGGAGGGGGGCCTTTTAGGGGGAGGGGGGCTGCATGGGGGTGTGGGTTGCCCAATGGGTATTTGTATGGGGAGGGGACTGTCTAGGGGAGGATTTGCAGGGGAGGGACTGTTGGGGGGGTAGGGGGTGGGTACAACATGGAGGTGTTTTTTTGGGGGGGGGGGTGTCCAGGGGAGAGGGTGGGGCTATTTTTTGGGGCGGGGGGGGGGGGGGGGCTATCTAGGGGGAATTTGCAGGGGGGGGGGTGGATGTCTAGGGGGATTTGCAGGTGGGGGGGGGGGGGGGCTATGAGGGGGGGGGGTGGCAACTATAAGGGGAGTGGGAGGGGGGCTGTCCAGGGGTACTTTGTAGGGGGTTGGGGGGTTATAGGGGGTGTTATACTGCAAGGAGAGTGGGGGGGGGGATAATTTTTATGGATTTTCAAACTCTATAGACTTGGTTTCTAACCGTGTCTATAGGTCTATTTCCTAAGTTTGTAATCATGGTTATAGGTCTAATTCCATGGTTTGAAACTATGGAAATAAAGTGTGTCTGACCTCTGGTATAGCCAAGTTCTAAACTGTGGCTATAGTGATATTTCCACGTTTTCAACCGTGGATATAGGTCTAGGCCTATATCCACTCCAAACATAGCCACAAATCCTCAAACTGTGTTTATTACCTATAGCCACAGTTTGAGGTCCTATAGCCACGATTTTAAACTGTGGCTATAACCTAATGTTTTATTATTGTTGTCTAGTGATGAGTCTAGCATGGTGGTTTGGCGGTTGACTATGTCTTAACCTCAACAATTACTCATCATTACTAGTGACTAGCGGTGACTAATAATCATTCAATTTCATCATCTATCTCCGAATATAAAATACATAGAGAGAACATGAAATTCATTAGTATCATTGAAACATGATTTTGTGATCATTAAAACAAGGAGTTACACAATTATAACAACACTTTTAGTCCCCATCATCATCAACATTAACAAAATTATAATCTATTTGATTTATAAAAACTAATGTATAAATAATTAGATTAAAATTAAACAAAATATTCTCATATATAGAATCCTCATTCTTTTGTGTGTATCTAAAGACAATTTCCTTCTTCTCAACTTAGTAAAAAACCTTTGGTTTCTCAATTCCAACTCTTAAAAATTTAAATAAAGGAATAATTATATTTATGTAATTTTAGTATAAGTAATTATAATCCTATAAAAAAGGTGGAATGTGATTTTGGAATGATCTATTATTTACCTGCCTTAATCTGAGATAATCGATTCAGTTTATGATCCATATATTATGAAATTATGTTTTGAATAGTGATACACAAGATGATCAATCTCTTTGTGAACACCAGGAAGGACCAATAGTGAGGTTCCCTCCTATCAATTTTATCAAAAATTATTGTAATGTGTGTAAAATGGAACTATTTATAGTAATATAATAAAAAAATATCTTAATAACGCAGTACTCATAGATGTAGTTTTATTTATATTTAATCATAAAGAGTAAAATAAAAAACAATAATGATGTCTACAGGTTAACTTATATTAATAAATGAGTTTAAATTCTCCATTTCAACTTAGAAAACATTCAATTTTAATCTATAAAAATGTATCCAATAATATTATTTACCTCTCAAAATAGTTATTATATATTTATAAATTAAACAATAATTACATATTGTTCACTCCAACTATCTCAAAAACCCCACTAACTACCATTATAATTATTGTTTAAGGACCAGAGCATCTAGAATTTTGCTTCTTTGTATTTTTTCGTGTATAATAAAATAGAAACACTTCTTTAATAATACTAAAATCCCCATTTTGAATGACTAAATCAATAAAATATATAGTTTATTGCATTTTAAATCCCAAACTGTTCATATTATTCTCTCTCAATATCATCTTACTCACTCAGTTCAAGAAACCTCCCCTCACTAGTAGTCTTAAATTCATTTTTCAGAATCTTTATTACCAAAAATGATTAATTTTGTAATTCAAAGGTAGATGAAATGATTTACCAAAGATAAGTATACATGGATACATTCTAATGGGATTATTAAAATAACTTTTATAATCCTTAAATAACCCATAATGTTTCAATAACCAATACTTCCTATTACTGCCTAATTTATTTCCTAAAATTTGTTTCATATTTCTGTTTTAAACCCCATCTTGACCACTAGACTATGGATAACATGTGGGTCCAAATTTAAGCATATAACTATACCTATCCAAAAACAAATTGATTAAATAATTCTAAATATTATTTCCACTATCAATGATACATGCCTTAAGAACTCCAAATATTGAGAAAATATTCTTCTTAATGAATTTAACAACACGAATTGCTAGATTATGTTTAATTTCTTTAAACTCGACCCATTTAGAATAATAATTGATTGAAACTAAAATAAACTCTTTCCCATGAGAAGATGAGAATATTCCTTTAAAATCCAATACCTAATAATCAAAAATATATAAAACCAAAATTATTTTTTGAGACATGTCTTTCTTTCTTCCATCATTTTTACTCTTTGGAATTTATCACTTCTGACCACCAAACTCCTAACATCCATGTAGAGAGTTGTTCAAAAAAAAAAATATTTGTGGCTTTTTTTGAGTTTTCCTACCTCTTATATGGTTTTCTCCATATGTATAAGTGTGAAAAATCTATAAAAAATTAATAATATCTTACTTGGGCACACATATCCTCTAAATCCCATCATAAAACCTTCCAAAAAGTAGTGGGTGATCCAAAAATAGTATTTCAGATCTGGAATAATTTTTTTCCATTGGGTTTGAGTGAAACCACTTTTCAGGATTTGTGAATATAAAAAATTCACAAAATAGAAAAACCAATAATATTATATTAATTTATGAAAAATTAGTTTTCTATCTAGAAATAATGAATTTATTTCCCTCAGATTGTTGTTATATGTATTTTAAAACTTAAAAAGGTGATATGAAATTAAGTTTCCTCCACCATGCTTGTCACTAATATCTGTATAAAATTATTTTAAAATAAGAATCCACATAATGTGTCTATGATTAGACACTTTCTTTGATATATGATATTTTATGGATAATTGTTTTGTAATCATAATGAATTTGGATAAAAAAATTCCTATGATTTTATAGGGAAAATACAATATCTAATAGATCCTTATTAGTCATGGTGAAGTTATTTTTGGAATAATATAAAAATATACTAGTATAATATTTCACTTGAAGAATCCTTTATTTTATTTATCATAAAAAACCCAATCTTCTAGGGCAGTAGCATCGCACACAATCTTAATGGAAAATTCATAATTAGGGATAATGATGACAGATAGAGAAGTCAATTTTTCCTTAAGAAGATTGAAAGAACCAAGGAATTTATCACCAAATAAATAGGATTTATCCTTAAATAAAAATGTATGTGATGTGTTAGTAATAATTCAAATTATTTTCTAATATTTGATTGAAATTGGAATTCACAAGGAAACTCCTAACACACTTGATATTTCCAAGAGGAGGTAACTTATGAAAAACATCAATTTTAGTACTTTCTAACCAAATTCTCTTCATAGAATCCTTTTATAGAAGAAAAATTAATTTTATGATAATTAATTAACATTTTCCTAATTCAATAAAAGTTTCATATCTTAATACTTATGAAATATTAATATAATGTTCATTAATAAGAACTCATAATTATTCCCAATAATAAAAAAACATACCTGAATACCTCTATCATACTCTTAATAAATTATAAAATATGGTCATTATACATATTTTAAATTTTTATGGGAGGAAAAAAACCAAAGGTAATTATCAAAGAGTAAATTTTTCTATAGGTATATGTCAATGTGGTTTTTAATCTTCAAGAGATGTGGGTTTTTTTCGTAACTAGAATATCCATAAAAAAACATTGGAACTCATTTATAGCCAACCTCTCAAGAATTTAGTCTAAAAATGATAAAATAAAATAATCTTTACAAGTGATAGATTTTATCTTTTTTCTTCTAATTTATATTTAATATACCTCTTCTCACATTCTTCATTTTATTTTTTTTTTCATTTTTCTCCTTAGTTAAAATAGTGGCGCTAAATTTTTTTGGTGTGACTTGAATTGGATTAACCTAAGGTATGTCTTATATTTGGAATATGATTCCTAATACTAAAATCTTGATAAATTCGTCCCTAAAAAATTTTATACTTGAACTATGTCTCATTTGTTTCTCAACTCTTGGTTTTTTATCAAGATCCCAAAGGATTTTATGTGTGAATAATGATGGATGAATTCCATTTACATTAGAAATAATCCAGTGAATAAATTTTTTTTCTCTTTTAAGAAAAAAAACAAAAAAACCCCTTTAATTTTCATAAACTCAAATAATATAATGGCCTAGAGTATAGAATACACAAACAGACATGAATATTTTAGTTGATATTTAATTTGTGCGAGATCCACTTCTGGTTTTTGTTTGCCAGAGGGTAGAAATTTTGGATGAGGTGTGATAAGGTACTCAATAAACTACTTAAAAAATATTGGAATCTAGAAATGAATTATCCCACACTATTATCTACAATATAATAATTCATAAAATTTAGAATTTTTATCCAGTATTAGTATATTTTTCTAAGTAAACTAATAAATATGTACTATTAAATCTCCCTCATAATCACTTACATCTTCCAATTCTTACTAAAATAAATTTCCATGAAGGTTTTTTAAAATGTTAGCTCCTTATAAAGTTTTTCAATGATTCCTTGGAATTATTATACATTTAAAGACTCAGATCTTTAAAGGATTTTTTTTCTTAAATTCTTTTGAATTTTAGAGTCTGCAGTTTCTGACAGCACCTGATTCCGAGGCCCAATGTTCCTAGAATAAATTTCTAAAGTTTTTTTCAGGTATGTTCAGTAAACGTGCGTTTGGGTTTTTATATCTTTTGAACCAGTGCTCAGAATTGAAATCTGAAGACACCGATGAACTCGCAATGACATTATTCACTTAAGGGGACCTTTACCGCAGTTTCATTTTATACATGATGAAAGTTATAATTTGGGGTTCCAATTAAAATTGGAAGTTTAAATAAAAATGTGTGTACAACACATTTTTATTTTGAAAGGTGGTTTAAGTCTCTTGGTGGAGGTTAGGGGTGGGGCCCACTACAAACTAACTTCCCCTGGGAGGATATAACTTGGGGTGGGTCCCACACGAGCTCTAACCCTTCAACTTCCCCTCAAACACCCCATTAACTTCCCTTATTTAATTTGAAATCTCCCCTCATTAATTGGGACTCTCCACCTCCTCTAAGATTTGAATTTAAATCAATCTTAAGAATTAATTAAATGAGTCGCCTCATTTAATTAAACACTACCATGTGTTGTTGTGAGAAAGGATTTATAGAGACACATATATTTTCTTTTGGGGTTGGCTTAATCTTTTGGAAAGGCTGGAAGAGTGGAGAGCTTCATCCTTCCAACGAAGAACCACAGAAGAACGACGAACATCTCCTTCGATCTTCGGCCAAGCCAAAAGAGAAGGAGCTGCCCGCAAGGAACATCGACGACGCACCATCCTCAGTTCCTTCTTCCCCAACCTCAACTAATTAACACCGCCACCCCACGACTTCGTCTACGAACGACAAACGAGGTATGGGTTTGTCTTGTATAAATTAAATCTTCGTTCCTCGTTTTTATACTGTTCGATGTTGGCCATTTGTTATTACCTTACGCGGAGGGAGCAGACCGAACAAACATGACCCGATGACCCTCCATTGATTTTTCTTGAGTTGATGATGGTGGAAGAACCAGTTGGGCATGGTGTTATCGCACTGTGTTTGAGGAAGGAAGGGGCTGTGGCCATGCGGGCCGCGACGGACGGAAGAAGCAGTGACCATGTGAAGGAAACTGAGGCCCGCAACTGCGGGCCGATTGCTAGAAAACCGGATGGCTACGGCTCGCCGGGTAGAAGACTTCGACACCCCTTGGCACTGCACTGTGGAGAAGACCGTGGTGCACGCTGGGCGGGCCGCTTCGGCGGTCGAACCGGTTGGCTGCCTGCCGGCCGGGCGGAAGAAACCACGACACTGCTCGGTGTCGCACGGGAGGACTGCTGCCCGCTGTGCGGACTACTCGTGCTGAAAAAAACTTCCGTCTTCGGCCGGTCGGGCAACAATGAGGGGCGGCACCGCTCGGTGCCACCGGGCGATCCGAACCGGCCCACGACCCGGGCCGAGTCCGTGGGAGGGCCGCACCGCACCCGGCCAGGCCGACCCCCTAACCAGGTCGGACCCACCGGGCCAGGTTCTTTGCTGGGCCGTGCTCCACCGGGCGGGGCCGACCCCCAGCCAGGTTGGACCCACCAAGTCGAGTCGGGCCGACCCGCCAACCCACTGGGCTTGACGGGCTGGGCCCATTTAGCTTAAACGCGAATAACTTCGAGATCGCGCGTCCGATCGACGCGCCATCTGCGGCACTGGGATTCTCGCGATGAGGTGGTCCTTTTGCGATACTCTAAGTGAGTTCTGGAAAAATTGGGAAAAGGGTTGGGTTTTGAACGAGTGTAATTCCAACCAGGCCCCTAGAATGAAAAACCCAGTAACTCTCAGACCGGGCGTCCGATTGACGCGCCGTCAGTCGCGTTGGGTTCATTTTGATGAGACAGAACTTCTGGATACATCAACTCTGGACTTCATGATAGTTGATGTTTCGACCCCTTTGCTCGAGGAGCAGACCCTCCCAGAATCGAGCGTGCTGTGTGAGGGAACCCTAGAGCTGGCTGCGACTGCGATGAATACAGTACAGGGATCCTCCGTGGGTTCGACAGCGATGACTACCGTACTGGGATCCCCCGTGGGTTCGACGACGATAAATACTATTCTTGTATCCTATGTGGGTCCGACAATATTGACCACTATACTTGTATCCTATAAAGACCCATACTTTACATACATTGTTAATAATTCAAAATTTAAGTACACTTATTAAAACATATAACAAAACCATGAAAGGACCGTATAGGTATAGTGTCTTTAGAAACTAGGAAACATAAACAACTGGTTCATAAAGCATCTACATTGTCTCTCATTTATTTCATCATATATAGAGTCCCTTTTGGAATATCCTACTTAATAACCTTATTCCTGACCTGGGGAAAGAAAACATACAAAAGGGTGAGCTCAAATTCTCAGTATGGGTAAACAAAATAAATATCAATCACATCATATTCATAAGAACATAAAATTTTGGAAATCTTAACCTGGAAAAGAGATTATAATTTCATAATCATGGGATAAATCATAGTAGTGAATTATAATCCCAATAATCATAACATAAAACATGAAACTTTGTGGCAAACACACATAATCACATATAATTAGTGGAATTCATAAAAAGACTTAAATTACATTTATTTGAGTATTTATAACATCAATTATGTTAATATTTCATTAATAAGATAATTAATGCATCATCATTGTGTCATAAATAAATTAACTTATCTAATGTCTGAAAATTATAAATAAAATACCATTATGTAGGAAATATTTTTAAATTTCTAATTAATATTTATAGTCGAATTTATCTTATGTATAACCCTATATTAAAAATGTTTTAGTTATTAAACTTTGATTTTAACTATTTTAACTCTTCTTTAAATAAAATAATATTAAATTTTCTAATCTAATCCAAGTGGACCTAAATGGACATATTTTATTCCTAAGGTTGTTTTTTGTCAAATTACACTTATCCAATAGAATTAGGACATGTTTTAGGGTACTAATAATATCATTTTTACCTTTAATTACCCTATTTAATTTTAACTATGGTAAAAAAAGAATAAAGTTACTATTCACCAAAAATTATTTTCATATCATTGAACAACATTTTAGTCCTTGATATTAACCATGTCTCTCATATTTTTGAAATTCTACTCACAGAAGCTGTAAAATTAAGTTTTATGTGAATTTGCAAATTCTCCGAGGTGGGTAAAAGACGGTGAAAAGTTCAGTAAAATTTTTATATATCTAAAATTATTATAAAATGACTCCAATAAATTACTTCGAACATATATAAGTATTATGTATCAATTTTTACCTATAATAAATTTAAATAAAATAAATAATTATTTAAATAAAAAGTCAGTTTTTAAATAGTAACCCAGTGTTTTCACTATTCATCAAAAATTGAAAGTTTTAAGAAAAGTACGAAAATTTCACCCTAGGATAATTTCGATATTCCGAATCCAATAATGATGCCAATTTTGAAAAATAAAAATTATAAAATTTCTAAAAGTGGGTATTACTATTTATAACAGCTAGTTTTAATAATATTTTAATACCATATCATTGTTTAGTGAAACTCGGTATTTCGTACAATGCAAGCTATCGAAGAAGGTTACGATTGCGTGTAAAGCAAGACAATCTATTGTTGTGTGTAGTGAACGATTCCTTTGATGATGTATATAACATAAAAACAAAATATTTCTCATAAAAATCTCGGGTGTTACATTGTACCCCCCTTAAAATGAATTTTGCCCTCAAACTTCATCACTTTGTAACAAAAAGATGAGGATACCTCTCCCTCATCATATCCTCAAGATCCCATGTAGCTTCTTCTAATTGGTGGTTCCTCTATAAAACCTTCACCAAGCGAGTAGTCTTATTCCCTAGGAATTTTTTGCTACGATCCAGAATCTCTATCGGCTGTTCTTCATAAGAAAGATCTTGCTCCAGCGGTACAACTTCTGAGCTGAGTACTTGTGAAGGATCATGTATGTACTTTCTCAGGAGAGATACATGGAAAACATCATGAACTTGAGAGAGATTCAGTGGAAGCTCCAATCGGTAAGCTACCTTCCCAACACGATCCAGTATTTCGAAAGGACCGATATACCTAGGGCTCAACTTTCCCTTCTTTCCAAATCTCATTACTCTCTTCCAAAGAGATATTCCTAAGAACAATTTATCACCCACTTCAAACTCTAGGTCTTTTCCTCGTTTGTTGGCATAACTTTTTTGTCGACTATGAGCTGCTCTTATGTGTTGTTGAATAGATCAGACCTTTTCTACCAACTCATCAACAAGATCAGGTCCTAATAGCTTTCTTTCCCCAACTTCATCCCAGCAAGTTGGAGTCCTGCATTTCTTTCCATAGAGAGATTCATAAGGATCCATCTGAATACTGGAGTGAAAGCTATTATTATAAGAAAATTCCACCAAAGGTAGGTATTGATCCCAACCACCTTTGAAATCCATAGAGAAAGCTCTCAACATATCTTATAGAGTTTGAATTGTCCTTTCAGACTGACCGTTTGTCTGAGGATGATAAGAAGTGCTGAAACTCAACTCTGTATCCAGAGTATACTGAATACTTCACCAAAAATTTTAGGTAAACCTTAGATCCCAATCAGATATAATGGAAATTGGTACACCATGCAATCTTACCACTTCTTTTACATATATCCTGGAAAGATGATCTAGAGAGAAATCCTCTCTAATAGCAATGAAGTGTGCCGAATTTGTAAGACGATCAACTACGACCCAGATAGCATTATTACCTTTGGATGTTTTAGGAAGTCCAGTGACAAAGTCCATAGTGATGTTTTCCCATTTCCATTCAGGTATGGGTAATGGTTGTAACATCCCCTTTGACTTTTGTCTCTCAGCTTTAACTTGTTGACAAACCAAGCATCGAGAGACATATTCAGCAACATCTCTTTTCATGTCATCCCACCAGAAGTACTCTTTTAGGTCCTTATACATCTTCTTGGTTCCATGATGAATAGAGAATAAAGAACTATGAGCCTTATCCAGAAAATCCTTCTTTAATTCTATAATGGGAGGAACACAAACCCGATTCCTGAACCTTATTATCCCATCACAATCAAGGTTGAATTTAGGAACATTTCTCACCTTCTTTTGTAACTCTACATCTTCTTTCTGTGCCTCTTGAATCTTCACATGTATAGATGGTTGAACATTCATTTGAGAAAGATACAATTTTTCCCCTTCCATTATAATTCCATGATCGATCCTTTGTAAATCCGTAAATATTGGATCTTTTGTGATCCTCATCATGGATAAGCTAGCATGGTCTTGTTGACTTAATGCATCTTCCACCTTGTTTGCTTTCCCAGGGTGATAATGAATTGAGCAGTCGTAATCCTTAATCAGATCCAACCATCTTCTTTGGCACATATTCAGATCCTTTTGAGTGAAAATATACTTTAAACTTTTATGATCAGTATAAATATCACACCTTTAACCATAAATATAATGCCTTTAAATCTTTAATGCAAAGATTACCGCAACTAACTCCAAATCTTGAGTTGGGTAATTTTGCTCATGGATTTTCAACTGTCGTGAGGCATAAGCTATCACCATATCATTTTTCATGAGAACACACCCCAATCCCTTCTTGGATGCATCACTGTAGATAACAAACATTTCTACACTACAAGGGAGTGTGAGCACAGGTGCACTGGATAAACTTATTTTTAACTCCTTGAAATTATCTTCACATTCCTCTGCCCAAAAAAACTTAACTCCTTTCCGAGTCAATTTGGTGAGAGGGTTAGATAATCATGAAAAATATTTCACAAAACGTCGATAATATCCAGCCAAACCAAGAAAACTTCGGATCTCAGTTACTGTTGTCGGTCTCGACCATCTTTCGAAAACCTCTATTATTGCTGGATCCACAAATATACCTTCTTTTGAGATTATGTGACCTAAAAATGCATCTTTTTGAAGCCAAAATTCACAATTGGTAAATTTGGCATAATGATTCTCCTTTCTCAGGGTCTTCAATACAATTCTCAAGTAATCTTCATGTTCTTCCTTGCTCTTTGAATAGACAAGAATAACATCTATAAAGACTACAACAAACTGATCAATATAGTCTCTAAAGACTCTATTCATCAGATCCATGAATATAGTAGGGGCATTAGTAAGAACAAATGGAATCACTATAAATTCATAGTTTCCATACCTTGTACGAAAAGCCATCTTTGGTATATCCTCCGTTTTGACCCTTAATTGATGATACCCTGAATGAAGATAAATCTTGGAAAAGTATTGAGATCCACGTAGTTGTTCAAATAAGTCATCAATGCGTGGGAGAGGATATTTGTTCTTGATCGTGATCTTGTTAAGTTCTCGATAATCAATACAGAGTCTCATTGATCCATATTTCTTCTTAACAAACAGAACAGGTGATCCCCAAGGTGATGCACTAGGGTGTATGAATCCTTTATCAAGATTCTCTTGGAGTTTCTTCTTCAATTCCAGCAAATCAATTGGGGCCATTTTATAAGGTGTCTTTGAAATAGGTAAAGCACCCGGTACGAGTTCTATTGGAAACTCAACTTCATGATTTAGTGGAAGACCAGGCAATTCATCCAGAAAGACATCATCAAACTCCTATACAGTGGGAATATTCTTAATCGTGAGTTTCTCACCAACCATTTGAGATAAATAACCTTCATTGAGTGGAATCAAGACCCGTAAGATTGAAGAAATTTCTACTGGAAGGTTATGTTCATCCTTGCATCGATAGACGATCATAGATTGATCTGGAATATGAAATCTGACTTCCCTTATTTGGAAATTGATATGAGCTCCATAAAAATAATGCCAATACATGCCAAGAATCACATCAAATTCCACTATAGGAAGGATCACACGATTTGCAGGAAGTACTTTCCCAAAAACATCAATCGGAGAAGAATTATAAACTTTTGATGCGACTGTTGTGCCATTAGGAGTTGTCACAGCTAACTCAACATCTAATTATTGATGTAATATGACGATACCCTTAGAAAATTCTTCAGAAATAAAAGAGTGTGTGGATCCAGAATCAAATAAAACATTTTCTACTTTAGAGTGGATGGTAAGTGTACCTTTCAAAACTTTGTTATCATAATCCACATCGCTGATAGAAATTGCATGTGACATTACTTTGTCTTTAGCCTTAAGATTATGTTGACTTAGATCATCATCAATGAACCTTGGATTAGGGAATTGATTAGCATAATGCACCATTTCCTTGCACTTGTGACATTGAAGTGTAGGAGGTGCACTCTGTGTGGCCTTTTCTTTGTTCGCATCAATAGAAATATTCTTCCCATCATTGCGACATTCAAATGCCTGATGACCTTCTTTTCCACATTTGAAACATTTACTTGTCCCTTTAAGACAACTCCTTCCACGTTTCTTTCCACACTTTGAGCATAAGGGAAAACTCATCTTATTTTCAGCGTGGTCTTTATATTTTCCTTTGAATTCTAGTTTCCTCTTCTTATCAAACCTATATGACTGATGGGTTACTCCAATCTCTATCTCAACTTTGAGTGCACATCGAACAATTTCCTCATAGCTATTGAAGTCCCTTAGGGCTAACTCCCTTCGAAGACTTGGTTTTAAGCCACTAAAGAATCGATCAATCTTACTCTCAGGTTGGATAACAATCCCAGAAGCGTACCTTGAAAGTCTTGTATAATTTTCTTCATAGGTACCAAAAGATTCATCATCCTTTTGCTTCAGTTCAAGAAACTCCTTCTCTATATTTGTTCGAAGAATACGAGGGAAGTACTTATTGAAAAATAAGTTCTTGAACTCATCCCATTCCATGGACACAATTTCATCTCTTGGCCTCATATTCTTGATAAGATTCCACCATTGATCAGCTTCACCTTCCAAACGATATACTGCTAAGATGACTTTATCATGTTCAAAAAATCGAAGAACTGAAAATATCTTTCTAGTAGTAATGATCCATTTTTTAGTAACTAATGGATCAATAGACCCGTTGAATGAGGGTGGACGCTGCCTCATGAAGGATTCAATAGAATTTTTCTCCTTATTTTGCTTGTTTGGAAGTCCTGCATGATTCATAGCTTGAGAAAGTTGTGTGATAATGGATAAAAGATTTTTCATTCCAGCTCCCATAACATTTGGTTGCTTAGGGGGACAATCATTGCATTGCCCGTTGCATTCCGCATTACCACGGTTCCTTTGGGTTCCATCCATTGACTAAAACCAAGAAGAATAGTGTGAGCAATACTAATTATAATAGGAAAACCACATAATCAAGAATAAAACTTTACACTTAAGGTCTTATCTTAGGTTATTCATGGCCATTTATAAAACACTAAGATTGTGTTCTATGCTTAGATATATCATTAGGGTTCTTACTAAGGCTTTCGCATCCTATTTTCTAAAGGTTGACTATACCTTTCCTTTGATACCAACTATAACGACCCATACTCTACATACATTGTTAATACTTCAAAATTTATGTACACTTATTACAACATATAATAAAACCATGAAAGGACTGTATAGGTATAGTGTCTTTAGAAACTGGGAAACATAAACAACGGGTTCATAAAGCATCTACATTGTCTCCCATTTATTTCATCATATCTAGAGTCTCTTTTGGCCTATCCTACTTAATAACCTTCTTCCTGACCTGGGGAAAGAAAACATAAAAAAGGGTGAACTCAAATGCTCAGTAAGGGTAAACAAAAGAAATATCAACCACATCATTTGGAATACACACATAATCATAGAGAATCATTTCTTATTAGTCAACACTCATTTCCAAGACTATCTTAGAAGACAAAGTCCATTTCTGAACCGAGTTCACTCCTCGTTTCAGTCCTGTTTCACTGAACCAGTTTAACCTTCCATTCCATCCATGTCTATCTCATGAGATATAAATATTTACCCAATTCATTAGAGGGAGATATAGGTCCCACCCATCTCATAATGAAACCATTCCTATGCGTGCCACAAAATCATAAATCATACATCATAGCATAACCCATGTAATAAAAATGAGATTATTAAACATCATTCCATCATAAGATAAAAGGACATCATAAAAATAATTCCATCATAAGATAATCAAATCAATGTAAAAATAGGGATATAAATAGAACCCTATATTATCTTAGATGGAAAATAATTTTTATAAAATGCTTGAATTCCTTTCTTGAGGAAAATATCCTTTCTACTTCAAAAACATGTTTCCTTTAAAATGTCTTACAATTTTAAACTAAAAGAAGTTGATTAAAAAATAAACTTTGAAACATGTAAAGGAAGATTCATGGAAATAATGTTCTAAAATTCCATTCAAGCCGTATAAGTTTAAATAAAACATTCTTCTCATACTTTGGCCGAAAAAGTCAAAAAGTACCTCGTACTAAAAATGAAAAAAGATTCCTTTCACTTATTTTAATAAAAACTCACTAATGGGTAAAATTGGATTTAAAAAATTGTAGGTGGAAGGAAGTAATATTACATATTGGAGAAACATGGATATGGATGATAAATATTCCCCCGTAAATTCTGAAGTATAAACAATCTCAGATAAAAATGAGATTGTGAGATTTTCCCTTACCTTAGGTCTGACTTGCTTCGTACATGTCTGAACCTCCTATATAATGATTTAAATAATGTTATTGAATTATTCCAGAATCTTACTCATTGTTATGATATCATATATGGTCACATTCTTATCTTGTTATTAGTAATATTTCATTGCTATTTGTTATTCAGGTGTTTATTGTGCATGTTTTGTTGAATAAATTTTTATTATTCTTTTAGGTTATAGATACCTAATTTCCATAATGGTATTAGTGTAATATGTATCATATTTATTCATTCAATTCATTATATAATCATTATGCAATGAAGATCATGTAGAACGAGTCACATCACATCGTGGAGACGGTATGCCGTACGTACGGACGAGCGATGATATCGTTTCCATGATCGTGGAATTGTATTGACGTGTATGTATACTATTTAAGAATAAATATAAATTTAAAATAATAATATATAGTTATTCTTTACACCATTATACCCATCCAAGTAAGGTGGTGGTGGAAAATAGATTAGACGACGGCGTGGAGACGGTATTCCATACGTACGCACGCGTGATGATTTCGTTTTCTATAGGATGAATAGATGGTAAAAAGGGTTGTTTCATACATATAATAACATATCAGTATATGAGTGATAATTATGTTATTACTTAATAATGAAACAACTAAAGAAGAAGAAGTAGAAGAAGAAATAAAGTTGAAAGAATCGGTAACAGACATTACCTCTTCTTAACCTCCTCTTAGGGCACTAAAGATGGTGTTTTAAGAAGACCAGGACCTCTAGAATATTTCTAGGGATGTGTAGAAGATAAATTGGCAGGAGTTGGACAATATTGAAGGCTCAAAGTGGTGTGAGGAAGAGAGGGAGGAGGTTCACTTTTATAAGGGAGGAGAGGGGCACCTTTGGAAAAACTAAAAATATTATTTTATTATAAAGTCATATTCGATTTTTAATAGCTAAAAATTGATTTATTACGAATATAAGGTGGGTATGGGTCTAAATACTCTCAAACAATTTGTTTTAGACAAGTTTAGGTCATTATATTAACCTTAGCTTCTAGTTTTAACTCTTAGTTAATTAGATTGACATTTTCCTAGTAACTTTGTATTTTTATATTATATAGTTAATAAACATACCATATAAATCCAATAGACCCCCAAGTGGTCCATTAATGATACACCTATCATTATATAAGTATATTGGCCTAAACTTAGATTTTTAGGAATATAATAACAATTAATAATATAATATTTTTAAAAAAAACTATTTTATGTCAATTTTGACCCTATTTGGTAATTGATTTTTGTGAAAATCATAACAACATTTTTAGCTCAAAAAAAGTTAATTAAATCAATAATAACATGTCATATTTACCTATAAAATTGGTGTAATTCATAAAAAGTCTAAAATTACATTTATTTGAGTATTTATAACATCAATTATGTTAGTATTTCATTAATAAGATAATTACTGCATCATCATTGTATCATAAATAAATTAAATTATCTAATGTCTAAATATTATAAATAAAATACAATTGTGTAGGAAATACTTTTATATTTCTAATTAATATTTATAGTTTAATTTATATTATGTATAACCCTATATTAAAAATGTTTTAGTTATTAAACTTTGATTTTAACTATTTTAACTCTTCTTTAAATAAAATAATATTAAATGTCCTAATCTAATCCAAGTGGACCTAAATGGTCATATTTTATTCCTAAGATTGTTTTCGGTCGAATTAAACTTATCCAATAGAATTAGGACACGTGTTAGAGTAATAATAATATCATTTTTACCCTTAATTACCCTATTTACTTTTAACTGTGGTAAAAAAAAGCAAAAAGTTACTATTCACCAATTTTTTTTTCATCTCATTGAACCACATTTTAGTCCTTGATATTAACCGTGTCTCTAGGATTTTCAAAATTCCACTCACAAAAGCTGTAAAATTAAGTTTTATGTGAAGTTGAAAATTCTCCTAGGAGGTGGGTAAAAGGCGGTGAAAAGTTCAATAAAATTTTTATATATCTAAAATTATTATAAAATGACTCCAATGAATTAATTTGAAATTATATAGGTATTATGTATCAATTTTGACCTAAAATAAATTTAAATAAAATAAATAATTATTTAAATAAAAATTCGGTTTGTAAATAGTAACCTAGTGTTTTCACTATTCATCAAAATTGAAAGTTTTCAGAAAAATACCAAAATTTTACCCTAGGTTAATTTCGATATTCCGAATCCAAAAAAGAATTCAATTTTGGAAAATAAAAATTATAAAATTTTAAAAAGTGGGTATTACAATTCATAACAGTTAGTTTTAATAATATTTTAATAGCATATCGTTGTTTAGTGAAACTCGGTATTGCGTACAACACAAGATATCGAGGAAGGTCACGATTGCGTGTAAAGAAAGCCAAGCTAGTGTTGTGTGTAGTGAATGATCCCTTTGATGAAGTATATAACATAAAAACAAAATATTTCTCATAAAAATCTTGGGTGTTACATATCCTGTGTGGGTCTGACAGAGTAGCTGGTCTTGTATCCTATGTGGGTTCGACAGCTTAGTTGGTCTTGTATCCTGTGTGGGTCTGACAACTTAGGTGAATCAGTGACTACATCTGATCATCTCTATCGCTATACGAAATATGTATACCACTGTGAGCTGAGTCTTGACTTTCAATCATTATCATTGATGTGATTGACTTTACTTCATGTGTGGAATGGGTTGTGCTTGGGCTCGAGAGTTGTAGCCGAACTGAGATTGATAACTTAGGTATATGTACGGGCATATACCTAAGTATGGTTGGTTGATATTTGTGATTGTATCTTTCCTTTTGTAGTTTATCCTTCGTGGATTATGGGAGACCTTCGAGGGTCTCGGGGTCCCTACTGAGTATCGTTATACTCACCCCTACACGGGCTATGCCCGCACTACGTTGTGTTGGATGCAGATGATGGAGAACATTGACGGAGGACGAGAGCAAGCCAGGACCGGACGGTACCCGGAGGTGGACCACACGGCGAGACGGTACACGGAGCAGACCGATAAACATGGAGTGATGGCGTGGACATCTATACCTACCATTCAGGTAGGGTACTCGGTGGACGTACCAGGAGATGCCCTTTTCAGTTGTGTCCCTTTTTTAGCTATACTTGTTTTTCGTTGTACATGTACTTTACTGTTGGGCTTGTATTTCCGACCCCTTTTACTTTCAGAACTACTTTTTTATACAGTATTCACTTAGTGCTTTTCTTCTAGCTTACTCTATTGTTTTTGTTTACTTATTAAAGGCAATGAATTCCCTTTTATCAGGATTTATGCCTTTGGTTCTAGTCGCCAGCCCCTGGCCTATGGAAAGCGTGATTGGGGCAGTCACAGCACGGGTCCCGAGGACGGGTTGTGAAAAATTGGTATCAAAGGAGTCAGTTCTACTGCAGAACTTAGGACTCTAATATTTCTTTTTTGTGAAGCAATAGTGTTAAGAGTATTGAGTATGGTTTTCAGTCCAGGGAGTCCAGTGTTGGTGCGGCGACCAATGTATTCATACACCAGGACCCTAACCTCTGATTTCCGACTTAGTGCACGGAAACACTGATTGCGTGTGTGTTTCAAGAGTTTCCTTTGTGGTCTCTTTGAGTCAGCTCACCAAGTATACTGTTTTAACCATGGTGCACATGTTTCTTTTTATGATGGCACCATGAAGGCAACCAACTAGGGTTTCAAGTTACATACGAGATGGTAGCCCACCGAGCGATGAGGCCTCGGTGTAGGGCCCCATCACAGTGGAGGTACCAGCGGTACCACTACCTGCTGGGCCACCGATACCACCATCCCCAGTAGTAGAGAGTGTCTGCCACCTGAGTGCGTTGCATGAGTTCCAATGACAGAGGCCACCCATGTTCCGGGGAGAGACGGACCCACAGGCAGCTGGGGATTGGCTGGAGGCTATTGTCAGAGTTTTCAAATTAACAGGGACACTAGCTGACTTCATGGTGATCCTTGCCACAAGTCTCCTGCATGAAGCGACAGACAGATGGTGGAGCATGATGCTCTAGGTGCATGATGAGGCATCAATACTTTGGAGAGACTTCGAGAGTCTCTTCCGCTTGGAGTTTGTTCCAGCCACCCTTCGTGCGGTGCAGATTCAAGAGTTACTTCATCTGGAGCAGGGCAGTATGACAATAGCTTAGTACTCAGGGAGGTTCACCAACCTATCGCGCTACTCCACGAATATGGTACGAGACCCGTTCTTCAGGGCCTGAACCTTCGAGTAGGGACTCAGGAATGAGATTATGGCTTCGACAATTTCCCTCAGTATCTTGATGTAGGAGGGGATGCTAGAGAGAGCCCTCCTAGAGGAGAGTTTTCTCACTAAGCAATCACCAACGGTGAGACCCACCGCAGGACGACACGTAGCGGAGTCTTTTGCAGCCGACAGTAGACAGTTGACATAGAGGTCCAAGTGGACCATGCCATCAGGTGGGAGACATTAGGATACATGTTTGGTTGTGCGGGGCACATGAAACAGGGCCAGCCTTATGAGGAGCAGGCAGTGCTATGCATGCGGCGGGCAGGGCCACATGAATCGTGAATGCCTAACCCGCCATACGGAGGAGCAACAAATAGTAGAGGGACCTCCCAGGTAGAGGAAGAGGTTCGACCGTGGTGGTTCTTTAGAAGCAGGAGGACGTGGAAGAGGAGCTATCCGAGCAGTGGGTGGTGGATGAAATTTTGAGGCTCTACCACCACCACCACCAGGAGGTCCACCCCAACCAAAGGGAGCTGGAGGACAAAGGCATGTTCAGATCCAGGTAGTCGAGACCTACAACCACGATGCACCTGAGATGATTCGAGGTACTATATGTGTCTACTCCACCCTTTCTGCAGTACTTATAGACATAGGTGCGAGTCATTCTTTTATTTCTACTGCCCTTTTTCGGAGCTTGGAGATTAGGATGGAGCCTTTGGCTCGATCCTTATGTATAGAGACTCACACGAGAGTAGACTCGAAGATTACATACTGTTGCCGGCAGTGTGAGCTTACTCTAGGAGGTGAGATCTTTGGTTAGGATCTTCTTATAGCGGTGTCGAGGCCTTACGACGTCATCTAGGGTATAGACTGGTTATCCACAATTCATGCTCATATTGACTGTATTAGGGGAATAGTGCAGTGTATCTGCATGGATGGGACCAGGTTCACCATCACCGGCGAGAAGGGAACCTTTACAGCATAGGATGGACTTACACAAAAGAGGGTGCAGCCGATCACATATCAGTTGGCTAGTCTCATCCTCGAAGAAGTTGATGTGCAGAGTTCGAGTTTTCCTATTGTGGTGGATTAGTACACATATGTTTTTCAGGGCGACGTTCCAGGACTACCTTCTCACAGAGAGGTAGACTTCTATATTGACATGTACCCTGAGACAACGCTGATATCTACTATAGCATATCGGATGGCTCCTGCTGAGCTTCATGAGCTATGGGTACAGCTAGATGACTTGCAGGGGAAGTGATTTATTTGACCCTGTGTTTCACCTTGGGCATCTCCGATTTTGTTCGCCAAGAAGGCGGATGGGAGCTTGTGACTGTGTGTCGACTATCATCACCTAAATCAGGTGATCGTGAAGAACAAGTACCCACTCCCGAGGATTGAAAACCTCTTTTATCAGCACAAGGGAGCTCTATGGTTCTCAAAGATAGACCTCATGTCAGGCTATCACCAACTTAGAGTTTGAGACAAGGATGTGCAGAAGACGACCTTCAGGTGTCGGTATGACCACTACAAGTTCTTGGTTATGAACTACGGCGTAACCAATGCTCTAGCAGTGTTTATGAGTCTCATGAATAGGATATTTTAGCCATTCCTCGATTGCTTTGTCGTAGTCTTCATCGATGATATACTGATTTACTCGACTACTGAGGAGATACGTGCACGACTCGTCCCACATCATCACCCATGGGGAGCTGGACATTGAAAATTGGGAGACATTAACAGAGGTCCCAATAGAGATTGAGGATTGACAAGAGCGGGTCCAATGTGGACGGTCGATTCCTCTGGTTCACATTTGCTGGAAGCACAGAAACCTTCAAGAGAGCACATGGGAGCGGGAGGCTCAGATGCGTTCTTAGTACCCTCATTTATTTCCCTAGTGTGTATTGTAACTTTACAGGGACGTAAAACCCTGAGGTGGGGGTAATGTAAAGACCCAAAAATTTCAAGGAAATTTCTTTTCTTAAATTATTAGGAATTTTACGAGTCCACAGTTTCTGACGGCACCTGATTCCAAGGCCCGATGTGCCCGGAATAATTTTCCGAAGTTTTGTTCGGGTACGTTTAGTAAACGTGCGTGCATGTTTTTCTATCATTTGAACCGATTCTCTGAATTGATATCCGAGGACACCGATGAACTCGCAATGCTGGTATTCTCCTAAGAGGACCTTTAATACATTTGTGTTTTATACAGGATGTAAGTTATAATTTGGGGTTCCAATTAAAATTAGAAGTTTAAATAAAAATGAATGTACAACATATTTTTATTTTGAAAGGTGGTTTAAGTCTCTTGGTGGAGGTTAGGGGTGGGTCCCACTACACCCTAACCTCCCTTGGGAGGATATAACTTGGGGCGGGGCCCACACGAGCTCTAACCCTTCAACTCCCTCTTAAACTCCCCATTAACTCCCCTTATTTAATTTGACATCTCCCATCATTAATTGGGACTCTCCACCACCTCTAAGATTAGAATTTGAACCAATCCTAAGAATTAATTAAATGAGTCTCCTCATTTAATTAAACACAACCATGTGTTTGTGTGCGAAAGGATTAATAGAGATCACCTCTATTTTCTTTGGGGGTTGGCTTAATCCTTTGGAAAGGTTGGAAGAAAGGAGAGATTCATCCTTCCAAAGAAGAACCACCGAAGAACGACGAACATCTCCTTCAATCTTCGGCCAAGCCAAAAGATAAGGAGCCGCCGTCAAGGAATGCCGACGACATGCCATCCTCAGCTCCTTCTTCCCCGATGTCAACGAATTGACGTCGTCACCCCGTGACTTCGTCTACGAACGAAAAAAGAGGTATGGGTTTGTCTTGTTTAAATTAAATCATCGTTCCTCATTTTTATAAGGTTCAACTTTGGCCATTTGTTATTACCTTACACGGAGGGCACGGGCCAAAAAAACATGACCCGACGACCCTCCGTTGATTTTTCTTGAGTTGATGATGGTGGCAGAACCGGTAGGGCACGGTGCCGTCGCACCGCGTTGGAGGAAGGAAGGGGTCGCGCCCATGCGGGCCGTGGCGGATGGAAGAATCAGCAACTGTGTGCCGGCCGCGTGAAGGAAACCACAGCCTAAAACCGCTGGCCGGTCGTACTGAAAAAGAACTGGTCAACTTTTTCCGGTCGGGCTGGTGAACCGCGACACCCGCATGTGCCACGCGGAGGAGGTGCGGCCCGTATCCGCGGACCGCTTTCTGGAAGAACCAGCCAGCTACTGCCGGCTGGGAGGGAGACTGTGGTGCCCCTTGGTACTGTGCTATGGAGAAGACCGCGGCCCGCGCTGGGCGGGCCCCTTCAGTGGGTGAACCGGCCGGTTACCTGCCGGCCGGGCGGAAGAAAGCCCGACGCCACGTGGGAGGATAGGGGCCCGTATGTGGGCCGCCGGTGCTGGAAAAACTGGCATGCTTCGGCCAGCCGGGAATCAACGAGGGACGACACCGCTCAGCACCACCAGGTGAGCCGAATCGGCCCGCGACCTGGGTCCGGTCCGTGGGTGGGCCGCGCCCCACCGGGCCGAGCCGACCCCCTAACCCGGTCGGACCCGCCGGGCTGGGTTCCTAGGTGGGCCGCGTTCCACCAGGCCGGGCCAACCCCCAGCCGGGTCGGACCTGCCAAATCGAGTCGGGCCGACCCGGCAGCCTACTGGGGTTGACGGGCCGAGCCCATTTAGCCTAAACACGAATAACTTCTAGACCGCACGTCCGATCAACGCGCAGTCTACGACACTAGGAACCTCGCGACGAGGCAGTCCTTTTGCGATAATCTAAGTGAGTTTTAGACAACTTTGGAAAACTACCGGGTTTGGAACAAGCGTAATTCCAACCGGGCCCCTGGAACGGAAAAGCCAATAACTCTGAGACCGGGCGTCTGATTGACGCGCCATCAGTCGCATTGGGTTTCTTTTGATGAGACGAAACTTCGGGATACATCAACTCTGGAATTCGTGATAGTTGATGTATCGACCCTTTTTCTCGAGTAGCGGACCCTCCCGGAATCGAGCGTGCTGTGTGATGGAACCCTAGAGCTAGCTGCGACCGCGACGACTACTCTAATGACATCTTCCGTGGGTTCAACAGCGATGACTACCGTACTGGGATCCTCCGTGGGTTCGATGATGATGACTATTGTTCTTGTATCCTATGTGGCTCTGATAGTATTGACCACTGTACTTGTATCCTGTGTGGGTCTGACAGAGTAGCTGGTCTTGTATCCTGTGTGGGTCCGACAGCTTAGATGAATTAGTGACTACATCTGATCATCTCTATCGCTATACGAAAGATGTATACCTGTGTGAGCTAAGTCTTGACTTTCAATCATTATCATTGATGTGATTGACTTTACTTCCTATGTGGACTGGGTTGTGCTTGGTCTCGAAAGTTGGAGCTGAACTGAGATTGATAACATAGGTATATGTTTGGGTATATACCTAGGTAGGGTTGGTTAATACTTCGTGATTGTATCTTTAATTTTTTGGTTTATCCTTCGTGGATTCTGGTAGACCTTTGGGGGTCTCGGGGTCCTTACTGAGTATCGTTATACTCACCCCTGCACGGGCTATGCCCGCACTACGTTGTGTTCAATGCAGATGACAAACAGCATTGACGGAGGCTGAGAGCGAGCCAGAACCAGACGGTACCTGGAGGTGGACCACACGACGAGACAGTACACGGATCAAACCGATAAATATAGAGTGATGACGTGAACATCTGTACCTACCGTTCAGGTAGGGTACTCGGCAGACATACCAGGAGCTGCCCTTTTCAGTTGTTGTCCCTTTTTCAATTGTAGTTGTTTTTCGTTATACCTATACTTTACTATTGGGCTTGTATTTCCGGCCACTTTTACTTTCAGCACTACTCTTTGTATACAGTATTCACTTATTTCTTTGCTCCCAACTTACTCGGTTGTTTTTGTTTACTTATTAAAGTCAAATCTCTCCCTTTTATCGGGATTTACGCCTTTGGTGCTAGTTTCCAGTCCCTGGCCTATGGAAGGCGGGCTTGGGGTAGTCACAGCACGGGTCCCAAGGACGGGTTGTGACAATTTATGTTCATAAAAGGGTTTATAAATTCATATTAACTTAACAATTGAGTTGTTTTTACTATTTTGGGTTCATTATCACTTTTAAAATATTTAAACCCTCCCATTATTCCCAAATATTAAAAATCAATTTCACTTTTTAAACATCTGTCCCAAATCCTTAAGTACCTAATTAAGGAATACCAAAGTTGATGAGGAAATCCTTATCAAATTACACATTCCTAATACCAATATTAGTATATAATAATTATAATGACCTTATCATTATAAACTTATTATTACATGATTTTAAGCATAATTAACCATCAAATAAAAACCAAGGATCGTAATGTCTATTGTCTGGGGAAAAATAGGTACATAATTAAGAAGCATAAAACCAAAATAAAATCATATTTTATTTTACATCCATAATGATCACTTAATATCCATTGAGATATTACATATGAATTAGATATCCTAGGGAATACATGAACAAAGGGATGAGCCAAAAATCCTAGTAAGTTAATCAACATAAGAATAAATTATATATCATGGGTTAAAATAAATAAAATGATGATAAAAAAAATTGAACATAAATAATCTTATTGAAGAATAACATGTAGAATATGGGATCATGTAATATTGGAAACATAATAATTTTTCAACAACATATAACTTGACATAAACCCAAACCAATGTTAATAATCAAAACTATATCACATAGTGGACAAAGTACCATAGTGGATTAGGTTTACTCTCTAATACCATACATAATTTCTCATGAGATTAAACATTATCCAATGATTGTATAACTATCTAGGAACACCTATGATAACATGTTCATGAATATGTGTGACACATAAAGAATCAATCATAATGAGTACACATAAGGGGTTCCCATAGAAATAAATGGGTATCATAGTCCTATTATAAAGGATAACCAAAGATAATATCATAATAATGTCCATGAAATAATGGATTTAGATCATACATTGAAATTAATAAGAGAAATAATGAATAGATCAGGATAAAGGATGTCTAAATAAAGTGGAAACATGTTAAAATAAGGTTTATATGACTTTATAAATGAGCCACCTTAGTGTGGTTTAAATGAGAATATTAATGACTTTTTTAAGAGAGAAAATGTATTGTTTTTTTACAAACCATAAATGAACTACGATAATTTTTCATGATGAAATTACTAATTTTATAAAAAATAATGGTGGATTAAAACATAATATGTAGTGTTCCTGATATTGTTTAAGAAAATGTAATGTTCCCTTTTATCGGGGTTTCTTATCAAGAAGAATTGAGAATGGAACCTTAAAACATGTATTTCCCCATAAAATAAGTATTTATTGATTTTGATACATAATTTTGGAACATATACATACAATTTATAAAAATTATGTAATAATTAAAAAGTTTCACATTATGAAAAAGAGAGAGAAAGCATAACCCAGAGGTAAAATATAAGTTTTGAGTTTAAAAGTGTTCTTATTTTGTACAAAATGTCCAGGATAATAAAATTTGGTCAATTAATCAACTAATTTAGTAACTCTTATAAATATATTTTATTTATTGAAATTTTATAAATTTCATTTATGGCCTTTTTTATGATCTTTAATGTTTAATATTTTCTTTCTAGAAGCATTTTCTTCATGAATTATATGGTCAGTTTAATTATGTATAATTGTTGATGTTCCTATTAAATGAAATAAAAACTACTGAATTGGAAGAAAATAGTATTAATATATTTAAAAAAAATTAAATGGTCCCAGAATTCATTTTTTCAGATATGTTAATGATTCATTTTATAAAATCTTTATGATAAACATTTAGTTCGTTTTGGTGGGTTTTCGATCATCATGAACTAGTTTATTTTTTATTTAATATTTTGCATATATATTTATTCAAGAACATAGAAGAAGTTATAATATATATTTTAAAATATTTTTAATCCATTCTAATGGTTTTATGAATAGCCAAAAATATGGAAACAAAAAACCAAAAATCATCATCCCCAAAGGTGGTGAATTTACACATCATAAATGATGTTTTCATTTTTAGAATAAAAGGAGAATTTAAGAGATTTAATGAAAGATATTACATTAAAATAATAAAATTAAAGTATTATATTGTAGTTATCTTCTCACTTTGGATAGGGGAGGTGAGGAGAGGATATGAAAAGAAAATATATTAAATGGGAATGAAAGAGGATTTTACCTCTTCTGTATCGTCTCCTTGAGAACCTCCTTAAGGTGCATGGAATTGGTCTTTTGGTGAGACTAAGAAGACCATAAAATGGGGAAGAGAATTGGGAGTTAAATTTTTTATAATATTTTCAATATAAATATCTTATAATGTGTGAGCAGAAGATGTGTTGATGGGTGGTATTTATGGGGAGAAGATGAGTATTTTGTTTGATTATTTTATCTATTAGTTTTTTATTTTGGCTCTAGACTATGAATAATGTTGACTATTATGAAAAATTATAGTAAATATAACATTTATGTGGTAGATAATAGGAACTTTCATCCATTATGTAATAAACAAGAAATAATTTTTTTCTTATAATTTTAAATACCCCAAATTACAATATTTTACTATTCTATAAAAATTTGGTTATTTTATAAAAATAAAAAAAATAACCCCATACATGTTTTAAAACTTATATTTCAAAAATAGCCTCCATATAATGAGATTAATTTTTTGAATATGATTAATTTATATTTTAATTAAAATCAATATTTATTAGAAAAATACTGATTTTAATATTATAACAACTTTTATGAAAATTTGAAAAAATAATTAAGGTACCATAAAATTATCTTATAATTATATTACAACAAAATATTTATTTACGAATCTATTTTTTGAAAACCATTTATCGTATATACCATTATATTAGCTATAAGATTGTAAATAAATATTTATGTTTCATAAAAATACAAACAATTAATTTATCATTCTTAAAAAATTTATTTACTTATACCCTGGTATTAATATGTCATATTTTAATTTATAAGATACTTAATTTATTAATTGTCTCATGAATATTTTAGTATTAAAAATATGTTTTATTTCTTTATCTTTATTAATGGGTGTGGTCATTCTACTGGATCGAGAAGATCAAAATTTTCATGTTCTTATTATCCTATTTTCAATTTATTATCCCATGGTATTTATTTGTTGGTTTTATGACTAAAGTATCATTGTTCATTAATAATGATATATTTTTTACTTTTTAGTCTATTTTATTTATTATATGTATGGAAATTTCATTGGTAAAATTTTGGGTCGTTACATTATTCCACCCTTATGAAATTTCTCCATTAATATTTTTTTATATTTTAAGGTGAAAATAGGTGAGGGTACTTATCCTTTAACACTTTCTATGGTTCCCATGTTTTCTATTCATACTTATGGTTCTTCCATACTACTTTTACCATGTGAGTTGTTTTATTGCGTAAAACATTACAACTACATTGCAAGATCTTTATCTGATTCTTCTCATAAGAGTGATCATTTTCAAATTGTACCCCCTTTGAATTTAGTAAATGTGAAAGATCTGGTATGTAATTCCTCAATAAGGATTTTTGGAATACATAATGTACTTGAGACATTATTTGTTGAAGTTATAGTCAGTAAGCCACATCTTTAACAAGATCAAGAATCTTTAAGTGGTTGATGTACAAGGGACTTAGCTTTCCTTTCTTCCAAAATCTAACAACCCTCTTACATAGAGATAAGTAGAGGAATAACATATCTAAAAATTTAAAATATAGGTCCCATTGATTAATATCGGGATCACTTTTCAATCTACTTTGGGCTTCCTTGGTGTGCTAGTGAATTATTTTCATGCTTTTTACCATTTCTTTAACAATTTTAGGCCCAAGAAGCTTATATTCACAGACTTCATCCCATCAAGTCGATGTTCTATATAATTTACCATAAATGGATTCATATGGATCCATTAGGTTGCTTTAGTAGAAACTAATATTTAAAGAGAAATCAAATAGAGGTATATATTTCTCTCATCCTCCTTCTAAGTACCTAGAACATGATCTCAACACGTCTTTCAATTTCTAAATATTTATTTTAAATTATCCATCAGTTTTATAATGATAAGATATACCAACGATAAACTCAGTGTTTAGAGCATGTTGGAGAGTTTTCCAAAAAAAATTATATATATATGGGATCTTGATCGGATACAATCGATTATGGTACTCCATGTATCCTCACCACTTCTTTGATTTATATCAATGCATGTTGATCGAGTGTGAAGTCCTATTAGTTTATGATAAAGTGAGTTGTATTTATAATATGATACACAATGAATCATATAAAATTATTTACTCTATATGTCTTTATAAGTTCAATGAAAAATACCATGATGATATTTTATAATTTTTATTTTGGTATTGGTAATGGTTTCATCACCCCATTAGAGGTTTTCCTTTCATCCCAAACATACTAACATACCATGAACTTTTCTGCATATTAAACGATCTCCTTCTTCATATTGTCTAACCAGCAATGATCCTAGAAATCTCAATACATCTTTCTGCTCCATGGGTAAAAAGTGTAGGTTTAGCTATGTGCGTCATTTAGAATATATTTCATTATATCTATAATGGATGGAACATATTTTCATGAACCCAATCTTATGAACCCTTAATCATCAAATTTTAACTCTTATGATTTCACATTTCTAATGTATTATACCTTTTTATTAATTTCCTCATCATTTATTTGAGAATATTTTATTTTCTACAAAATGGCTGTTTGAGATGTTATTTGGGAAAGTATTGATTATTTTCATCCCTTATTGATTCCCATTTCCATACTTTGTAGGTCTAAATAGATTAGATCCTTCTCAATTCTCATCATTAAAATAGTTACAAGATTCTTTCTACATAGAGAATCCACTAATTTATTTTCATTACCATGATAGTAGTAGATTGATCACTCATAATACTTGATTATCTCTAACTATCAATTATGGTTCATATTAATCTCATTCAATGTTTATATATATTTTACTCTCTTATGATCAATATATATCTCACACATCTTTGCATAGAGATAATTCCACTATATTTTCAATGCAAAGACCACAACTGCCAACTATTGATCATATGTAGATAGTTTCTATCTAGAAAATTCATCTTACTTAAGGTAAAAGGCTATCAATTTTTTATTTTTCTTTATTATAGATCATATTCACTTCTTTGAAACATAACTGTATACCATAATGAGCTCCCCAATTGTTTTGAGTGTCATTACTAGTGTATTTATAATTCTAAACTGATTGAAGAAGCCTTCACATACATTGGTCCTTGAAAAATTTACTACATTCCAAGTCATCTTTGTTAGTAGCCATTCAAATAATGATATTTTATTTACAAATCATTAGTAATACGTATATAGACCAAAGAAACTATGTATCTCTATTACAGATTCTAGTTTTTCCACTCCTCAATTTCCATTAGTATAGAGGGGTCCACAAATATTTCTTTTCTTGTGATAATATCCAAATGAATAATACACCCCCCATATAAAACTCACATTTACTATACTTTTTATATAGTTTCTCCCTTATTAATGTCTTTAAAACAATACTAAAATTTCCGTCGCATTCCTCCTTGAACTCAGAGTATATCAGAATATCATCTATAAAGATTACCAAAACTTTATTGAATCAATATGTAAATACTGTAATCATTATGTCAACAAATATTATTAGAGAATTAGTGAGTCAAAAAGTCATCACTATCAACTCATAGTGTCCCTATATCTTCCAAATAATAGATTTGTGAATATCTTCCTCATTTAACTTTAATTGATTATATATTGACTAGAGGCCCATAATAGAGAAATACTTGGCCCAACTTAGTTGATAAAAAAGTAATATATCCATAATAGGGGATACTTTTTGTTTATCATGATTTTTTGAGTGCATGATTAAAAATTCAAATTTTTCCATCCTTCTTCTTGATGAAAATTAGTAGTACACCCTATGGTAAAGCACTCAGGAATATAAAACCCTTTTCTAGATTCTCGTCTAACTAATTATTCAGTTCATATAACTCAATGGTGGCCATTATATAAGGAGTATATGATATAGATATAGATAATTTAATAATGTCAATTTATAACTCAACCTATTAGTAAATAGGAAGACTAGAAAATTCTTTGCGGAACACATCTGTGTAGTCCATCACAATTGCCATATCATTGAGAACGATTCTCTACTTTACCCCAATAGTTTGAGATAGATTATATTTCTCATAATAAAATAATATCCATAATGTATATTATGATTATAAAGGATATTCATCCTCCCCTGTACACTTTTATAGAAGTGGAGGTTTCCTTGGGATGTGAAGAGTGATCTCCCTTTAATGATAGTTGATGTTATCTTTATATATTGATAGCCAATCCATTCTGAAAATAAAATCAAACTTCACCCAATAAAGTAAGATGATATTTTAAGGGAGGATTAGTTCACAAAAATTAAATGGGGATAATTTATATACTTTGTATGGAATGATTCCCCATTTATGTTCTCTAAAATCACTCAACCTCTATATTTTGAAGTGGTTTTTGAATAGTTCTACTAAAATTGAAATATATGAAAAAATTCATAGAACTAAAATAAAATAGTACCTTCACTATTCTTGAATGAATAACCAATTTACCTTTCACCACGTCATTTTCAGGATTCACCTCAATAATAGTGATATCAATATACCTTTCCATGATTCCTTATAGGTTATTGTTGTCGATCGACTCCAAAAATGCTTTTCTTAGGCTATTGGATTTCATAATTCCCATGTTCTTTGAAGTTTAAAGACTTCACTATGTGTTAATTTTTTATCTGAAACTTCTTTATTTTGTTTCAAATTTGTTTTATTCTTCATACCCCATTGAAAATAATTACCTAATTCCCCTCTCTTCCCCATTTTTAGTTTCTCCTAGTTCTATTTTGATAGTTCCCAGGATTCTTCATACCACACTTTTGACATGTGAGATGTTGGGGTTTCATTAAATCATGGAAATTATATGTCAATACATTCATATTAAACATAAATTTACACTTTTTATCTCTAATCCCATAAGAACACTGACAATCTCCAATCACCATTTCAACTTTAAGGGAACAATGAAAAATCTAATCATAACTATCAAAGTCACAAACGTCCAAGCCTTTTCATAGAATTAGCTATAATCTTCTAAGGAAAAGATCCACCATTATTTCATGATTTATAACAAAGATAGAGGAACGTTTTTAAAACCTTGAAATGTTTTCCTCCTACACTCTTAAAGATTAATCTTCTATTTTCATCAGTCAGTGGAAATACATATCCATCTTAAGATAAACAGTTTTGGGAAAATATTTATTGAAAAATATTTTCTTGAATTATTCCCATTCCTTTAAATTAATTTCTTCCTTATATTTTGTGTTTTTGATCAGTTTCCACCACCGAACAGCTTCCCCATCAGAATGATAGACCGCTGACAAAAATTTCTCTTCTTATTAATATTATAGGATAGAGAATATCTTTTCAATAGAGTTAACCCATTGTCCTGCAATAAAGGGATCAAAATATCCACTAATGATAGGAGGCCTTTTACAATAAAGGATTCTATAACAAATTTATCTATCTTATGATAAGGTTTCCATTACACACAATTAAATTTTTTAGTCATAACTTGATCTAGTTGTGCTAGTACTATCATGTCATTTTGAGCTCCCATTACCATTATATTTTTCCTTTCATTGGGGAAATCATAATATTTCTTATCACATTTATTATGGGCACAAGTTATCCTATTTACATCAATTAACTAAGAATAATAAGGTAAAGTTAGTGGGGATTTAATATTTATTTTATAATCATATAAAAAAGAATCTTTTAATATATAAAGACAAACGTTCAAAGGAAAATTATATTCTAACATGTGATTCCCAAAGTTTAAATCATGGTTATCCATGGTGGTAGAATTATCCCTAGGGTTCATACTAAAAATTTATAGTCCTGGTATCCAAAAATAAATAGACCATTATATGATACCAATATTATTTACCCTATCATTTTACACATATTATTACTTGATTTTAAGAATAATTAACCATCAAATAGTAATGAATGATTGTAAATTTTAGTGCCTTTGGAAGACTGGGTACATAATTAGAAAGTAAGAATCCAAAATAAAATAAAATTCTATTTAATATCCATAATAATATCCTAGCTATATCTTAGATCTTATATGTTTAGATGATATCCCATGGAATACATGAAAAAAGGGATGATCTAAAAGGTCTTCTAATTGAATAAACATCGTAATAAATCATATAACATGGGTTAGAAAGAATAACATGATGACATAAAAAGGCATGGAACATTATTAATAAAATAGAACCATAACAAGTTGAACAAGGGATCATGTAATCATTTTAACATTGGAATGCGAAACAAATATATAACAAGACATAAACATGATTCAAGGCTACCTTCCAAGACTATATCACATGGTGTAAAAAGTCCCATAATAGACAAGTTTTACTCCCTAATCCCATACATGACATCTCATGAGAATAAAAAATACACAAATAATCGGAGATATATATGGGAACACCCATCATAACATGTTCATGAACTATTTTCCACATAAATAATCAAATATAAGGAGTGCATATAAGGGTTACCCAAGGAAAGATATGGTCATCATAATCATGTCATAAGGCATAACAAAATATATTATCCTAATGGTTTCAATGTAAGAATTTATTTAAATCAATATTGGAAATTTATAAGTCAAAATAGGAATATATCATGATAAATGATGTCCATGTAATTTGAAAACACGTAAAAAGAGTTTTTAATAATCGTTATGCACAAAGAACTTTAGTGTGGTTTAAGAAAAACAATAAAGAGTATTTAAAGTGGACAAAGGAAAAATGGTTTGTACAAACTAGAAATGAAATAATTTTTTTATTTATGATTAAATTAGGTATTTTATAAAAAATAATGGTTGTTTAAAATAAATTATGTATTTTTATAGAAAATGGGTAAGAAAATGGGAAGTTCTCTTTAATTAGGCTTTCTTATTGAGATGAATTGAGAAGAAAACCTTATAAAGAATGTATTTTCCAATAAAAAAAGGATGAATTGAACTGGATACATAAGTTTTGAATAAATAAATAGACATTATAAGAATATTATAATAATTTAAAAGTATTACATGGTGAAAATAAAGAGAAAGTGTAACCCAAAGTTAAAATGATTGTTTAAAGAGATCACTTACATTATGTTCAAAACTGTTCTTCATTTTCAATTAATGTCCCAGATAATAAAATTAGATACCTTAATTAATTAATTAATAACACATTAAACATATATTTTATATATTATAATTTTATTATATTCATTCATGTACATTTTTATGAGTTATAATGTTTAATTTTTTCATTTCTGGAGTGCTCGTTTCATGGATTCGTTGGGTAGTTTAATTGTTTATCATTATGGAAGTCATTTTAAAATTAAATAAGAACTAAAAAAGGATGAATTAAATGGTATTAATATACTTAAAAAATTATAAATGGTCCTATATATCTTTTTTTATAAATATGATAATGATTTATTAGATAAAACATTAATGATAAACGTTTAGTTTACTCTGGTATTTTTTTCGATCATCATGAACTAGTTTTTGTTATTTTTTTAATATTATTCATATATATATATTTTCTATAAGAAGGGAAAATTTATAATATACATTTTAAAATATTATTTTCCATTTTAATTGTTTTATGACCATTCATTAAGGTGCTAATAGGAAACAAAAAATCATCATCCACAAAGGCGGTGAATTGACACATCCCAAAAGATATTTTCTTTTTTAAAATAAAAGTAGAATAGAAGATATTTGATGATGGATATTGTATTGACATAAAAAAAATATAGTATAATAATGGAGTTATTATATAACTTTGTATGAAGGATTTCATGGGAGGAGAATATAACAAAATAAAATAAAATAGAAATAAAGAGGATTTTACCTCTAGAATATCATCTCCATGAGAACCTTTTAAAGGGTCTTGAAGTTGGTCTTTTATTGTGACAAGAAAGAACAAGTCAAGGGGAATAGTATCGGGAGAGTAATTTGGAGGAATATTAGTAATATCTAAAGCTTATATTGTTTGATGAGAAGAAGTGGTGAGGGTTTGTATATATAGGGGAGGACTGAGGAGTGTTTTGATTATTTTATTTTTTATTTTATTATTTTTGATCAAGACTATCAATAATGTTGATTATTTTGAAGAATTGGAGTAACTAGATTAGTATATTTGGAGATAATGTGAACTTTAATCATTAATGAATCAAAAATGACTCAAAAATTCATTTTTTCTTCTTATAATACAGAATACCATAAATTACTATATTTCAATATTTACAAAAAAAGTATCTGTTTTAAAAAAATCCCAAAAATTATCCCCACCCATTTTTTGAAAATTTTATTTAAAAAACGGACTCCATTTTATTAAAATAATTTTATAAATTTGATAATGTTAATTTTTAATTAAAATAATTATTGATAAGAAAATATCGATTTTAATATTATAACCTCTTTTACGACACTTGGAAAAATTAATGAAGGTATCAGAAATTTATCTTATAATTATAATGAAATAAAATATTAATTTATGAAAATTTTTATGAAAATAAATTATCTTCTAAATCATTATATTAATAATAAAATTTTAAACCAAAATTAACATTTCACAAAAATACAAACATATTAATTTATCATTATTAAAAAGTTAATTTACATGTAAAATAATATAAATATATCATAATTTAAATAATAACAATCCTAAATTTTATTTATACTTCCATAAATATTTTATAATTATCACTATGATTTATTTATACTATTTGATTTGTGAGTGAGGTTATTCTAGTGGATGGAGCATATCCAAATTTTCACATTTTTACTATCTTATTCTATATTTTTTCCTCACAATAATTACTAGTTTGTTAGATTACTAAAGAATCATTATTAGTTTATGAGTAAAAGGTTTTTATTGGGTTCTATTTGTGATTTATTATAGGAGGGTAAATTTCATTTATAAAATCATGGGTCGTTATAAGAATAACTTACATACTCCAAACAAAAGTCCACTAATCACCCCCAATAAGGCGATTCATAGAAAAACCACATAATGAAAAGAAAAATATTATTGATTGTAACTATCATAATCTCATGTTCTTTTAAAATGATAATGTAATAAGTAGGACTCTTACACTATTATTTCATAAATAGTTGATCTGACAACTTATTCATAATGTGACTGGTAAAAAATGCTACATGGGGTTTAATATTTAGATGTAATATTTTTATGAAGAAAAACTACACTCCTTAGTTAGAATTTATATACCAAACATCTTCATATTTTTTTTAAAAAATAATTTTTAATTACTTAAAATATGACATAAGTTTAACTAAATATTAAATGAATGAAATACTAACGTGAATCTTTTTGACCAACCAAAGAAACTTGAGTAGTTTATATTGGTTACTATTTTTATTAGTTCTTTGAGTAAATGGAATTAATGGGTTCTTTTTTTAAAATAATAGGTATTTCCTCAAGATATTCCCAAACTCCTTTAATCATTTTTAGATCAATATAATTTGTTTTTTAAAAATAAAGTGGGATGGTTCAATAAAAGACAATTTAAACCTATTATTCCTCTAAATTCAGTGCTTTATAGTATTTGGGTTTCTAAAGTAGTATGAAACTTCAACTTTAACATCCCCAAAATCAACCCTAGAATTTTATTGAGATCTAATAAAAATATTATTGTAAAAATACATGATTTTTTCCTAGGATTTACTTGAGAGGTACATGAAAATTAACCTTTTTATCTCCCACTAATACATATTTCCATTATAATAAACTGAATTTATAGGGTGTTTATCTAAGATTAAAAAAAATTATTGAGGCAATATATCATAATTTTGTCTATATTCTTGAAATTTCATTTTTCTAATAATTTACTTAATTATCACTTCTATATTTTGTAGAAAATCTTAGGACTTAAACCTATATTGATTTCGATATTGAGGTCATATATTATTTGGGAATATATGGGTTTTATATGGTATAAGAAACCACACCCTTTCCAATATTTTTTTTTCATATTGTATGGATTGTAGTAATTTGAAAAGTTTCATTACTAGATTTCAAAAAATTACCATATCCAGAATTTTTTTCATTATTATAGAGTTATATAGTAATTTCATTATTAGAAAAGCATGCTCTGGAGTGCCAAAAAATTCTATAGTAATGGTATTTATCTTTAACAAAACTCTCAATATCATTATTGTAAATTCTTGTAAACTAATACTTTTATTCATGAGAGATAATAGTGTTTTTCTATTTCTAATGGATGGGTATTCTTTATAGAATATATATTGGGAGTGTTTACTAATTATGTTAATGTTTTTTTGGAATATTTTGTTGTTTTCTGAGAAATATCCAATTGATAGGGTTTAGAGGTAAGAAGTATGCCCATTATAGAACTAGTCCATCCTGAAGTTAGAAGAAAATTTTTAATAAACAATTTCGAATGGAGACCCCAAAATCTATCTCAAGTCTCATGGAATAACTCACCATTATCCTTAACAACCAGTAACCTATGGCTCACATTGATTTTTATTCTCCTAGGATAAAATTTTATGAAACAATTGTTAAAATCCTTGTATTAAGAGTTAAATATCTTTTTTACATAACTTTTATAAACATCTCTTAGAATTATATTTCAACAAAAAAAGAAAAAACATTATCTTGATCTAGTTTTTACACAAACCGTAGAATTTAAACTTCTAAAAGACACTATTAAAATCTCTGATAATGTATAAATATTTCGTATTATATATACCATTATTATATTATAACATAGAGACATATGGAATTATATTTGGGTGATCCACATATAAACCAAAAGAATTAGTCACAAAAAAAATAACAAAAGAAATTACGATAGATCATTTTTTCTATATATTAGTCTATAGAGAAAAATAGTAAATCGTTTAAAAGAAAAAACATATGGGCAGAGGGATTGAATACATTTCTATTTTCACAGAATCAGAAATTAATGAACCAAGGGGGATTTCAATAATCATATCATGAAAATATATTCCTTCAAACATTACAAAAACAAATTTACGTTCCAAAAACAACCGCTTAAGGTTCATCTATCCAACTACGTTATGCAGTTGATTAGCTTTTAGTAAAAATATATTTTTTATCATTTGAATTATTTAACATATCTATAAATAATATTTAAATTGGATTCACTAAGATCAAGTTGTTATTTAATATTGTTGTGTTACTCTCAATGCTCTAAAAACATCATATCAGATGGTTTTTAAAAGAATGGTTCATTAAAATATTTTTTTTTTATTCAAGACTGAACATAATTGATCTTTATAAAAATTTTAAATTATTACTCTTAATGAAAAAAGAATGTAGTACCTCATTATATAAAATGAATGCAGGTATGAAGTAAAGATAGAGAAATAAGAAGACTTTTATTTTATCACAAAATATTCATCCAACCATCATGTTTAATTCAATATAATTCATATTATTCATTAAAAAAATATTTAAAAGGTAGATATAGGAGTTAAAAGAATAAAAATATTATTTTTTAGTCAACTTTCCTATCTTCACAACTCCGTTTTCACCTCTTATTCCTATATAGTTACTATAATCAAATATTCCAAGAAAAAATATTATATCTACCTATGGATTATGTGTCCCTATTTTCTTGTGAATTGTCTATGAAAATTAATAGGGTATCCCTATAATTACTCACATCATTGACTCATCACATCACAACCCAAAACAACACATGGAACCGTTGACTATTCACTATATCATGCAAGTGACTCAGGAGAAATTTTTTAATAGAATACTATATTCCAACATGATTTGTATTCAAATAAATGAAATCATAAGGAATAAGTAATACCATACAGATTCATTCTTCAATATAATATTTTGATAAACATATAAATCTTTCTAGCATGTAGTTTATACAAATTGGGCTCCCTTTACCTTGGTTTAAAATTTTCATACTAGGGAATAACATCATTTTAATTTAATTTAATATAGTAAATAAATAAAATATTATTCAAAATTATCAATATAGAAAATATTAGATATCCCATAAAACCTTAAGTATTATTCCAATAACAAAATTTAACACCTACATTCCCATTAAAAATATACACTTATCATATAAAACATAAATATTATTGAAAAAAATATAATGTCACCTTCTATGAAATTTAAGTAAGGTGAACATGTTTTTTATTTTCATTTTCCTCAGAAAATTATCTTATGTATAATTTACCCCAAGGAAAGACAATACCCATGTTACAACATCTTTGAATTATTCAATTTACCAAGTGTTGAATGGAATGTATCATCTTTTCCAACAAAAAAAATATCACGCATCCTTCAATAGAAACGGAGATATTAAGTACGAATCAGTACTATTTTATATCTATTGATTAAATAATGTTAAACTTTGTATATGATAGAAAAAACAAAAATCTTTGTTCTTATGATATATGAAAAAATAAAAAAATAAAAATCAATCTAATTATACCCAAAAATTTAAATATTCAAAAAAATATTAAAAAACTAGAATTTTAAAAGAAAATGTCCAGTAATAAATTATTTACAAGTAAAATCCTATATCAATATAAAAAACACTATAATTTAAAAAACTATATCACAGAAAATGTATGAAAATAAGTTCACATTAATCATTTACTTTTTCTACCACTATTTTTTAGTCGTTATTTGATGATGATTATGAGGATTTATAATGTATTTCATAGTGCACTAAACTATAAGCAATTAATGAAAAATTTTAGTAAGAATTTAAAAGTCATGAAATAGATGGAAAGTTTATGAAAATTTTGAATAATAATTCGATGAACGTTTAAGTTTGTGTAAGGGAAATATAAATTGATCTATTCCATATAAAAGTTTCTCAATTATATATTTTTGAGACTCTACTTATAACTCCAAAAACTGACAAAAACATGGAAGTCTCTATTCTATCTATTATTTAAACAAAAGGTTTTAGTTGACCATGAATAAAAAGAGAAATTATTTCATGTTTTGGTAGATTCATATGATCTACGGATACCACTAAAGGAAGGATTCATTTTCTAGATTCTCAGTGATTTAGATCAAACACTTTAAAAGAGATACAACTAGATAAATGAACAAGATTACGGTACACTATTCTTATTTCTTATAGATATTTATTCCAAATGTCTATATAGATTATAGGTTTAATTGGGTTTTGGATATTATCTTCCATTTTGTTTTATATATAAGACATCCATCTGATACTCTTCAATAAGTATATAAATCATTCATAAATGGTACAACCAAAAATTATTTTAATGTTGCACAAAAAAATAGATATTATAAAAGTGATTTATTATCCTATAAAACATATATCTCTATATGAAATTATTATTTTTATGATCATAATATAACATAACACCCATATCCCACATTAGTTTAAAATATTTAACCAATAGAACCAAATAAATTTCAATATCCTTACTTAGTTGTTTGGTATAAGAAATTTTTATAGAAAACATAATGTACTTGTTTTTTTATCATACAAATAGTGAAATGTTATAATTTATCTATATAATTATCCATAAACTAGTTTTACTAATTTATACACCCAAATAAATCATGTCTTATATAAATAATTTAAGAAATAAGTTTTTTGGATTCTTTCTAAATTTTGGATATTCAAGTTCAAATTTTTTCCTACTATGGACCATATGATAGTTAATGATGATTCATATGTTGAATTATTTTATTTTTGAGCCATGTTAATTAATTACCTTCTTGCTCACATTGATAGAGACCTCTAAACTAAAGAATGATTGTAATGTACCAATTAATTTTATTGTCTTTATTTAAATTTATTGTATTGATGCACACCTAACATATTGAACTTTTAAGTAATTCATTATCATTGAGAAATAAGAAAAGTAATTTTATACAAGCATGTATTTCTTTATAGTCTACTCCCATTGAATACAACATTCCATTATCATCTTATTTTTGAAATTTAATCATGTTGACTTCTTATAACATATCACTTAAGAGATAATGTGGTTATATATATCCAGTGTAGAAGTATCTTATTCTGAATTTCTAATTATATCAATTTAGTAAAGGTGAAAAGGTCATATATTTAGTATAAACAACAGTCATTGTCACTCATGTACATTACTTAAACTTCTCAATTTACTTCATTAAATAAAAAAGGTATGAATTAACTATCATTCTCATTTGCTCAATATTACCTCTTTTATCTTTTATTGTTATAATAGTATACATTCATCCATAAAACAACTATTATTCAAGTCACTAGATGTATTTCATTTTTCCCTATTTATAACCCCTTATTTTTAAAATTGATAAAGTATTTAAAATCATTATAAATCTCTTTTATCATATGAGTAGTGTCCATACATTTTAGATTCATATTCATCCCATTTGTTTCAAGGAAATTATAATTTCACTAATAACCAGATACAAAATATATATTAATATACTATATCATTTTTATTTTTTAAATTTATATAAAATATAAATTTCATATTTAAATTATAAATTATAATATATACCAATTTATTGTCTAAAAAATAATAAATATAATTTTATTATATATATATATAAATTTTGACAAATATTATAAAAAACTACACATTATGTAATACATTGTTAAATATATAAATAATATAAAATTACTAAATAAATATATATAATAATATATAATATCCATATAGAAATAACTTAGATAGATTGATATGATTTCACAATAAATCTATAAAACAAATCAAATGTAAAATAAGATCAAAAGTCCAAAATCTCAATGTAAAATAGAAAGGGGAAAGTGTAATAAGATATTATATCCATTCATCTATGAGTGTTTCTATTTGTAAATATTCACTTCCCAAATAATAAATAAAGAAAGATATTTCCATGAATGTATAAAAATAGATTCAAATATAAAATCACTTATTCATATTATTAATCAATAATAATAATCAATTCATATAAAATTTTATCATAAAACCATTATAAAATCACCAATACTCTTTACAAAGAATAAAAAAAGGAAACAAATATAATATTATTAAAAAAGGATGATCATTTATATATAAAAATGAGCTAATATTCTTCTTATAAGAGGAAAAAAATTATCAATTCTTCCTTGTACTTCCCTCATCATAAATATCTGAACTCGTTGCTAATCATAATTGAAAGAACTTGTTCCATAATCCAGAAATGCATTGTTTATAAGTTATAAAAAATGCAAGACAATTCCAGAAAAATATTTAATATTTATACTTACATGGATGTTGGATTTTATGTCTTAAAATAATTGAATGGTGGGGTTCCACTTAAAATGGACATGATGGAGAGTGCGTGGGTGTGTGTGTAAATGCACACAAATGATTATTTTTTTCAACTGAAAAATTGAAAAATAGAAAAAAATGTTTCATGAACACATTAAAAATATTTTTCTATTTAAATTCTCTAGTAAATATTTTTATTAACTCCAAAGAGGTATAAAAAAATAAATATAGATACTAAGGACAATAATAATGGAGACCCTGAGAGTTACTATTGATTTATTTTAGATTGAAGTAAGTGGCTATGGTTGGTGAAGACCTGAACACCCTCAAAGGGATATCATTTTTAAGTAAGAGAGTTATCCACAATGTTTTCTTATATACTTATGTATTGAATAACTATCTTTATAAAAACTAACTATATACATCTTCTCATAGAATATAAAATATTCCACTTAGAAGTTGAGTAGGAGGGTGTATATTTGATATTAAGAGTTGAGACTAGTTTGAATCTACAAGATGATTGTATACTAGTTTTATAATGAATTTTGATATAAAATAAATACAATTATTCAACATGAATGGAATTTATCATAATATGTATGGTTTTAAAATCCAATGAAATAGATCCCCTTTTGGTCTCACATAAGAAATATTTCTATCATAACCATACACAGATTGGATCTATTAGTGTTGAGTTGAGAATGACCATTAATGTTTTATGTTAATTGTATTTTTTGTAAAAAATCAATCTCTCCAGCACTAGTGGTGGATAGAAATTTGAAGAGTGCATGAGGAGTAGATTTAGGCAGGTCATAATAGATGATAATGGAGACACATAGCTAAGAGGGATGATAGAGATGAGTATATAAGTAAAATGACTTGAGTGTTTATAAAAAAAGGTAGTATAGATTCCCAATAGAGGGAGAACCAAGAAATGGGATAATAGAGGTTGTCTATATAATAACAAAGTTGGTCTATAGAGGAGTGATGAAAAATTTTAATGATCATTAGGACTACATGAGAACATGAATCATTCTATAGTTATGGAATTGAGTTGGTTGGATAGATAATGTTTATGGATTTTTGATTTAAGATCACATGATTTGTTTTCATATAAACACATGGAATGTATCATATTACAAAAATGATGGTTTATGAGATAGATATAAATATTAGACACTGTATACCCACTAAATATACCCTTGGTATCATAATGGTTGTGACTAGGGTTTCTATAAATTTGATAAGTATCACAAAATTTTCAGATATAGAACACAAAAAATATTTGACCATTTATCACTTGGTATTATGTTTTACAAGTTACACACTTGATTAATTACTGGTCTATATAGGATATGTATGTTACCTGGCTTTTCATGTTTTAAGTTGACAATATGAATAAGGTCATTACAGTTCACATTAACTAACCCCTAATACCGGCATGCCATGTTTGGATGGAGCACATGGAATCTATTTGAGGATGACATGAATTGAGATATTGGGGCACATATTTATGTTGATCATAGGTCTAATGAATTGTGTAACACTAAATAATATCATTATATTTTGAATCCATATGATATCATGATGAAAGTGATTGAATTACTTTTTTCTGAGGCTAATATTCAATTTCATACAAATTAAATTCAATACACTACATGGAATTTTTAATTATTTCATATATTCCCACCCATGTTTTATAACTAGATAAGAAAGTTTTCCACAGTGAGAGTCATTAAATATAGTGAAAGATGGTGTGATGTAAATTTTTGTATTATATGCTTCTTGTGAGGAATTTTTGGAAGTTTGAGGATCTAAGATCTATATAAGTGGTGAAAGGGTTTCAGTGATACATTTGGAATTGGTATAGGTTTTATTAAACCCCTAGATATATACATAGATCAGAGAATGGTTTCATGCATTATAGTTATGAAAATTATAGTTTTCGAACCCCCTTTAATTTTGATAATTGTGCCTCAGTAGTAGAGGTGGGGTTCAAATAATCTCATGACAATAAATTTTTAAGGTTAAATCACCTATATGAAAAATATATGGTTCAATCACTTCCTTGGTGACATCCTTTCATAAAGGAATGATATCCTATATTAATAATGTTGTTTAGGTAGTCCTCAATATGATATGGAATTGCCCTCCATCTGTAGTGTTAAGAACACCAATAACTAACACCCTGTTTCCATGATGAGCTGTGGTCCCTCTGTACAGTTTCAAAAAGGTAGAATAGAAGTTATTGAAGGACAATTATTTTCATTTCTTTGGTCTTATAAGATACCATTCATACTTGGTTTCTTTAATGACGTTACATACAACATTTTTATCGATTTTAGACATTAAGAGTAATATATTAATTTGATACCAAGAGAATTTCTTAGGAAAATACTAAGACATGAAGTGGTTATAACCTTGGGGGACATTTTGAGACCCAATGAGTGTTTCTGAGATATATAATTGATGAATTATCCTCTAGCATGTGGTATTTTTCTAGAGAAGTGGATTCAGAGAAATAAATATGTGGATATGATTATTATGTTGGATTTTGATTAAAATACATAAATCAAATTTAAAAAAAAATTAAATAAATATTGTTATGCAAGGGGAATGTTTCTTAAGAGTTTGGAAAATGTATATTGCAGTTTGGATGTATTCTGGAGGTTTTTGAAGTTGAGCTTAATTGGATATGAAAAATGGAAAGGACACTATATAAATAATGTTTTCCTCCAGAGGTGTACAAGTCATTTAATATTAGAAGACCTAAATAATTTATACGGTAAAAACCCAGCTTATGTGTATGAGTTTTTTTCTTATAATACCTTGAAAATTTCAAAGAAAATAACTAACCCTTTGTGAATAATATTTACATATGGAAGACTAGAAAAATAAGAAAAGGAATAACTTACATTGATATGTTTTTTTATTATTTGAATAAGTTTTTATACTTTATACATGTTTTTTTATTTCTATATTTTTAATTGGAAAATTCCTTATCATAGGATTAGACACCACATTTTTAATGATATGTAAAGATTTCTTGAATATGGAATTCTTTTATTTATGTACAAAATAAATTTTCATACATAATATATTAATACTTATTGTGTAAGTATTTTTTGTGATGCATATGTTTTCTTATAATATAAATTTAGATCTCTAAAATGTTAATATGAAGTTTTTGATAATTACTATTGTATTTTTCATAATTATTATCCGTAAAATTTAGGAATAATTTGGAAGAAGTATTCTTTTTTATATGATCCTAAAGATTTTATTTTTTATATTAAACAGAATAAATTGAATTTGTGATACAAAAAATAGATAATAGTTAAAATATCAAATTCATATATAAAATATGTTTAATGATTATCAAGGAATGATAATGGGGGATAATATTTTTTAGCACATAAATGGTTTATATTTTAAGAAGTACTAGAATATCGATGGTTCTTTTTCATAGTGAAGAGAAAAATGGATTGACTACGGAAACAGGGAGTTATATGCCCTTAAAAATTTCAGGGTATTAGAGAAATATTAATATCTAATTTAGGGAGTGGTATAACAAATCATGGTGATTATTATATAGTTTTTTCTAAATACAATTATGCTGAAATTTTTCATAGATGAAAATATTATGAAAGAAATTTTTAATATAATAACTGGGATGAGAAATAGGTTCACGTTGTGAAAATAGTATTTTACCAAGATCATAAAGTTTGGATAAATTAATATAATATTCACACTATGACGAAAATCCATGAAAAGTAATATTCATGTTGTTATGAGGAAGAAAGATAGTTCACGCCATGGAGAAAAATTTCACACCATTAATGAAAGAAGAAGTTGAGGGATCCTAGTAAATCCCACTTTAAGCTATAAATTCACATTTCATGAGCAAGATGTTTCTAGTAAATTAAAATTAAGGAGTAAATAATAAGTTGAAATGAATTTTAATACATGTTGGGAATTTGAAATTTAATTTAATATTACAATTTAAATGTGAAGATGTTTCCAGTGTCTAATATTGATTTGATTAGGGTCTTCTATGTGTTTATGAGTGTGAGGTACTACATGTAATATTATAATGAGTATAAAAGAATTACCAGGTGAGTTAAACATAAACAATGGGGGATATAATTATTGTGAGTACAATTAAATAGATAAAGGTATAAGGAGTGTGTTTTGTGAATTTGACACATGAAGAAGAGAAAATAGGAAAAATAGTTGTCATATTAACATAATTAGAAGAATATTATAAAGGAAAAAATGGTTTATATATTATCATCCTAACATATAAACCAAGAAACCTAGTCACAAAAAAACAAAATTAACCAAAGAAATTATGATAAATCATTTTTTCTATATATTAGTCTATAGATAAAAATAGTAAATTGTTTAAAAGAAAAAAATATATGGGCAGAGGGATTGAATACATTTCTAATTTCACAGAATTAGAAATTAATAAACCAAGGGGGATTTCAATAATCATATCATGAAAATATATTCCTTCAAACATTATAAAAACAAAATTAAGTTCGGAAAACAATCACTTAAGGTTCATCTATCCAACTATGTTATGCAGTTGATTAGTTTTTAGTAAAAATATATTTTTTATAATTTTAATTATTTAACATATATATAAATAATATTTAAATTGACTTCACTAAGATCAAATTGTTATTTCATATTGTTGTGATAATCTCAGTGCTCTAAAAACATCATATCAGAGGGTTTTCAAAAGAATGGTTCATTAAAATTTTATTTTTTTTATATTCAAGACCAAACATAATTGATCTTTATAAATTTTTGAAATTATTACTCTTAATTAAAAAAGAATGTAGTACCTCATTATATAAAATGAATGCAGGTATGAAGTAAAGACAGAGAAATCAGAAGACTTTTATTTTATCATAAAATATTCATCCAACCATCATGTTTAATTCAATATAATTCATATTATTCATTAAAAAAATATTTAAAATGTATATATAGGAGTTAAAACAATAGAAATATTATTTTTTAGTCAAGTTTCCTATCTTCACAACTCCATCTTCACCTCTTCTTCCTATATAGTTACTATAATCAAATATTCCTAGAGAAAATATTATATCTACTTATGGATTATGTGTCCCTATTTTCTTATGAATTGTCTATTCAAACTAATAGGGTATCCCTATAATTACTCACATCATTGACTCATCACCTCACATCCCAAAACTACACATGGAATCGTTGAATATTCACTATATCATGCAAGTGACTCAGGAGAAATTTTTTAATAGAATACTATATTCCAACCTGATTTGTATTCAAATCAATGAAATCAAAAGGAATAAGTAACACCATACAGATTCATTCTTCAATATAATATTTTGATAAACATCTAAATCTTTCTAGCATATAGTTTCTACAAATTGGGCTCCTGTTAACTTGGTTTAAAATTTTAATAATAGGGAATAACGTCATTTTAATTTAATTTAATCGAGTAAATAAATAAAATATTTTTCAAAATTATCAATATATAAAATATTAGATATCCCATAAAACCTTAAGTATTATTCCAATAACAAACTTTTACACCTCAATTCCCATTAAAAATATACACTTACTATATAAAACATAAATATTACTGAAAAAATATAATGTCAGCTTCTATAAAATTTAAGTAAGGTGAAAATGTTTTTTTATTTACATTTTCCTCAAAAAATTATCTTATGTATCATTTACCCCAAGGAAAGACAATACCCATGTTACACCATCTTTGAATTATTCAATTTCCCCAGTGTTTAATGGAATGTATCATCTTTTCCAACAAAAAAAATCACATATCCTTCAATAGAAACGAAGATATTAAGTATGAATCAGTACTTTTATATATCTACTACTTAAATAATGTTTAACTTAGTATATGATAGAAAAAATTTATTTGTTCTTATGATATATAAAAAAATAAAAAAATAAAAATAAATCTAATTATACCCAAAAATTTAAATATTCAAACAAATATTAAAAAACTAGAATTTTAACAGAAAATGCTCAGGAATAAATGATTTAATAGTAAAATCACATATCAATATAAAAAACACTATAATTTTAAAAACTATATCATAGACAATGTATCAAAATAAGGACACATCAATCATTTACTTTTTCTAGTAAATCATAAAGTATAATCAAACACATAGGGAATTATATTTGGGTGATCAAAAAATAAAACCAAGAAACTTAGTCACAAAAAAAAAAGTAACAAAAGAAATTACGATAGAATATTTTTTCTATATATTAGTCCATAGAGAAAAATAGTAAATTGTTTAAAGGAAAAAAATATATGGGTAGAGGGATTGAATACATTTCTAATTTCATAGAATCAGAAATTAATGAACCAAGGGGGATTTCAATAATCATATCATGAAAATATATTCCTTCAAACATTACAAAAACAAATTTAGGTTCGGAAAACAATCTCTAAAGGTTCATCTGTCCAACTACGTTATGTAGTTGATTAGTTTTTAGTAAAAATATATTTTTTATCATTTGAATTATTTAACATATCTATAAATAATATTTAAATTGACTTCACTAAGATCAAATTGTTATTTCATATTGTTGTGATACTCTTAGTGCTCTAAAAACATCATATCAGACGGTTTAAAAAATGGTTCATTAAAATTGTATTTTTTTATATTCAAGACCGAACATTATTGATCTTTATAATTTTTTTAAATTATTACTCTTAATGAAAAAAAGAATGTAGTACCTCATTATATAAAATGAATTCAGGTATGAAGTATAGATAGAGAAATCAGAAGAATTTTATTTTATCATAAAATATTCATCCAACCATCATGTTTAATTCAATATAATTCATATTATTCATTAAAAAATTATTTAAAAGGAAGATATAGAAGTTAAAAGAATATAAATATTATTTTTTTAGTCAAGTTTCCTATCTTCACAACTTCATCTTCACCTCTTCTTTCTATATAGCTACTATAATCAAATATTCCACGAAAAAAATATTATATCTACCTATGGATTATGTGTCCCTATTGTCTTGTGAATTGTCTATTAAAATTAATAGGGTATCCATATAATTACTCACATAATTGACTCATCACCTCACATCCCAAAACTACACATCGAACCGTTGACTATTCACTATATCATGCAAGTGACTCAGGAGAAAGTTTTTAATAGAATACTATATTCCAACATGATTTGTATTCAAATTAATGAAATCATAAAGAATAAGTAATACCATACAGATTTATTCTTCAATATAATATTTTGATAAACATCTAAATCTTTCTAGCATATAGTTTCTAAAAATTGGGCTCCTGTTAACTTGGTTTAAAATTTTAATACTAGGGAATAACATCATTTTAATTTAATTTAATCTAGTAAATAAATAAAATATTATTCAAAATTATCAATATAGAAAATATTAGATATCCCATAAAACCTTAAGTGTTATTCCAATAACAAAATTTAACACCCGCATTCCAATTAAAAATATACACTTATCATATAAAACATAAATATTACTGAAAAAATATAATGTTAGCTTCTATGAAATTTAAGTAAGGTAAAAATGTTTTTTATTTTCATTTTCCTCAAAAAATTATCTTATGTATCATTTACCCTGAGGAAAGACACTACCCATGTTACAACATCTTTGAATTATTCAATTTCCCAAGTGTTGAATGGAATGTATCATCTTTTCCAACAAAAAAAATATCACGCATCATTCAATAGAAATGAAGATATTAAGTATGAATAAATACTTTTTATATATACTTATTAAATAATGTTTAACTTAGTATATGATAGAGAAAACAAAAATATTTGTTCTTATGATATATAAAAAAATAAAAAAAATAAAAATCAATCTAAATATACCCAAAAATTTAAATATTCAAACAAATATTAAAAAACTAGAATTTTAACAGAAAATTTTCAGGAATAAATTATTTACTAGTAAAATCACATATCAATATAAAAAACACTATAATTTTAATAACTATATTATAGACAATGTATCAAAATAAGGCCACATCAATCATTTACTTTTTCTACCACTATTTGTTAGTCATTATTTTATGATGATTATGAGGAGTTATAATGTCTTTCATAGTGCACTAAACTATAAACAATTAATGAAAAATTTTAGTAAGAATTTAAAAGTCCTGAAATAGATGGAATGTTTATGAAAATTTTGATGAATAATTCAATGAATGTTTAAGGTTGTGTAAGGGAAATATAAATTGATCTATTCCTTATAGAAGTTTCTCAATTATATATTTTTGAGACTCTACTTATAACTCCAAAAACCGAAAAAAACACTGACATCTCTATTCTCTCTATTATCTAAACATAAGGTTTTAGTTGACCATGAATAAAAAGAGAAATTATTTCATGTTTTGGTAGATTCATATGATCTACGGATACCACTAAAGGAAGGATTAATTTTCTAGATTCTCAGTGATTTAGATCAAACACTTTCAAAGAGATTCAACTAGATAAATGAACAAGATTACGGTACATTATTTTTATTTTTTTTAATAGATATTTATTCCAAATGTGTATACAGATTATAGGTTTATTCGGGTTTTGGATATTATCTTACATTTTGTTTTATATATAAGACATCCATCTGATACTCTTCAATAAGTATATAAATCATTCATAAAAGGTACATCCTAAAATTATTTTAATGTTGCATAAAAAAATAGATATTATAAAAGTTATTTATTATTCTAGAAAACACATATCTCTATGTGAAATTAATATTTTTATGAGCATAATATAACATAACACCCATATCCCACATTAGTTTAAAATATTTAACCAATAGAACCAAATAAATTTCAATATCATTACTTAGTTTTTTGGTAGAAGAAATTAGTATAGAAAACTTAATGTACTTGTTTTTTTATCATAAAAATAGTGAAATGTTATAATTTATCTATATAATTGTCCACAGACCAGTTGTACTAATTTATACACCCAAATAAATCATGTCTTATATAAATAATTTAAGAAAGAAGTTTTTTGGATTCTTTCTAAATTTTGGATATTCATGTTCAAATTTTTTCCTACTATGGACCATATGATAGTTAATGATGATTCATATGTTGAATTATTTTATTTTTGTGCCATGTTAATTAATTCCCTTTTTTCTCACATTAATAGAGACCTCTAAACTAAAGAATGATTTTAATGTACCAATTAATTTTATTGTCTTTATTTATATTTATTGTATTGATGCACACCTAACATATTGAATTTTTAAGTAATTCATTGTCATTGAGAAATAAGAAAAATCATTTTATACAAGCATGTATTTCTTTATAGTCTACTCCCATTGAAGACAACATTCCATTATCATCTAATTTTTGAAATTTAATCACATTGACTTCTTATAACATATCATTTAAGAGATAATGTGGTTATATATATCCAGTATAGTAGTATCTTATTCTGAATTTCAAATTATATTACTTTAGTAAAGGTGAAAAGGTCATATATTTAGTATAAACAACATTCATTGTCACTCATGTACATTACTTAAAATTCTCAATTTAATTCATTAAATCAACAAGGTAAGAATTAACTATCATTCTCATTTGCTCAATATTCTCTCTTCTATCTTTTATTATTATAATAGTATACATTCATCCATAAACCAACTATTATTCAAGTCACTAGATGTATTTCATTTTTCCCTATGTATAACCCCATATTTTAAAAATTGGTAAAGTATTTAAAATCATTATAAATCTCTTTTATCATATGATTAGTGTCCATCCATTTTAGATTCATATTCATCCCATTTGTTTTAAAGAAATTATAATTTCACTAATAACCAGATACAAAATATATATTAATATACTATATCATTTTTATTTTTAAAATTTATATAAAATATAAATTTCATATTTAAATTATAAATTAAAATATATACCAATTTATTGTCTAAAAAATAATAAATATAATTTTATTATATATATATATATATAAATTTTGACAAATATTATAAAAAATTACACATTATGTAATACATTGTTAAATATATAAATAATATAAAATTACTAAATAAATATATATAATAATATATAATATCCATATAGAAATAACTTAGATAGATCGATATGATTTCACAAAAAATCTATAAAACAAATCAAACATAAAATAGAATCAAAAGTCCAAAATCTCAATGTAAAATAGAAATGGGAAAGTTTAATAAGATATTACATCCATTCATCTATGAGTGTTTCTATTTGTAAATATTCACTTCCCAAATAATAAATAAAGAAAGATATTTCCATGAATGTATAAAAATAGATTCAAATATAAAATCATATATTCATATTATTAATCAATAATAATAATCAATTCATATACAATTTTATCATAAAATCATTATAAAATCACCAATACTCTTTACAAAGAATAAAAAAGGAAAAAAATATAATATTATTTAAAAAAGAATGATAATTTATATATAAAAATGAGCTAAAATTATTCTTATAAGAGGAAAAGAAAAATTATCTATTCTTCCTTGTACTTCCCTCATCATAAATATCTGAACTCGTTGCTAATCATAATTGAAAGCACTTGTTCCATATTCCAGAAATGCATTGTTTACAAGTTATAAAAAATGCAAGACAATTCCAGAAAAAGATTTAATATTTATACTTACATGGATGTTGGATTTTATGTCTTAAAATAATTGAATGGTGCAGTTCAACTTAAAATGGACAGGATGGAGAGTGTGTGGGTGTGTGTGTACACGCACAAAAATGATTATTTTTTTCGACTGAAAAATTGAAAAATAGAAAAAAATGTTTCAGGAACATATTAAAAATATTTTTCTATTTAAACTCTCTAGTAAATATTTTTATTAACTCTAAAGAGTTATAAAAAAACAAATATAGATACTAAGGACAGTAATAATGGAGACCCTGAGAGTTACTATTGATTTATTTTAGATTGAAGTAAGTGGCTATGGTTGGTGAAGACCTGAACACCCTCAAAGGGATATCATTTTTAAGTAAGAGAGTTAGCCAGAATGTTTGAATATATACTTATGTATTGAATAACTATCTATCCAGAAACTAACTATCTACATCTTTTGATAGAATATAAAATATTCCACTTAGAAGATGAGTAGGAGGGTGTATATTTGATATTAAGAGTTGAGACCAGTTTGACTCTAGAAGAGGACTGTATACTAGTTTTATAATGAATTTTGATATAAAATAAATACAATTATTCAACATGAATGGAATTTATCATAATATGTATGGTTTTAAAATCCAATGAAACAGATCCCCTTTTGGTCTCACATAAGCAATATTTCTATCATAACCATACACATATTGGATCTAGGAGTGTTGGGTTGAGAATGACCATTAATGTTTTATGTTAATTATATTTTTTGTAAAAAATTAATCTCTCCAACACTAGTGGTGGATAGAAATTTGAAGAGTGCATGATGAGTAGATTTAGGCAGGTCATAGTAGATGATAATGGAGACAAGTGGCTAGGAGGGATGATAGAGATGAGTATATGTGTACAATGACTTGAGTGTTCATAAACAAAGGTAGTATAGATGCCGGATAGAGGGAGAACCTAGTAATGGGGTAATAGAGGTTGTTTATATAATAACGAAGTTGGTCTGTAGAGGAGTGATACAAAATTTTAATGATCATTAGGACTACATGAGAACATGAATTGTTCTATTGTTATGGAATTGAGTTGGTTGGATGGATAAAGTTTATGGATTTTTGATTTAATATCACATGATTTGTTTTCATAGAAACACATGGAGTGTATCATAATAAACAAATGATGGTTTATGAGATAGATATAAATATTAGACACTATGTACCCACTAAATATACACTGGATATCATAATGGTTGTGACTAGGGTTTCTATAAATGTGTTTAGTATCACAAAATTTTCGGATATAGAACACAAAAAATATTTGACCATTTATCACTTGGTATTATGTTTTACAAGGTACACACTTGATTAATTACTGGGCTATATAGGATATTTATGTTATGTGGCTTGTCATGTTTTAAGTTGAAAATATGAATAAGGTCATTACAGTTCACACTAACTAACCCCCAAGACCGACATGCCATGTTTGGAGGGAGGACACGGAATTTATTTGAGGATGACATGAATTGAGATATTGGGGCACATATTTATGTTGATCAAAGGTCTAATGAATTGTGTAACACTAAATAAAATCATTATATTTTGAATCCTTATGATATCATAAAGAAAGTGATTGAATTACTTTTTTCTGAGGCTAAAATTTAATTTCATACAAATTAAATTCAATACACTACAAGGGATTTTTAATTATTACATATATTCCCACCCATGTTTTATAACTAGATAAGAAAGTTTTCCACAGTGAGAGTCATTAAATATAGTGAAAGATACTGTGATTTAAATTTTTGTATTACATGCTTCTTGTGAGGAATTTTTGGAAGTTTGAGGATCTAAGATCTATATAAGTGGTGAAAGGGTTTCAGTGATACATTTGGAATTGGTATAGGTTTTATTAAACCCCTATAAATATACATAGATCAGGGAATGGTTTCATGCATTATAGTTATGAAAAATATAGTTTTGGAACCCCCTTAAATTTTGATAAACAAGCCTCAATTGTAGAGGTGGGGTTCAATTAATCTCATGAAAATAATGTTTTATGGATAAATCACCTATATGAAAAATATATGGTTCAATCACTTCCTTGGTGATATACTTTCATGAAGGAATGATATCCTATATGAATAATGTTGTTCAAGTACTCCTCTATATAATATGGAATAGTCCTCCATCTATAGTGTTAAGAACACCATTAACTAATACCCTGTTTCCATAATGAGCCGTGGTCCCTCTGTACAGTTTCAAAAAGGTAGAATAGAAGTTGTTGAAGGACAATTATTTTGATTTTTTTGGTCTTATAAGATACCATTCATAGTCAGTTTCTTTAATGACATTACATACAACATTTTTTTTGATTTTAGACATTAATAGTAATATATTAAGTTGACACAAAGATAATATCTTAGGAAAATACTAAGACATGAAGTGGTTATAACCTTGGGCGACATTTTGAGACCCAATGAGTGTTTCTTAGATATGTAATTGATGAAGTATCCTCTAGCATGTGGTATTTTTCTAGAGAAGTGGATTTAGAGAAATAAATATGTGGATACGATTATTATGATGGATTTTGATTAAAATACATAAATCAAATTTAAAAAAAAATTAAATAAATATTATTATGCAAGGGAAATGTTTCTTAAGAGTTTGGAAAATGTATGTTGTAGTTTGGTTGTATTCTGGAGGTTTTTGAAGTTGAGCTTAATTGGATCTGAAAAATGGAAAGGAAACTATATTAATAAGGTTTTCCTCCGGAGGTGCACAATTTATTTAATATTAGAAGACCTAAATAGTTTATAGGGTAAAAACCCAGCTTATGTGTATGAGTTTGTTTTCTTGTAATACCTTGAAAATTTCAAAGAAAATAACTAACCCTTTGTGCATAATATTTATATATAGAAGACTAAAAAAATAAAAAAATAAAGAACTTACATTGATATGTATGTTTTTTATTATGTAAATAAGTTTCTATACTTTATTCATGTGTTTTTTATTTCTATATTTATAATTGTAAAATTCCTCAGCATAGGATTAGACACCCCATATTTAATGATATGTAAAGATTTATTGAATAAGGAATATTTTTATTTATGTACAAAACAAATTTTCATACATAATATATTAATACTTATCGTGTAAGTATTTTTGGTGATGCATATGTTTTCTTACTTATAATAGAAATTTAGACCTCTAAAATGTTAATAGGATGTTTTTGAGAATTACTATTGTATTTTTCATAATTATTATCTGTAAAATTTAGGAATAATTTGGAAGTAGTATTCTTTTTTATATGATTCTAAAGATTTTATTTTTTATATTAAACAGGATAAATTGAATTTGTGATACAAAAAAATATAATAGTGAAAATATCAAATTCATACATAAAATAAGTTTAATTATTATCAAGGAATGTTAATGGGAGATAATATTCTGTAGCACATAAATGGTTTATATTTTAAGAAGTACTAGAATATCGATGGTGCTTTTTCATAGTGAAGAGATAAATGGATTGACTATGGAAACAGGGAGTTACATGCCCTTAAAAATTTCAGGGTATTAGAGAAATATTACTTTCTAATTTAGGGAGTGGTATAACAAATCATGGTGAATATAATATAGTTTTTTCTAAATACAATTATGGTGAAATTTTTCATACATGAAAATATTACGAAAGAAATTTTTAATACAAGAACTGGGATGAGAAATAGGTTCACGTTGTGAAAATAGTGTTGTACCAAGATCATAAAGTTTAGATAAATTAATACAATAGTCACACTATGATGAAAATCTATGAAAAGTAATATTCATGTTGTTATGAGGAAGAAAGATAGTTCACACCATGGAGAAAAATTTCACACCATTAATGAAAGAAGAAGTTGAGGGATCCTAGTCAATCCCACTTTAAGCTCTAAATTCACATTTCATGAGCAAGATGTTTCTAGTAAATTAAAATAAAGGAGTAAAAAATAACTTGAAATGAAATTTAATACATGTTGGGAATTTGAAATCTAATTTAATATTACAATTTAAATGTAAAGATGTTTATAGTGTCTAATATTGATTTGATTAGGGCCTTCCATGTGTTTATGAGAGTGAGGTACTACATGTAATATTATAATGAGTATAAAGGAATTACCAGGTGAGTTAAACATAGACAATGAGGGATATAATTATTGTGAGTACAATTAAATAGATAAAGGTATATGGAGTGTGTTTTGTGAATTTGACACATGAAGAAGATAAAAGAGGAAAAATAGTTATCATATTAACATAATTAGAAGAATATAATAAAGAAAAAAATGGTTTCTATGTTATCATAATAACTGTAATGCGTGGTGAAGAGGGAAGAAAAGAAAACATTTTTCTTTATGATGTAGATGGGTATGTGTAGTTTAAATATTATTTAGAGGAAATTATTATAGAAAGTAGGATGATCCCATCACCAATAAATATAATATAACACTGTAATAATTTTTATCAATTCAGATACCAACCTTATTATGTTAGGAGAAAACACTAATAATATTTTAAATGTTATTAAAGGAGAAACCATTCTCATGTGTATCTAATCTATTGATTCTAGTGGATCATATTTTATCGAGTATGTTTCATAAAAATGATTACTAACTTATTTTTAATATTTAACATTATAAATCATGTTTTTTTATTTATTTATTTGGGGGTGTGTGTGTTTTATGAAGTAATATTTCTCACTCTAAAAAGTTGAAAAGAATGATTTTATAATAAATCTTTAAAGGGAATGATTATACACTATTTACTAATGAACCCCTTATCAGTGCGCCTCATCATATATGGGGAGACTACAATTGCTATCAGAGAAAATGATCCCTACGAGGTTCTTGAAGTTTGATGTTTTATTCTAAAAATGTTTTTTAACATATTTAGTGTTTGATTAATTTCAAGAAAACCCATATTTATCTTCAAATTTTTGTTCTATGATTTTTTTATAAATTTGAAAAATGAAAATTCAATGAAAAAGTGGATTCCCACATTTTATTAGAATAATTATTGTATTTATAAGTATTTGATTCTACTATAACCTTTTTCTATCAAATTTAATGTTTTGGAAAATTACATTGATGGGTTTATTTTAAATTTTAGAGGCACTTCTATTATAATAAAATATATATAGTATTTAAGAATGGTTTTTTTCAGAATTAAATTTTTTCAAATCTATTAAATAAGGAATTTTTAAAGGTAAAAGCTAATAAGACAAAAATCGGTACATGAGATTAGTTATAAAAGATCTAAAATGATAATGAAAATGAAAATAAAGATAAAGTATATGTAATGAGATTAAAGTGCGAAAATATTAGGATAAATAATTATGAAACTGTTGATGAGTTATTTAATATAAAAAATGAAATTTTTAGCACAATTGGAGGTTTTTGAGAGATGTCGTATGATTCATTGGTTAAAAAAAGATATTTTGTATATTTTTTTTAACAATTTTGATGAGATGTTTTAGAAACTCATTGAAAAATATATTATAAAAAATCCATTTGATGATATTTCTAGTGTCATAATTTTATATAAAATCTTCAAGGTAAATATTTTCAAGGCCTTCAGGCCACATTAAGGCCATAGGGATACCTCAAGGCCTTCAGGCCACATGATTATGTAGATGTACCTGTCAAACTATACAAGACAAGGATTTAGGTGAGGATTCAGGGTAGGAACATTTACTAGAGCATAGACAACTAGAATTGGATGAATGAGAGAGTTTTTCATTTCCATCAGTACTATGCCTATACAGCTTTTCATAGGATAGCTAAATGACTAGCCCTGCGAAGCTGGTGTACTGATATCATGATATATGCTGGGGAGGAGCAGTTCCAAGTTTTCTTGTCCGAGTGATTCCCTCTAATACCTACGGTTCATGTAATTGTCTATATGCATTCAGGCATTGTAAGGGTTCCAACTCACCCCTTTAAAGGTGGATTATCAAAAATAATAAAAAATGAAGGCCTTCGTGCCATTACAACATTACAAAAATGAATTCCAGAGGACCATACTATTTTAATGTATTTGGAAACTTGTAATAAAAATATTCTATCCTGGTGAAAGATCGTCAACATCTCCCATAATGATACCCACCTTTAGTACTTATACCTAAAACCTTTCTTCATAACTTGAAGAATGGAAAACATAAAAAATGGGTGAGATTAGATGCTCAGTAAGGGTAAAAAAGGACACATGTAAGCATTAACATGAATATAATAGTATGATAATTTGATCGTAACATTAGGGGATTATACCCTGCATATTAAAGGACATAAAATGAGTTATGGGATAAATATTTTCAGTTTATAAGACATGAATCATAAAGAAATAAATGCATAAGTCATGAAATCATAACATAGGAATGAAACATGGAATTTGGGGCATGAATATTGGTTTATAACATTGTGAACATGTATAAGTCGAAACAAGTTCACTCATTATGTTAAGGGCATGAAATCCAGATCCATTATCAACTTGTGGACATGCAACTAGGTCCACGCATAACATTATAAACATGTAATCATGTTTACACATAACCTTATGGATGTGAAACCATGTTTATACATAACATTGTGAACATGTAATAAAGTTCACACATAACATTGTGAACATGTAATCAAGTTCTTGCATCAAATTATAGACGTGAAACCATGTCCAAGAATAACACTGTGAACATATAATATTGTTTACACATATCATTGGGAACATGTAATCAGGTTCACTTGTAAACTTATGGATGTAAATCCATGTTCATGCATAACATTATGAACATGTAATTAGGTTCACACATAAAATTGTGAACATGTAATCAGTTTCACACATAACAGTGTGAATAATTAATTAGGTTCACGCATAAACTTATCGATATGAAACCAAGTCCATGCATAACATTGTCAACATGTAATCAGGTTCCCACATAAAATTGTGAACATGTAATTAGGTTCATACATAATATTATGGGCATGTAATTAGGTCCATTCATAACATTGTGAAGATGTAATCAGGTTTGCACATAACATTTATACTCATGAGTCATCCTTCATTAGACAATGAATTGGAGGGAGGTATAGGTCCCACCCATCTCATAACAAAATCATTCATACATGTGGCACAATAAAATAACAAATTCATCATATCTTGTCCCATAAAAATATATTGGTTTTATAAACATCAAAATCATAACCCATGAAATTAAATAGGTATCATTAACATGTCATCACATAATAACTTATCAAAAAGAGATAGGTTTCATAACTGTTTCATCAAAACATAACCTGTGAAAAGAAGTGGATTTTATAAATATGTAACCTATGAAAGGGAAAAAAACATTATAAAGACAATTAAATTAATAATAACCCATTCATAAAAATAATATGAATGGAACCTTTAGATAATTTCTTAGAAATTTCGGATTAGCTTAAAAAATGTCATCTTATATGAAAAATAATTTTATGTGTCTTTAAAAGACATTTTTTGAGTAAAATATACATTCTCCTTTGAAAAAGTTATTTTAATACATAAAACCATTTAAAAATAATTTTCTTAGAAAATAGATCAAAACATTATAATGAATACATGAAATCATTTTTGAAAACCTTTTTTATTGAAAATTTCTTTTAAAAAAATTTCATAATGATTAATATTTTAAAAATTAAATGGAATTTTTAACGGAATGACGACGTGTAAATTTATACATATCATATGAGGTAAAGAGAAAATTCCATATGCACAGTAAAAATGTTAGAAGGAATTAATTATTCAGAAAGAGACAAGAATATTTCATTGAAGAGATTTGTAAAATAAAAAATGGTAAAAATAGTTTTGAAGGAACATAGATTTCCGACCGGAGAGAGGGTAAATTTGGCCTTATATAAGACAATTTATTAACTCTAATATGTAATAATGAGTATAAATATGGTACTAGTACATGATTATATCATTAATAACCATAGGATAAGAAAATTCATTGTTTTTCTTGAGATATGGAACATAAGAATTCATCAATGGAAGCATAAATGTAAACAATCTCAAAAAGTATTGAGATTATCTCAATAAGCACTTATAACTTGGTAAATTGGGATCATACTATCCATGCAAGGAAATGAAATTACATGAAGCATATAATATCATGAAATGATATATATTCATGGTATATAATGTAAATTCAAAATATATGCACCACCAAAAAGAGCTTAGGTGCATAATAAAAACATGAGTCTTAAAGAAGCCAAATTGAGAAAAAACATTTATACCAATTTGGTAACATTTAAAACATAAAACCCATGAATGAAAGATCATAAATTGGGCATGTGAATTCTCATAAATTTTAGTAAATGATATATAGAATAAAATCACAGGCAGTATATACACCACATAAAAAGAAATAGTGCTGAACATAGCTTGTATCTCATAGAAATTAAAAGTCAGATGAAATCCCCTTACCTTTTTTCTTGACTCTCTCTATACTCATACAAGCTTGCAGTATAATAAATATTATTATATTATATTTATTTTACATATGAATATTATTATATATGTTACCACACATGGTTTTATTATAACCTTATATTATCTTCTTGTTAACGATCCTATGTTAAGGTTTCACTTCGTGTAATATTCCCTTTGTTCTACGTATGTGTCTTTATTTGTTACATCTTTGGTCCTTATACATATATCATGATTACATAATGCAAAAAATGATATAAGTATTAGGTATATACAATTTATTTTTGTTATATAATCTATATAATATAGTAAAACGAAATGTCATACACTATCCAAGGAGACGGTAAGTTGTACGTACACATGAACATCATTTTCTGTTTTTATTATCGTATTGAAAGAAAGTATGTACATAACATAAGTATATATATATGTACGTATATATTTATTATTATTAATGTATCATAAATATATAATACATATCATATAATTTCATTAAACACATCCTTAATACATTTTATGTGGCATGTGAACGAATCACATCGCTTTGAGGAGGCGGTAGTCCAAACTTCATCAAACGAGATTATCATATTAACACCAAATAGAAGGTAAAAATATGAGTTTTCAAAAAAGGAATAAATAAGATTAAATACATAATAAATATAATACAATACATATATAAATGTAGTTTCTATCATAATGGCCACTGTGATTGCTGGTAAAGGAGAAATGAAAAATCATCATTTAATGAGGTAGTAGTTCTTCGTACACATAAATAGTATATTCAACATAATTAGATGGAGATGTGTATAAGTTTCGGTCATAACCTATAAATAAAAAAATCCTAGTATATTTAGGATATTGGTTTCATCACAAAATAATGGTATAAAGATAGTGGTGGGGTGGAGATGGAAAATAAATGAAAGGATCTTGAGAGAAGACATGAACTCTTAATCTGGTAACACTTTTTGGTTTGTCCCAAAAGAATTCCTTCAGAGGGTTTCATCCCAATGGTAGGATTCATGTTAAAATGGAAAAATTTGGGGAGGAATTTTTGTAAGGTCTTGTCCAAACTTATGTCAATTTAGTGGTGTGGGGAATGGGTATAGTTGGTGGCCATTTATAGGGACGGAAAAGGACTCACATTGAATTTTAAGAAACAAATTAGGTGTGCACATGTTATTACCTAAAAAGAGTATTAAGAAACCAAAAAAACTCAATAATAGAATGTTTATGATCTAAATATGTATAGAAAATGGGCATTGGACAAGTGTATAGGTCATTTGGGGCTTCAATTTTAAGGTTTATCCCCTAATTAAGCTTAATTTGGCGTTAACCACTGTGATTAATTTTAATCACTTTTAAAAATCATTTGGGTAAAAAATTAACATGTTATTTTTAGAATATTAAAATTATAATGAATACAATTATGTATGTTTTATTTTTTAAATTCAAATCATAGAATAAATAAAATTTAAATTAGTTCTAATCCCATAGATGGAATGAAATAATAGGGTTTTAAATTAGGCAAAAGTTCAATAGATTTTTAAGGTTCTATATTCAGAAATAAGATGGAATTGATTATAATGAATTATGTTGTATTATTTAATGAAATATTTATCTAATGTGACCTCAAAACTAATTTATGAGTTCATTTACCATTAATAAATAATTATACTAATGGCAATTTTTAACTAAAAAGCAGTATTTTTCACTATTCATCAAAAAATGAAGTTTCTTAGAAAAGTCCCAAAAATTTATCCTCTGATAATTTAGAAATTATAAAATAAAAAATAAAGTTTATTTTATCCAATTAGATTTCTAAATTTTTCAAAAATTAATTTCATTATTAGAAGTATTTCATTTGAGAAAATTATTTTTTTAAACATAAAAAGGACTTTATCAAAAATATTATCTTTCATTATAAATATGTTTGGTTTTTATAAATAAATTAATCAAAATATTTGAAAGGTAGTTATTATAGTTAATATTACTAATTTTAATGGCTAGGTTATAATTATCTTATTTAAATAATTAAATTAATAAAAATATATGTTTCTTAGAAACTCAGCGTTGCATGCATCGTATGCCATGTCAGTGTCACTTGTAGCACAAGCAATGTTAGTATTGCATGTAGAAAAAAATCCAAGTTTGTATTGAATGTGAAAATAATATTTGAATTATTTTTTAATATATATATATATTTATAAGTAACTATTTCCCGTGTCATGTGAATTGAAAAAGATTGAAAAGATAAATTAATTCAAAAAAATTATTTCCAAAAAATATCGGGGTGTTATAGGTATGGAGGATTGTTTTACATGGAAAGAAGATGTTTGATTAATTATAAATATTTTTAAAACTATAATTTTTATGATATAATCTGTTTTATGGGACTCTTACCTATTCAGAAAAGAAGAGTTCATAATTAATATAAAATTTGTGGACTGATGGTTGAGAATAATTGTTAATATTTGGAAGAAGTTTTACGAAGTTATTACCAAATACTTTAACTTTTGTTGAGTAACGCATAAGAAATTATCTAGACTATTTTAGTTTGAATTTTAATAATAAAAGTCTAATAAGAATAAATTAAATTTAAAATAGAATTATTTTATTATTGATGTTACACACAACACATCACAGAAAAACACCCATGGATCTTGGATAGTGGATTATAATATCATATTTAAGTGATTTGAAACACTTGAAGGATTATAAGAAGTGAAATTAAGGATTAATTAATATTTATAATGGTGTTTTACTAAAAATTGGTGGGTTTTGTTAATAATAATTGGTGAAGAAAAGATAAATTTTAAGATTACATTATTTACTAATGGATTGAAACAGAATATAATATGTTTGTATGAAATATAGGATGAATACCATGTAGTTGAATTAAAAAATAATGAGTATGTTTTATAGAATATGAATGATAGGTTATTTTTTATTAGAGGAAAACATACTCGAGTAAATATATATTAATATGGTGAAGCTGTGAAGCATAATATTCTTTATAAGAAGAACATATAATATAATGAGTAGAATTTAGAGATTTGTTAGTAAAAAAATAGTGGAAAAATATTATCTACTATCAAAAAGGGATAAAGACATGATATCAAGAAGAAGAGAACATATAAAGTCTAATAATAAAGGTGATTCCATTATATTACCATTATGTTAATGTTTTGAACATGAAGAAGAAAATACAAACAAGATAAAACAGTCCTTTACATGTCATATAGCCAAAGTAAATGACAAGAAGAGATCTTAAATTCTAAAATAAAATTTTAGTAAGATATTTATTGAGAGAACTAGTTTTCATTGAAATTGAGAGTTAAATACCAATCAATGGAGGTTAAATATTAAAATTCATCCTTTAGTCATCAAAGCCAAAGGTTTATTGAATTTTCCACTCACCCACTAGTTCTTTGGATTTTTTGTTAATGGTGGAGAAATTCAAGATAAATATTTATTTATGTTTATTTATTAATGTATTTAAAAAGGGGTGAAAATTAAAATTGGGGAGATTTTAAGGATATTTTTTCCCCTAAGGGAGGTGATATTTCTTATTTACTAAGAGAATGTATTTTAAGAGGGTTATTAAATAGGGTAAGATCTGAAGTCCTCATCTAAACTGTTCTATATTATTTGGAGATTATGTTTCCAGAAAATTTTTATACAAGAGTCCGATGTTTTTTTGAAATATAATAAGAACTAATCTTAGTTGGCATCAAGATATATCAAGGATAATAAAATATTGGATGTAATTCATTGCAATATTTTATGATTTTTAGTTATTTATGTTCTTTGGTTGAGAAAAAAAACCAAGGGATAGATTATTGAGACTAATATATTTTATATAAAAACATTGACACAGAAGTGATTTTTTTAGGAATATTTTTGATACATTGGGATTTCTTTTTGAAAAAACAATGAATGAAGTATCTTATAAAATTTGGAGTTATTTGAGGGAATATAATTTGTGAAATAGAAAAGTGGGTATTATTATTTTGTTGTATTTTTAATTAATGTAGAAATCATATTTATTCCCAAATTAAAAAATGTTAATAATGTTTCATGAAGTTTTCTTAAGAGTTTACATGTGTTTGTAAAAGTTTTTAGTATTTTTGGATGTATTATTGAGATATTTTGATTCAAGAAAAATTTAATCCAAAAAATAGATAATTCTCTATTTGTGTAGGGTTTTATTTTAGAGGTCCATAATGTTTTTATTCATAGAAGACATGAAAATCAGGAAGGAAAAGAACTAACATTATCTATTTATAGTTTTTATTCCTAAAAAACATTAAAATATTAAAAAGAAATAATTTGTGTAATATTTGTTTATAGAAGACAAAAAAATTATTGAAAGAAAAATTTTAATATTATTTTTATGTTTTTAATTGATTTTTATATTTGATATGTGAGTTTTTTTCTTTATTTAGATGTTTAAAATTCCTTGGAACATGGTGATATATAATATTTTTATTTATTCATAAGGATTTTATGAGGATGTTTATTTTTTTTTCCCAAGTATGAAATTTCATATGCATGATTTTTTATTTATGACATAATAATTTATAGTTGAGGTATATTAATTTTCACTTCACCAAAATTTTAATATCTATGAAATATTATAGGGAGTTTTTTTTATAAATTATTAGATTATTTTTTTAGAAAAATTATTTATAGGAATTTAAATGAATATGGAATAAGTAATTAATTTGAGATGATACTAAATCTTATATTTAAGAGATTAAAAACCACCAAGGTATTTTATGATACATGTATTAAACAATATTGACCATTACATGGTCATAGATAAAATGGGTGTAGAGATTATACAGAAATCAAAATAAGAGATAACACATCAAGGTACAAAAATGGTGTATGTTTTGAAAAGTATTTATAATATTGAGTATACTTTTTTCTAATGATATGAAAAAAGGATCGGTTGTTTAAATGGGGAGTTACAAACCCTGGTGCATGTTATGTTATAATATAAATCTTACATTATGAAATTATGAGAGGTGAAAAACAACATGATTATGTCTACAAATATATTTATAAATATTCTTACGATAAAGATACTTATACATAAAAATGTTATGAATGAAATTTTTTATATTGATATTGTGAGAATAAATAATATTTTATCATCAAAACTAAATTATGTTTCAATATTGATGGTTTGGATAAATTAAAAAATTATTGGAACTATAATGAACAAACATGATAACAAATATGAATTTTATTGAGGAATCAAGAATGATTACACCATGGAGAAACATGTCACACATGGAAGTAAAGAAGTAGACGAGGGATTCTAGTTATTCATGCTAAAACTGAAAAATTATATCCATGAAAACCAAAAGAAATCCTAAAATGAAAAATAACTAGTTAAAAATGTACTTGAAAATATTTTTAATATATTCTAGGAATTTTAATTTAAATTGAATATTCAAATTAGACGACGAAGATTATGTTTATATGAAATATTTATTTGAAGAAGGTGTTTCATAAATGTAAAAGAGTGAGGTGATGTGTATTATAGAATAGAGGTGAAAAAAATAATTATAATGTGAAATACAAAGTATGAAATATGGAGAGGTAATTACCATGAAGATAATTAAATAGGTAATGGGTAATTCCCCAACCCCAGATGCCCAGAGAGGGGGAATTATAATATTACATTGGCTTGATTGAAAGGAATAACATATCAAAGGAACAAGTAGTTTATAATTCTTTTAAAGTAATATTATACATATGATATCCATAATAAATTAGTAAATTGAAATTATAAACATGATACATAATAAAAAGAAATAAATTATATCTTTGAAAGCTTATTAAAACATTTCTTCTTTAAAACCTAGATAAATGAAACATAATAAGGGTGAGATCAAATGATCAGTAAGAATAATTAAATAATAATAAACAATGAATCAATAGGAATAAATTAACTTGGGTATGTAAATAAAAAATAATTAATTCCATTCCAAAAACTAGATAAGAAAACATTAATATGGCAAAGTATGAAACTAAAACTCATTCCATTTAATTAATGAACTGAAAATGAAATGTATCCATGGATATATTGACAAACAATCTCATGTATGAATAATAAATAGAACTAAATAAGGGGAATTATTTATTAATTGATTTCATGACTAAGGCATATAAAAACCTATACCATTAATACATTTCAAAAAATAGTTTAAAACCACAATTAGAAACTATTTAATTTGGCCAACTTTTTTGCCTCATTAAAACCTATCAATGCATCAAGGATATATATAATGTCTGGGATCCACCATTCATTACTATTACAAACAATTCCTCATAAAATAATAAAAATAAATAATATGACTTATCCAATATTTTCATTGAATAAATAATATGGAATTATAAATATTTCCCAAAATAATTAAATAGCCATCAATGTAGACCCCATGTGAAAAATGATATACAGTTTTGAAAATTATAAAATCCATTGTTTGAGAATATGGATATCCAAGTAAAATTTTAATGTAAAATTATTATAATGAAGTTATTTTTTAATAGATTTTTAATAATAAAAAAGAAAGTTTTATTTCAAATATAATAATTAAGAACATTCTTTAGGAGAACAATATTTAAACATTCAAAAGCATCCCTTACCACTTTAAAACATTTGAATCATAATCTCTAGAAAATTATAACGTTAAATAAAATGTATAATATCATGATAATAAGCTTAATCATGATATTACATGAAAAGGTTGTATATAAATCATATAAAAAACTATGTTCATAATAACAAATAAGTCTCAATGGAATGTAAATTGAGACCAAATCCCTTACCTTAACATTGATTTTGTTGTGTAGTCTTTATCCTCTAATATAGTGGTTTAAAATATGTTAATAACTTATACCATAAACATAATAATATTTTAATATTATATGTTAATTCCTTATAATTTTTTATTACCTGTTTTTGAACACTCTTCCATTAATTTCACTATTTTGAGTGCTAATTGCCTAGTTTAATCGAGTAAGTTTAAACTTGTTATTTTTTGTTAACACAAATCAGATCATGGTTTCATCATATCCTAAATGTAAACCATGCATTAATTATCATATATAATCATTATATATGTATTTATAGTAGTGAATTATTTTTTTATGTTAGAAATGAAGTGCACCGTTCAAGGAGAGGATAAGTCGTACGTACGCATGCGTGCTACTTATATTTCATTATTGTATTGGAAAAAGGAAAAATAAATGATACATATATATAATATAATTCCAATATTTTATATATGTTATATAACATAACTATTTTTATTAAAAAAATTATTTATACGTTCCATGTATGGTATGAACGAGTCATATCTCTTTGAGGTGGCGGTAGTCCACACTTCCTCAAACGAAATTATCGTATTTCTAGAAGGAATAAAGAATAAAGGAATATTCTAAATAAAAAATTAAATAGGCTTAAATACCTTATAAATACCATATATAACATATATAAACATAGTTTCCATCATAATAAAAACCTTGATAAGTGGTAAGGGAAAAACTAACAATCTTTGTTTCGTGAGGCAGTAGTTCCCAGTACACCGAAAAAATATGTTTGTTACCCATTTGATAGAGGTGTGTGAAAGTGTAGTTAGAACCATTTACATAAATAATAATATTATAAATAGTATACTATTTTTATATAATAATGTAATTAAATATTTATAGGTGGATAATGGAAATGGATCTAGAGGGTTTAAGAGAAGATATTACCTTTTAATCGGGTAACGTTTTTGGGTTTTTACCAAACAGATTCTTTAGATGGCTTCTTGAATAAGGGAAGGATTAAAGATACATTGGAGGTATTTTTGGAATATATTTGGGTCGAAATTTTCTGAACCTAAGTGTTTTGAGAGGTGTGAGTATTGGGGAGATGTTGTGGCCTTTTAAAGGGAAAGAAAATGACTCACATGGTATTTTTGGAAACAAGTTATGTGTACACTTGTTAATACCATACACAAGTCATAAAAAACAAAATAAATAAACAATGGAAGGTTTATAGCTGATATTTTGACATACAAGTGGTGTTAAAAAAGTGTATATGTCATTTTCCCTTAAGATAATGGTTTAGTCCTTTATTATATTAATTTTTCCTTAACAACTGTAATTAATTTTAATTATTTTCACTAATAATTTTGGTAAAAAGTGTTTTAAAATTATTATAAATTATAAATTATGATTATTTGAAATATGTAATCCATTTGTGAAAATTTCAATCACATAAGTGATAGAAAATTATTTAAAAATCATCAGGGTTACAACTTGATTTTTAAAAGCAAAAACGTCCAAAGGTCAGCTATGTTTTTATAGTCAATTTCAAAGTGAAATTTATTACAATAACCAAAATTTGATTATTTGATAAATATATTATCTAATTACACTTTAAAACCAAAATAAAAAATAATTTAACCCTTTAAATAAATTAGATGAAAAATTAGTTTTGAACTAAAATGCAGTATTTTTAACTATTCATTAAAATATGATATATTTCTAAAAAATATTAAAACATCATTGTGAACTAATTATTACGTTTAGATTTAAAATAAGAATTCTATTTTTACATATTAAATGATTTAAAATTTTAAAATTCATATTTAAAATGGGATCTCCGTTAAAAGGTGGTAAAATTACATTTACAAAATAGAGGTTTTTATATGTAGAATATGGTTTGTTCTTATCTTATGAATATAAAACATAGTGGATGAATGTAAATAGTATTTAAATGAATATAAATCATATATATTTCATTACAATAATAAACTAATTTTAATGAACTATGTTTATTAAGACAAAAATCTTTTAGAAGCATATAAATAATAATATATCATTTTATATCCAATTTGTTCTTATTTTTTTCTCAGAAGTTGGTAACCAATGAATTCATTTTATATTTATAAAGACCACATATTTCAGTAAGTTATATAATAATATTTATAATTTCTAGTTTATATATTTTTTATATTAAATAATATTATTTTTATAATATATTATTGTTCGGTAAAACTCGGTCTTGCGTGTAACGCAAGCCATTGAAGAGGGTCACTCTTGAGTGTAACACACCCTAACTCAGTGTTGAATGAATTGAAAAATAAAAAATATATCAATCATATTCAAAATTATAAATTTAATTTTAATTATTATGATATTATATCCTCTTACGTGCTTGGTGTCAATTGTTATGCTTGCTATCGAATATAAGGTTCTTATATTAGAATTGTTCAGTGTTAAATTCTCCCACCTTAATTAAATTGCATCCTCACCATTTAAACATGATCTCAATGATATGGGAATTGAAAATAATCTATTTTTGAAAGTCCCATATTGTAGAAAGGGTTAATATAAAACATTCTTAAAAAAAGAGAAATGAAAGTACAATAATCACGTAACTAGGTTCCCTTGTAGGAGATGATATGTACAAAATAGAAACATTGACATGGAGGAAAAACTCCAACAATCATGTTATGATGGAGAGTGGTAGAGAAAAAGTTCATATGAAAGTTGTTGAACAAAAAATATAAACCATTGGTGTAAATAATGGTCCTTGATATCATCAAAAATGGTGATAATTGGACAAAATTTTTATTTCGAAACTATTTTTTAATAGTTATGAAATTATTTCACTCTACAAGCATATAAGTAAATATACATTTCTATAAACATAATATTTTCTTTTTATTATTCCTTGAACTATTTATAATTCATCTTTTATCACATGATGCATCATATGGTGAAGTAATACATTGAAATATAAAATATCATTCATTAATAACCTTACACCATTTTATAAATGGTTACATTTTATTAAAAATTATGATTCAATCAATTCTGAAGGAGAGTCAAGAAATTTACAAAATGAACATATCAATAAATTTTATTCAACATGAAGTAACACTAAATTTTAAAACTACAAACATGTGATTAACATCATCATATATCCTCTTAAAATATACTAATTACATGAATCACCATATAATATTATTGAAAAAATGCATTCATACTTATTCCTTATGCAGGCCACATGTTATTGGTTATAATACATAAATCCAAACGTGTTTTAAACTCCCTAAGTGATGGAATATAAAAATTGTCAACAAGTCATTAATCAATTCTAAGGTAGTCAAAACCTGTCCAAATCAATCATTTCATCACCATTATTTGAACATCAAGAACTTATTATTGGTTTTCATTCACTCAATCATGTGTTTTTTTGAATGTTTTTACTTTCTAGTAAAAAAAGTTTCTTGGTACCATTTAGTATAAGATCAAAAATATTTATTGAAAAAGTATTGCAGTACAATCCTTACATATTTCATAAATTATATTATGAGAAACAAGTATTTATACAATATATTTCATAGAAAAAAATATAGAAGTGCATTAATAATTTCACTTTAGTTGTATTAATAACATATGCATGAATTTGATCACTTAGCTTCTTCTGAGGAATATTCTCTTGAGGTTTGGGGTATATACTTATGTAGTGACCCATATCCTTACAGTTTTAACATTAAATAGATGTATTTTCATTATTTTTCCTAGTGACCCTTTTCTGCACACTTATAAAAATCACCCAATATTTTCAAGAATTTACCAGGGTAATTCTTTCCACAATTATCACATCTTGGAAAATCATTCTTTCCAATCATCTTATTTTACTCATCCTCATTTTCATGGTATTCAGAATTACTATCCTTATCTTGGTTTTCCTTAATTATATAGGACTTGGAGAATTATTTTTTCATATCTTGATGGAAAAATAAGAAAATTTCATCACATGGAGAAAAGTTTTGAGACACGAGAACCCTTCATAGACTTGGCTTAAGTCCTTCAATGTATTGTTTGAAATTTAAATCTATGTTGCGTATATAATACATAGCTTACCTGGATAAAATTTTATAGGTTTCTTCATAATATTAAATATTCTCGTTTTCCTTTTTCTTTAAGCCAAAGAACTCCCACTTCATCTCAATTTGTTGATAATGAGGAATGTATTCGTCAAATAATTGGTCCTTAAAAGTTCTTCATTATACAAGTTCAATTTAATCTTTCTTCCTTTTATTATGGACTAGATACCACCATCGGTCAACATCACCATAGAGACAATAGACTGGTAGTTTAACATTTTCCTTTTCACTAAATTCCAAGGTCATAAATATCGTCTCTAGAGACATTATACATTGATCAGCTAAAATTGGATTTATAGTCCCACTAAACGATGGGGGATTCTATCACATAAAGTAGTCCAGCATAATATATTCTCCCCATAGAAAAGGATGATCCATTTGGTAAATTTTATTTATCATAACATGACTAAGATACCCTATTATATCCATAACTTCATCAGCTCTAATTCCCAATATATTGAATTTATCAGCAGGGAAACCTCAACATTGGCCACTAGTGTTGATAAAATTTTCCTTCCATGATCCATTTATAAATAATTGAACATAATGAATTAACTCCTCAAATTATAAACTTTGTATAACTCTAAATATGGTATATCACACAATATAAATTTATGCATCATAAATCTTATAATTATTAACTTTGGTTACATTGGGGGTATATTTACATTTAAGTCCTTCATAATTCTGGGTAAGTAAAATATGAATTATCATAAGAATATCCCATGAGAGTGTCAGACCATGTATGTAGTAAGGCTAGATTTTTTGAACCAGGTTACCCCAAGTTAGGCCTGGAACACCTTTTTAGAGTTATTACTCCTAGGTAAAACTATTCCATAACCACATCCACTTATAATATCCAAACATGGTTGTATTGCTAACAATACCTACAAAATTACTACCTTTTCAAAATTATATGATGTTCATGTATATTTATCCTCATTTTCTAATTTAGGGTTTTACTATCTAATCTAGGTTTTTTAAATATAATTTCTAATGTTGCATCTAAACTTCCTCTAATACCAACCGTAATGACCTGACCCTATAATCACGGAGCCAGTGCATTATTTTATTACATTCACATTATTACAAGGATTGTAATAGCAAATGACCAATATATTTAGCAATCTTAGAAAGAAAAATTACATATATTATACCCATAATACATTGAGAAATATAAATTAAAAACATGGTAAATATTAAAATGAATTAAACTTTTTTCTTGAAAGATTATTCAAAGATTTCTTCTTTATAAAATGGAGAAATTAAACATAATAAGGGTGAGATCATTAGTAAGGGTAAGTAAATCAGAATAAATAATGAATAAATGAAGATAAATTAACATGGAAAGGTAAATAAATCTTTAATACATTCCATTAAAATCACTAGGTAAGGAAAAATCAATGTGGCAAAGTAATAAATTGAAACACATTCTATTAAATCAAAAAAATGAAAATGAAATGTATCCATAGATATGTGGATAAAAAATTTCATCGATGAATAATAACAGGAACTAAATGAGTGAAATGGTTTTTAATGGACATCATGTGTTAGGCACAAGAAAACCAATACCATCATGTTTAAAATTATGGATAGAAAACCATTTAATTTGGACAACTTTTTTATCCCATGAGAACCTGCTGATGCATCGAGGAGTAATAAAAAGTACGAGATCCACACATCACTATCAGTACAAGGAATTAATGACATAACAATAAAAATAAATAATATTACTTATAAAATATTCATATTTAATAATGAATATGTAATAAGAAATATTTACGCAATTAATCAAAGAACTGTGAAAGTAGACACCAAATTTAAAATGATTTATGATTTAGGAAATAATAATATTAATTGCACAAGAATAAGGATATTAAAGATAAATACCAATGAAATTTTTTTATAAAAAACTGATTGTTTTAATATAACTTTAACAATCACAAAAGTAAGTGAGATCATAAGGATAATAATTAACAAAATTATTTAGGAGAATAATATTTAAACATTCCAAAGTATCCCGTACCACTTTGAAACATTTGAATCATAATATCCAGAATATTTTGAATTTAAATGAAACTAATAATATTATGAGAATAATTGTAATCATGTTAAAACATAAAAAAGCAGTATATGAATAATATAAAATAAAATAGGTGCAAAACAATAAAGAATTATCAATAGAATTTAAATTTAGATGAAATCCCTTACCTTAAAATTTATTTTGTTGTGTGGTATTTTTCTTTCAATAGAGTAGTTTGTAATATGTTAATAACATTTACCATAACCATACTCATGTATTTAAAATAATATATTAATTTTTATAATATTTTATCACCCATTTGTGGACACTCTTTCGTTAATTTCACTATTTCAGGTGTTAATCGCCTAGATTCCATGAGTAAGTTTTAACTTTTTCTTTGTTGTCATCATTAATTAGATCCTGGTATAATCATATAAAAAAATTAAAACATGGATTAATTATCATATATAATCATTATATATATATTTATATTAGTTCATTATATTTGGGGATTAGAAATGATGTTCACAGTTCATGGAGACCATAGGTTGTATGTATGCAAGAACACTACATCCATTTAATTATTATATTAAAAGAATGATAAAAATAAAATAATATATATATATTATAATGAAATAAACCCATATATTTTATATATGTCACATAGTTTTATTAAATCCATCATTTATAAGTTCAATGTATGCTATGAACGAGTTATATCACTTTGTGGGGGTTGTAGTCCACACTCTCTCAAACGAAATTATCATATTTAGACAAGATGGAAAGCATAAAGGTATGTTATAAATAAAACATAAATAATCAGAAAGACATTATAAATATCATATATTTCATATATAAATATATTTTCCATTATAATGGCCTACATGATAGGTGGTAAGGGAAAAATGAACAATCATCATTTCGTAATGTAGTAGTTTTCCCTACACAGAATGATAACATTTGTGAACCATTAGATAGAGGTGTGAAAAATTTTAGGTAAAAATATTTAAATAAAAACATACTAGTATATTTGGGAAACTTTTTATGTTATATAATAGTAGAATAAATATATTTGAGGGGTGTAGAATGGAAATGAAACTAGAGAGCTATAGAGAAGATGTTACCTCTTAACCAGTTAACTTCTTTTCATTTTTACCAAAAGGATTACTTAGAAGGATTTATACCCAAAGGGAGGATTAAAAGTTGGGTGTAGGGATGTTAATAATCTATATGGGATGATATTTTTCTAACCTATGTGGTTTTAGAGGTGTGAGGAATGGGGAGAAATGGTGGCCTTTATAGGGATGAAAAATGACTCACTTGGAATTTTTGGAAACAAGTTAGGAGTACAAATTTTATTACCTAAGAAAAAAACACCATACCAAAAAAAATCAATACTTTAAGGTTTAATGTCGTTATATGGACAGGAAATGGGTGTTTGACAAGTGTCTAGGTCATTTTGTCTCTTAAGTTAATGGTTTAATCAATTATTAAGCTTAATTTTTCCTTAATAATCGTAATTAATTTTAATTACTTTCAATAAATATTTTCTTCAAAAACTAATTTGAACTTATTATAAATTATAAATTATGATTATTCCAAATATTGAATCCATTTTTTCAAATTTTAATCACAAAATTAAAAAGAAATTAAGTCAAAATGCATTCCGTAAGCTCGACAACAACACTAGTTTTTAAAGTAAAAATGTCTAAAAGTTTTTAATGTTTTATTTTCAATTTCAATGTGAAATTGAATATAATAATGTAAATAGAATTAATGTATATATTAATATGTAATTAACCTTTAAAATAAAAATAAAATATAATTTATCTTTAGAAATAAATTAGATGAAAATGTAGTTTTGAACTAAAATGCAGTATCTTTAACTATTCATTAAAACGAACATTTATGAAAAATATAAAACATTAAACATGAACAAATTATAATTATTATATTTCAAATATGAAGTTTATTTTGGCATATTCTGTCAATTAATGTGTCAAATTTCTTATTTAAAATGTGTTCACCATTAAAAGTCATTAAATTACCTTTATAAAGATATAGGTTTTTATATGTAAAATAGGGACTGTTCTTATCTTGTGAAAAAAATGGATAAATTTAATAAATATTTTATTGAACATATAAAATATATATTTCTTTAAAATAATTCATTAATTGTAATTAAAATTGTTTATTAGGAAAAAAATCCTTTGGAATCATATAAATAATAATATTTTTTATATCCAATTGGTTGTTTTTTTCTCATTAGTTGGTAACCAATGAATTCATTTAATATTTATACAAATCATATATTTTCATAAGTTATTTAATAATATTCATAAAAACTTTTTTATTTCTTATTATATTAAATAAAAATATTTCAATAATATATTATTGTTTAATAGAACTTGGTATTGGATATTATGAAAGCCATCGAAGAAGGTCGATCTTGAGTGTAATGAATGCTAACTTAGTGTTTAATGAATTGATGAAATATAAAAATATAAAATGTATTTAAAATATTAAATATAGTTTAATGTATCTCTATATTATATCCTATTACACACTAGGTATTGTGTGTCATGCACACTATCAAACCTAATTTTATTACTTTTGAATTTCAGGGTGTTATAAAAATATTGATGTATTATATGTAGTGCAGTGCACACATGAAAAAGATAAAAGGGATAAGAAAGTGCTTTCAGTAGTTTAATTACTAGGAGAAGAAGATAAAAAACACACTGGTTTCTATATGGCCAAAATATCACAGTAATATGATTAAGAGGTAAGAAATTTACACTTTGTTTTTATAGTGAATAATTTTATGAGTACCTTTAATATTTTCTAGAGATAATTGTCTTTGAAAAAAGTTTAATCTATAACTCAAAAAAGATATGACTACCTTATAAAAATGTTGATCAAGGTGAAAACCAATATTATTTTATGTGGAGATAATATTTTTGATATTATTATTTATTAAGTAAATATTAAAATTAGATAATTTACATCAGGGATAATGATTCTAGTGGATTTTATTACCTTTGGTGAGTCTGGATCATTCCAGGAATTTTCTACTCATTTTGATTAGTGTTAAATATATATCAAGTGTACCTTTATTTTCTCATTGTGTGTGTTGATGAATACGTGATATCACCCACTCTAACAAGGTATGTAGGTGTATTCCACAAGAAGTCATAAAATTAAAAATGATATATTGTTTATTGATTTAAACATATCTATGTGAACTTCACTATGTATGAGGCCACCATAATTTGTACAGGAGAAAAGGTTCCCTATGAATTTCAAGGAGTTTAAATTTTACTTCTATGAATTTCCTTTAACTCAGTTGGTTTTTGAGTTCTTTGCATAAGATATCTATCCATGTTTGAATATTTTATCTATAAATTCCTATTGTTAATATAGAAAACATTAATTCAATGAAAAGAAAGGGGATGAACACTTGTTATGAAATTTTTTAAGATCATATGCTAACATTACTTTTCTCTATCAGTATAAATGTTTAGGAACCCATCACCAATGATTTTAATACTAATGTTTAATTATATACCCAAGAACCTTTTTAGTTTATTCTTTTAAATAATTTGAAAAAACAATTATATAAAAATTCCCATATTTTTTAGTGGAAACTTTTCCCAATACACATATTTTCTCATAATCCATATTAATTATTCATCATATTCTACAAAAAATATTCTATACATATCTTACATATTATATTTATTTATGACCTAGGTAAAAGAAATTTAACTTGGGTGAGCTGAAATGACGAGTAAGAGTAAATATATTCATTAACAATTTAACATCTTTTGTTAAAAAAGATTCATATTATGGTATGAGAACGAATTCAATTTGCATGGGAACAAAATAATAGAATTCATACCCATAAAAACATTAAATATAAAAAATGGGACATGGAATAAATCTTTTATAAAATATGATAAAGAAAACATTCAATAAAAATTAGCGATGTGAAAACAACCCTCAACTAAATAGACATTAGAACTTATTTCAAGAATAAAGAAACTATTCATATAACTTAGAAAACAAGACATTCATCATGGGATCACCTAAATATTCTAAATAAAAAATTTTATTTTATTTAACACACAACAATTACTTTTATCATCTCTTAGGGGCTATTCATAATAAGTATAATTAATTGTCTCTTTAGAGTAAATTACAACTATTAACTCGTTCATCTATTAAGAGTATCCTAAAAAAAATAAATCCATTTTTACCCAATTGTTTATATGGATCTTAATAAACCCCACATACTGGGTTTATAACATAACCATAATCCTAGTTTTACAATAGAACCAACAATTAATCAAATATAAATATATCAAAGTACCATAGAATGAAAAAAATATTTAGAGACTTGTACTTTTCAATACAAAACCCTTGAAAATAACCATCATTTTATTTTAACATGATTAGAAAATGGGAAAAAATGGGTTCTATGAAAATATATTTAAAACATAATTATAAACCATTTAGATAAATGAAGTGATTGGAATCACATGATCACATCCCTAGTGATGCTTTATAATCACTAAATGAAATTTAACTATATGAAAGTAATTCTAAAATTATATTTAATATATTTATTAGAAAATAGGTGAAAATATCCTTTTATATCAGTATAATTAAAAGATAAAAAGTTCCAAAAAATTTAGAATATATTTTTTTTGAAAAGAATCTTCCAAACCTGTAATAGAAACTAAAAAACAATGAATAGTTATAATGGTCGGAAATTCCATTCATGTTGTAAATGTTAAAATTAAACATTCTTTTCAAACCTTTTTGATGAGATTACAAAGTAATATATATGGAAAATAGTAATAAATATTTCTTCAAAAACATTTAAAATATGGTAAAATTTCATGGAATATAACTTATGGAAATCGTTAATATTTAGAAATGAACATTCAAAAAATATGATTAATAACATTGATGAATATTTTGCATAAATTTTTTAAAATACTTTAAAGAAATTTTTTAAAGAAAAATAAGTATCATACTTTTAAAACCAAATAACATGGAAATAAAAAAATAAAAGGGAACATGGAATAACTTGATTATAAAAATATTCATTATATTTTATTAAAATAGTTTTTATATGACCCATATAAATAAATATTGGTTTATCACTCAAAACATGTGTCAAAGAATGAAGTTTGAGATGGGAAAACTCTTGCAACTTGGAAAATGATTGAATAAATAAGCCATTTAATGAAGGAACATAACATGATTTTAAAAACCCATAATTTATATTATGGAACAAATGAAGAAAAATTCAGGTTTTAATAATTATTTTACATTAAATAAAACATTTTTCATAACATGAATTATGTCCCAAATAATTGAAATTGAGACTATGAAAACCTTAGAAAATTTTATAAAATTAGAATCAATATATCATTAAAATGATAAATTTAAAGGAACATTATATATCATGATCAAATATTCATTACTTATATAAAATATCAGAAGGAAGTATATACACCATTTAAAGGTATGTAAGTGAATAATACGAGACACGTCACAAATAAACATTTTCTGATATGAATAATCCTCACAAAGAACATATAATTGAAGAGATATTAATCACTGAAGTGATTATGTGTAACAATAATAAAATAAAAAAATATGTGAAAATATAACATAATATAATCATATGTCATTTAAGACATAATCTTCTCATAACAGAGTTAATGAAGTCAAAATATAACCCAATGAATGGAAATTGGGTTATTAAACCCCTTACCTTGAGTCAAGACTTATTATGTATGTCCCATAAATCTAGTATAATAAACTTATATAAATTATTTAATTGTTTAAAATTATTTTATAGGTTTATTAATTTGTCATTAAAAAATTTGTTGTTTTATTTCAAGGGAATATTTTATTATTTTATCAGTTAAGTCCAGAAAAGTTTTTTTGATGACATTTGTTTCATAATGGAAAAATGACTTTTTTAGGTTGAACAAGGTCAATGGGTTCATTATTCCATAATACATGGAATAATAATCATAAAATAACTATAAATATCTTTACTTAAAATACATTTTTTGTTCAATCCTTGAAAATCGGTCCAGAAAAACAAAATGCATCAGCTTGTGAGGTGGTAGTCTGTACATACACCAAAGAAATGTTTTTTCTTTTCATTAGATGGAAAATGAAGGGAATAAAATAAAATACTATTTTTAAAGAATCATTTTTTTATCAGAATCATATAACTTCATTTAATCCATCCCCATGATTATCCATTATAGGCGGTATTGAATAACAAAGTACATCGATATGTGTACGTGGTTGTTTGTACGTATGAAAACATGATGATTTTATTTTTATCAATGGTAAAAAACTGAAGAGAGATGATAAATTATATTTATTAAATCATAATTTTGTTTTTAATAACTTTATATTCATTAAATACTTCATAATAAACAGAAATTAAAAGTAGTGATGATAAAAAATACGCCGGTTCACAAGTTGATATTCTGTACGTACACACAAACCACCGTTTCACTTCACATTTGATGGAAAAATGATATGAATAAAGTTTTTTAATTAACCTAATAAAATTTAATTACATAGGAGACACTACTGTAATATTATTTGATTTTTAAGACAAAATACATGGAGGAATAATATAAGGCCCCAACCTTAAACCTTACTTAATCTTGAGTTATTACAAGATTACACATTGAGGATCTTTTCAGGTTTAGAGTTTTAGAGAATTAGATCATAAAAATTGCATTACATTCCACATTTAAACAAAGTGGTTACATAAAAGATAGTATTCATTTTCCCATAAATGGAAACATATTTAAAATAAAGCATGGATTCTTTCTTGACACTTCCTTGACACTATCATCATATCATGTACCAATCCCTTGACATGTGAAAACATTTCAAAAACTTGGGATGAGCATAAAAAGCTCAGCAAGGGTTATAAAAAGTATGGAAAGGAAACATGAGTACATATATACATAATAATGAAATAATACTTTCTCCATAAAATATAATCACTTTAACATACCTCATAAAATCATGAATAAATCATAAAAATCATAAGACAAAAAAGTAACTTGAGGCATTCATAACATTCTTACGCAGGGAGTAACCCTCTAGGTTACGTTTGGAATACCCATCACAGTATATTACCTAAATCTCTTCAAAGAAACCTTAACGTTTAACTCCTTCGCGTTACCCAATGCATTGGAGATCTATATCGGGCTCACCCACCCTTAGTTTATCACAGAACCACCCGTCTTCATAATAATTCCCAAGAACCATAACATAATCGTATCACATAAAACATGCACGAAGGAAACCTAACATTTCCAAATTTTCAACACAAGATATCAATACAACACATTGATATGAAAACATTATGAAAACCATTTCAATACCAAAATAAAAGAAAAGTAAAACATGGTATTTATTTTTCTTTTTTAAAAAAAGGTATGGCTTGTAGAGGATGCTGAAACTTAAATAATGGTCACGGCGGCGGAGAAGTCATTGTTGCCGCATACGTACGATAAAAAAATTCCCTTTTTTCATTTAGTAAAATTCTTTGTATAAAAAATATTCCTTTTGGATAAACGTAAAAGTCAATGGGGTTTATACACCGTATAAAAGAAGGCTGTGTATAAAACAAAATACGCCTCAATTAATGGAGACTGAGACGAAGTCCCATACAAAGCTCATTTTTTAAGATAAAATAAATCTATTATGTGTATTAAATACAAGTAAACATAAAGAAAGTAAAAATACAATATAGAACATAATAATATCATGATATAATTTGAAAGTAGAATATTAACCCAAAGAATGGAAATTGGGTTAAGAAGTTCCCTTACAAAAACTCGGCAGCCTAACGACGCCACTTAAAACTTCCAAAAATGGATTTATGAGATTAAATAGGGTCTCTCATAATATGAACATAAAAAGTACAATATGAGGAATATAAAAGAACATCCCAAAACATAATAAAGATGAGCTTAAAAGAAATGACATAAAAGAGAGTACGTAAAAAGAAAGAGAGAGGTTGGATCCCTTACCTCGTGTCCGACATGACTCGATCGTTCTTTAAAATCATGTATAATAAAATTCGGTCAATTTATAATGATTAAGGAACTCCTTTAAATATTATTATTCAGTACATATCACATATTATAATGTTATAATAATTGGTTAATAAAGTGGGTTCATGTCAGACGTTTTTGTCGATGTTCAGTACATGAGTAAAAATTGAACTTATTGGAAAATAATTTTCCATGTAGTTATAGGTACATCATCTACAGAATAGTATTGATGTTTTAAATATCATATATATCCAGTATATATTCAATTTATACTATTCCATAGCATTTGGAGATAAAAAATTAAAAGCACCGTTCATGCAGACGGTAGGCCGTACGTACACATGAACGCTACTTTCATTTTTTGTCATATTAATGGAGTTAAAACAAAATGAGAGATATATATATTATAATTCCAGAATTATATCCATCATTTAGATGTAATATATTACATATATATCCATTATATATATGTACTTATAATAGTACAAAACATTTGGAGATAAGAAATGAAATGTACCGTTCATGGAGACGGTAAGCCGTACGTACGCATGAATGCTACTTTCAATTCTTTTTTTTATATTCAATGGGATGAAATAATAATTATATAAAGGTATATTATAATTCAAGTAGGATAAAATATGTAATACCATTAATTACATCCTTTATATGTCCCACATATGGCATTAACGAATCAAATCACTTTGAGGGGGCGGTAGTCCGCACTTCCTAAAACGAAGAAATCGCGTTTACCCATAATGGAAACCATAAAGGTATTCCATAAATGAAAAATAAAAAAGCTTAAGGAAAACATAAACATATTATATATCATATATAAATATAGTGACATCTTAATGGCCACCTTTGAAGGTGTTAAAAGAATATTGAACAATCATCGTTTCGTGAGGCATCAATTCACCATCCATAGAAACAGTATGTTGTTTAACCATTAGAAGAAGGTGTGTGTAAGTGTAGCTCGAATCATTCACATAAAAACATCCTAGTATATTGATTATACTGGTTCTGTTACAAAAGAAAAGAATAAAAAGAGTTTAGTGGGTTGGAGAAGAAAAATAAAACACAAGAACACAAGGGAAGACATTACCTTTAAATCGGGTAACTCTCTTTGATTTGATCTCAAAGGCTTCCTTGGAAAAGATTATTCCCAAAGTGAGGCTTCAATGATGAATAGAGGGATTTGGAGTGATGAAATGGGCAGGGTTTGGATGAGCCAAAGGCTTGAGAGGTGTGTGTATGGTGGTAGAGGTGGGGGCCTTTTATAAGAGGAGAGGAGGGGCACTCTTGGAAAGTTATAAAATATTACTTTATTATAAAATTATTTTCGGATTTAAAAGGTCCCAAAAGGATATATTTCCAGTATATGGTGATAAGGTTTCTAAATCCACCCATCCAAAAGGTTTTTGACAATTGTAAGTTATAGTTTTAACATTATCTTTTCATTTTATTTAAATCCCTTATTAATGAGGTAATTGCTGTATCATCATTATGTCATAAATAATTTAATTTATTTAATGTCTAAAAATTATAAAAAAAATATCATGATTTAGGAAGTCTTTTTGTATTTATAATGAATATTTATAGTCAAAAATATGACTTGTATAAACCCTAATGGTTACCTTTATAATTATGTCATGAACTTCCACATCGATTGGTCATCTCGTACATGATGCATTACAGAACATTCCAAGGTTCAAGTGGTTGATCATGACTCCTTGATAGTTGGTTTAGAAAAACCACAAGTTTCTTCATTGAATCCCCCATTTCATCTAGTATATTAATCCGAGAACCACCACAGTTTCCTTCAAACCTATTGTCACTTTGGTGCCTGCTAGATCCATCCATTCACTAAAAATAGAAATGTCAGTGTGATTATATCAACAAAACCATCATGTACTAATGAGGAAGATATACTTACTCATTCACTTTATCTGAAAACTATGACTCTTTCTGAAATCCTAACCATTATGGTAATGTCACTTATGCTTAAAAAATACCCTAACATCAAAAGTTATCTAAACCAACCTTTGATACCAACTATAAGGCCCCAGCCTTAAACCTTATTTAATCTTGAGTTATTACAAGATTACACATTGAGGATATTTTCAGGTTTAGAGTTTTAGAGAATTAGATCATTAAACTTGAATTACATTCCACATTTAAACAAAGTGGTTACATAAAAGATAGTATTCATGTTCCCATCAACGGAAAAATATTTAAAATAAAACATGGATTCTTTCTTGAAACTTCTTTGATACTATCATCATATCATGTACCAATCCTTTGACCTGTGAAAACATTTCAAAAACTTGGGATGAGCATGAAAAGCTCAGTAAGGGTTATAAAAAGCATGGAAAGGAAACATGAGTACATATATACATAATAATGAAATCATACTTTACCCATAAAACATATGCACTTTAACATACTTCATAAAATCATGAATAAATCATAGAAATCATAAGACATAAAGGTAACTTGAGGCATTTATAACATTCTTACGTAGGGAGTAACCCTCATGATTACGTTTGGAATACCCATCACAGTATATTCCCTAAATATTTTTAGAGAAACCTTAACGTTTAACTCCTTCGCGTTACCCAATGCATTGGAGAGCTATATTAGGCTCACCCGCCCTTAGTTTATCACAGAACCACCCGTCTTCATAATATTTCCCAAGAACCATAACATAATCGCATCACATAAAACATGCACAAAGGAAACATAACATTTCCAAATTCCTAACACAAGATATCAATACAACACATTGATATGAAAACATTATGAAAACCATTTTCAATACCAAAATAAAAGAAAAGTAAAACATGGTATTTATTTTTATTTTTTTAAAAAAGGTCTGGCTTGTAGAGGTTGCTGAAACTTAAATAATGGTCATGACGGTGGAGAAGTTGTTGTCGCCACATACATATGAAAAAAACATTTCGTATTGTCGTTTAGTGAAACTCTTCGTATAAAAAATATTCCTTTTGGATAAACATAAAAGTAAAAGGTGTTTATACACTGTATAAAAGAAGGTTTTGTATAAAACAAAATATGCCTCAATGAATGGAGATTGAGACGAAGTCCCATACAAAGCTCATTTTTTGAAGATAAAATAAATCTATTATTTGTATTCAATATAAGTACACATAAAGACAGTACAAATACAATATAGAACATAATAATATCATGATATAATTTGAAAGTAGAAGATTAACCCAAAGAATGGAAGTTGGGTTAAGAAGTTCCCTTACAAAAACTCGGCAGCCTAACGACGCCACTGAAAACCTACAAAAATGGATTTATGAGATCAAATAGGGTATCTCATAATATGAAAAAAACTACAATATGAGTAATATAAAAGAAAATCCCCAAACATAATAAAGATGTGCTTAAAAGAAATGACATAAAAGAGAGTACTGAAAAAGAAAGAGAGAGGTTGGATCCCTTACCTCGTGTCCGACATGACTCAATCATTCTTTAATCTCCTGAATAATAAAATTTGGTCAATTTATAATTCTTAAGGAACTCATTTAAATATTATTATTTAGTTCATATCCCATATTATAATGTTATAATAATTGGTTAATAAAGTGAGTTCATATCAGATGTTTTTGTCGATGTTCAGTGCATGAGTAAAAATTGAATTTGTTGGAAAAGAATTTTCCATGTAGTTATAGGTACATCATCTCCAGAATAGTATTGATGTTTTAAATATCATATATATCCATTATATATTCATTTTATACTATTCCATAGCATTTGGAGATAAAAAATTAAAAGCACTATTCATGGAGACGGTAGGCCGTACGTACGCATGAACACTGCTTTCATTTTTTGTCACATTAATGGAGTTAAAAAAAATGAGAGATATATATATTATAATTCCAGAATGATATCCATAATTTAGATGTAATATATTACATATATATCCATTATATATATGTACTTATATTAGTACATAACATTTGGAGATAAGAAATGAAAAGTACCGTTCATGGAGACGGTAAGCCGTACGTACGCATGAACGCTACTTTCATTTCTTTTTTTTTGGTATTAAATGGAATGAAATAATAATTATATAAAGGTATATTATAATTCTAGTAGGATAAAATATGTAATACCATTAATTCCATCCTTTATAAGTCCCACATATGGCATTAACGAATCAAATCACTTTGTGGGGGCGGTAGTCCGCATTTCCAAAAATGAAGATATCGCGTTTACCCATAATGGAAACCATAAAGGTATGAAATAAATGAAGAATACAGAATCTTAAGGAAAATATAAACATATTATATATCATATATAAATATAGTGACATCGTAATGGCCACCTTTGAAGGTATTAAAAGAATATTGAACAATCATCGTTTCGTGAGGCAGTAATTCGCCATCCACAGAAATAGTATGTTCTTTAACCATTAGACGAAGGTGTGTGTACGTGTATCTAGAATCCTTCAAATAAAAACATCCTAGTATATTGAATATACTGTTGTTGTTACAAAAGAAAAGAATAAAAAGAGGTTAGGGGTTTGGAGAAGCAAAATAAAACAAAAGAACACAAGGGAATACATTACCTTTAAATCGGGTAACTCTCTTTGATTTGAGCTCAAAGGATTCCTTGGAAAGGATTCTTCCCAAAGTGCAGCTTAAATGATGAAGAGAGGGATGTGGAGAGATGAAATGGGTAGGGGTTGGCCGATCCAAAGGCTTGAGAGGTGTGTGTAAGATGGTAGAGGTGGGGGCCTTTTATAATATGAGAGGAGGGGCACTCTTGGAATGTTATAAAATATTACTTTATTATAAAATGGTATTCGGATTTAAAAGGCCCCAAAAGGATATATTTCGAGTATAAGGTGATACGGTTTCTAAATCCACCCATCCAATAGGTTTGTGAAAATGTAAGTTATAGTTTTAACATTATATTTTCATTTTATTTAAATCCCTTATTAATGAGGTAATTACTGCATCATCATTATGTCATAAATAATTTAATTTATTTAATGTCTAAAAATTATAAAAAAACTATCATGATTTAGGAAATCTTTTTATATTTATAATGAATATTTATAGTCAAAAATATGACTTGTATAACCCCATTTACAAATTGTTTTAGTAAAACAACTCATGTTTTTATGACATTTTAATTTTAACTTTAAATAAAAAGGTATTTATGTCATTTTCCAACCAAAGTGGCTCCATGGGGTCCCCATGTTGACCCATGGATTGTCTTGGTCTTCCATGACACATAAAATGAGGGTAGGACATGTGTCAAGTTCATTTCATATTATTAAAACATTATTTTTACCTTAAATTACACAAATTACCTCTAATCGCGATTAAAAACAAAAAAGTTACTATTCACCAAAAAATTATTTTAATCCCATTGAACCAAATTTTACTTCCTAATGACAACCATGTATGTCAGATTTTTGAAATTCAAAACACATAAGTGGTCAAGTTTCATTTAAACAAAAAATCAGTTTTTTAAGTATCACTTAGTGGTTTTACTATTCATCAAAAATTGAAGTTTTTCAGGATAATACCAAAACTTCACCCTAAGCTATATTTGATATTCTGAATTCAAAAATGATGTCTATTTTATAAAATTAAAATCAAATAAGTTACATTAATTAATTTAATAATTAATTCCCGCGGTCATGACAAATAGTGTGTTTTTATGAAACAATATATATCAAAAGATTGACACTAGTTTAAGTCCAATTTCAAAGTGAAATTAATTCTAACGACCACTATTGGATTAAATGGTAAAAATATATTCTAATTTAACTTTAAAACCAATTTAAAAGATAATATAATCATATAAATAAATTAGATTAAAAAGTGGTTTTGAATTAAAATACAACATTTATTACTATTCATTAAAAAATGAACTTTATCAGAAAAATACCAAAAATTTACACAAATTAAATTTTTATGTCCCGATTCTAAAGAAGAATTTTATTTTGTCAAGTATAACACATAAAATTTTAAAAAAGTGGATTTAGAAGAGGTTCTCCATCATAAGGCGGTTAATCGACCTTTTAAAGAATATTAGAATGTTTGCGCTTAAAATTGGATTCATTCGCATTTTTAATCCCCTAACATTTATTGTAAAAAATAAAAATATTTGACAAACATATATAATCATTTTGTAGTTAGTTCTTTTCATTCCCTCCATTACAATAGCTAGGCGTTAACTACCATTTAAAATAATATTATTTTATTATTAGAGTGCAACGTAAGATTTCAAAGGAACTCGTTGTTGCGTATTGGGTAAGCCATCGAGCATAGCATTCCCTTTAAATTAATATTAACATTTTATTCACAAATACGGATAAATGTGAAAATTTTAAATTCTTTATTTACCTGGGGTGTTACAAATAAGAATAATTAAAATTAAAACAAAGGGTTAATAAAATTACCTTCTCTTTAAAGAACCTCATTTGCGTCTCTCGTGAATGATCATAGGGAAGTTATTTTAAGATAGAAATTACACCTATAATATAGATAGGGAAGTTACAAAAATTTCTTTGTTTATTTTGAGATTATTTTCTCAATAATTTAGAATAATAGAGTAGAGGTGGTTTCTTTATATAAGTTCGGGGAGGGGCACCCATGGAATTATTTAATGTATTAAATTAATATAAATAAATATTTATTTTCATGTGGAACCAAATTTATATATGTCAAAATTTGGATGAATATGAGTTGAAATGCTATTATTACATAAAATTTGGACAATTGAATTTGATATTTTACCCTTATATATTAGTTTTAACGCCCCATTAACCATTTTAACAATTACCCAAAAAACATTGTTTTTTTAATATTTAGGGTAAAATAATGTTATTATATAAGGGAAATTGACCCATAAATGAAAATTGGTTTTTATTATACACCAAATACCATTATCATATCTAATTATAATATTATTATTAAATTAAAATAATTTAATAAAATATTATTTAATATGAAATACCAAAAAATTTATTTTCAGGACTATTCAAAATATTTGAATTTAAGGAAATATATAGAGAGAAATGTAATTTTAATATAAATATTTAAGACATAAATATGATATTAAATTTTTCTAAATAATTTTGAAATGATTCAACTTACCTAAAAATATGATGTTTTAGTATTTTTAAACTCATTTAAATTATTTTTCAACTGCTTTCACAAGAACTGTTTTGGAATTTCATAATAACTTAAGGCAATTAATTCATCAATAAACATTAGATATAAAATAAAATAATTAATAAAATAATTAATATTTAAAATAACCTTTTATAATTATTAATAACTTGTTTTTATCCATATGAAATCATATTATAGATATTAAAATAATGAATGTGATAATTTGAATTAATCTTTACATTAAATAATATAAAAGTATTTGTAAATTTAAAATGGGACAAAAATTACATATTTTTGAAAATTATTTGTGGGTTGTCAAATTAAACTCATTAAATGAAATATATAAATTTGTATGAATAATTTTGAATCCTTTTTTAATTATTTTAACCTTATATTGGCTATTTTACCCCTACCATGGTGACAACATTTTTACCATGGTTACTATTTATTATGTTCCCAAATAAAGTTTAATTTTTTTTAAAAAATACACATTATTATTCCAAATATGGGATCCATTTTATCAAATAAATCCCAATAAATTGTAAAAAATACTTTTAAAATAAATTTTCAAAATACGATGAAATATTTTTTTTCTAGAAAAATTAATTTTTATGTATCGAAAATTTTTATATCAAGATTTAGAATTTTTTGAATTGAGTGAAATTAATTAGATTTTTATAATCAAAAGGAACTAGTGAAATTTTAATAACCATTCAAAAAGCTAATTTTTAGATACTTAGAGGAAAAAGACAGTTTTATATAAAATCGACTTCTATTCCCAATTCATTGAGAAATTAATATTTTAATAAAATTAATAAATTCAAAAATTAGTATAATTTTTATAAAATAATATCTAAAATTTTATCCTTTTTATAAAATAAAATATATATATTTTTATAATTTAATTATACTATTTTCACATAAGAAGAAATAAATATAAATTTTTAGGAAAAAATATTTTTGAAGGATAAAATTACTTTATATAAAATTGAGTGAATATTTCAAAATAAGTAATCAATAATTATTTATGGAGTAGAAAAATTATTAATATATTTTATAAATCATTTAATTCTATTAATATCAAGAAATTCAACGACTAGTTTATAACATTATTATTTAAATAATAATACATCACGGTCGTTAAAGATCACTGTTTCATATCATATGAACTACCAAACACAATATTATTTTATGATATCATGGTATTATATTTACAACTACTTTAATAAATTGAATCCCCAAAAATTTACATTGATCTCATTCATTAAGGGCTTGACATTTGAAAATATAATTGTTGAAAATCCACATCTTAAAAAGGGTTAATAAAAAATATTTTGAAAAGATGGAATGGAAAATATGAAGGTTATAAGAAATCACCAATGATTATATTACCAATTTAACAAAAAATTTAATTATATAGTTAATATGTTTTTATATTTATTTATATGAATTATATAGTTACATTAGTTAAAAAACTATTATGTTATTTGTAATCAAAAATTAAATTATTTTAATTAAAGACTTTTATTACAAGGTCTTATTTAAAATATTATTATATAATTTTTTAATTTTAATATTATAAAATGAATATTTTTTTTGAATAATCATATAAAAATTATCTTCGCTTAAAAATTTGGGATTTTCCAAAAAATATTTATTTTTTAGTGAATTGTGAAAAATACCGATATTTTCGAAAAAAAGTAATTTATTTTAATAAATTTATTAAATTATGATTTGGAATACATTTTGAATATTATTTAAAGTTACATAAATACAATTTAGTTATATTTAATCCAATTAATTAATTTTTAATAAAAATTATATTCGTTCTTAATCTAATTTTGTTTTGGTGATTAAAGACAGTATTTCTAAAAATTGTTTTAAAATTATATATGGTTCAACTTTTTTATTAATTAAATTAATACACAATTTGGAATGTGTTAAATTTAATTTATAGAATATATATCGTTAATTAAGATTTTATTTTCATAAAATTATTATTGTTATTATTATTCATAGAGTTAATATAGAATCATCTTTTTCGAATAAGAATACTCTTCTTAAAAACCATTTTCCTCGCATCAACTACGTGATTAATATTAAAATTAAAAATTACACTTATATGAATTGAATTTGGAAAAAGAGATTCCATATTTTTAATCTCTTCTATTTATAATTTCTATAATGACCAACTTAATTTTTGACCAAAGTGATTAGTGAAAACAATTAAAATTAATCCCAACAATTCAGGTAAAAATAAGAATTAGCTAGTGAAAAAACCTTAATAATAAGAGAAAAATGAAAAATAAAAATGACAATTAACCATTTTATGTACTTATTTAGACCTTTCAATTTGTATTTTTGAGTTTTTTTTATTTGATCCACTTTAATTAGAAAACATTTGGGTGGAATTCCCTCTTTAAAAAATTTACAAATGTTCCACTCACCTCTCTTATAAAAGGACTCCAACAGTACTCATATATTAACACATCTAAATCCATTTGTATGGGATAATAAATACCCTAATAAATTATATATTTATCTATCCTAATCCTATAAGGCTTAATTTTGGCATAATTCAATCCAAGGACTAACTTTGATGAAAACCAAAAGGAGTGACTTAAAAAAGAGGTAATGTTCATCAACCAAAATGTTTGTATAAAGTTGTCCCACCCATTAAATTATCATTATACCATGATTATATAATAAAACTTGTCATGGTTAAGAATAATGGTGTAAATAATAATTATATGTGATATTTATTTTATTTTTATCATAATTATGCCCCTTTATTCATTATATCTCAAACACCATTTTTACATTTCATGTCATAGGGGATACGATAACATCGCTCGTGTGTACAATGTACTTCATCCTCAAAAAATGATGTGAAGAATTTTTCACTAACATGTTATATGAAAGTTAATAAGGGTAAATTTAATGAATATATTTTGTATAAATTAAATAATTGTGATATTAATGATATAATTCTCCTTCTATAAATATAATTTTCTTCTTACCATTTCACACATTGAAAACATGATATTACTGTTCGTGGACGTGTGTCCTACTGCCTCCTCAAAATGATGTGATTATTATTTTTTCATTACTAAATCTCATGAATTATATATATAAGTATATATAAAAAAATAATATGATATATATTATATAATTATTATTTTTTAAAGATAAATATTACATACTTTCTTTCCATAATGATTATTTAAAAATTGGAATGTTACTCATGTGTATGCATGGCCAACTGTCTCCATTATTGTAACATTAGTACATTTTTCATGACCATATTTAATTATTGGGATTAAAAGTATAATTTATGTATAAATATAATCAATATTTTTCCATTATTATTCTTTTAATTTTTAAATAACAGCCTTTTTGATGATATTCGACCTACCAAAGTCATTTTTGACACATAAACATAATATGGTTGAAACATACAACTTAATACTAATTGATCAAGTAGTTTTATATAATTTTTTAATAAGTGAAATAAAATTAATAATAACATCTAAATTTTTTCACCATCTAGTATATAATTAACATAATTTTATTACTCAATAAGATAAAGACATACGTAACAAGTTAGACTCAAGGTAAGGGACTTCGTCTCAATTTCCTTTCATTGTGAAAATTCTTGATGATAAACACATTTATTCTTTTATAAGGAATATATATATAACTTTTTATTCTATTTCAAAAATTTATATGTTAAAATGATATTTAATGTTTTTTAATTTCATTATTGAATGGGGTTTACGATTTATGAGTATCTCAAGTGATTAGGGTCATTTCATTGAAAAGTCGTCTTTTTTATAGTTTTCCTTCAAATTATATTTCTCTTACATGTCCATGTTTTTTAAATAATATTTTAAATGTTATATATAGACATAATATATTTATATATAAATATTATTGTATATCTATTTTACTTCATTTCAATTCTATTAAAATGAGACCTTTTACTTATTCTAAATAGAATGGTGATAATGACTTTTCCTACCATCAAAACTATTATTTCATTTATAGATTCCTATGAATGCTTACCGATTTTATTAAATAAAAAACCATGTTTCACATTTTTGGGTATTTTCTTATTAAACATGTGTTTTCAAAATAAAACTGGGTTTTGTATTAAAAATTTTATTTTGAAAGAAAATGTACATTTAATATAAAAATTGATTTTCATACGAGTTTGAAAGTGTTTTTTAATTGATGTAATTTTTTATTCAAGATGTGGTTATTGTAAATTATAAATTATGGCTGCATCTTGATAACACTGCGTGATACCATTATATCTAAAATAATGGTTTTACCTAGATATCCACCCAATTCATTGGATGATGACTACGTTCTCTAGAGAATTATATTTTAAGGTTTCTATATGGTTATTCCAATTAGTATGGATTCTATTAGGGTTCTATTAGTTGATATCCCAAGAGAACTTTATGAATTTTCTATACTTGATAATTTTTTTCATGGAAATTATTTGTTTTTAAACGGTAAAATATATGTTCTTTTAATAAGAATGATATTTACCTTTATGGGTAAATGTTATGTATTCCAAAAAAATATTTTTCATGGATTTTTATGTTTTTATAGAACTAGATTTAGCCTTATTTTTATATCCCTTAGTAAAATTATGTTATCATCCCGAGTTTCAAATTTTTTAAGGGTTTAAGGATGGGTAAGAGAAAGAAATTGGTCAAGTTAAAATTCATGAAGAGTTTTCATAAACATATATCATGTTTAATTTTAGAAGTTTTCTTTCATTGTAAAATAGATACTAATCATATGTGTCCACTTAGTATTTTATTATTTTTTAAGAATGAGTTATGGAATCATTATCTAAAACACTTAACCTAAAATGATACTCCATGGGATTGAAATTAGACTTATTTTATTAAGCTCAATATTATGTAATTTTTATGGTTTCGGACTTATACTTGGTATCAATGCTGAGTCTAGATAACTTTAGAGGTTAGGATAAAGATAAAATAATTCCCTTAAAATATTTTACATTATCATGAAGTTAAAATGTTCTAGAATTCTAAGGTTACCATGTTTCTCCATATAAAATATTTCTCTAAATAATGGTTATTCATAGTGGGAAAAAATAATTTTTAGTTGGAAGGAAGCGAGAGGAAGATATCCTTCAAAATCACTATTTTGAGATTGTGGGAATCAGAACAAGGGAATTTTGTGCAGTTACAGTTAATTTTAATTAGGCAATAAATGGTGTATGTATCCATTCTATAATGTATCTCTATTTACCTTGAAGTAACATGTTCTTTTTAGATCATTTCAAGAAGAAATGTCCCCAATATTTTAGTGGATCTTTTGAAATTATGATATCTAAAGGATGGATCAATTCTCTCAAAAAGATATTTAATGTCATATGATGTTTTTAAGGTCAAAATGTAAACATTTAATTTTATCATTTTAATGTGAATTTGATCAATAATTATTTTTGGTAAATAATACCATATAGATAGACGGAATTGGATCCATGGAATTAAGAAAATTCAAGGATATTTTCCTTCATAAGTATTTATATATGTTTTCATGACTCTAGATGGAGAAAAAATCATAGAATTGAGGAAAAAAGATGAATATTCCGTAAAATTATATTAATCAAACATTAGAATATTTTCAAGGTATGTTCCATATTTTATTCTCGACATTGATAGAATGATTAACAGTTTTTACTCTATCTTAAAATCTATGTCTTCAAAGATCCTTATCCACGAAAGAATTTAAAAACAATGATAAAGCTGTTTATTATGATGAAAAGTTTGAGATGGAGTTTTTGGACTCTTACGTGCCTTGTGATGATAAATATATGAAGCGGTTTGGATGGAAGTATATATAGAAACATTAAAAAATAAAGATGGTGGTGAGAAAAAAAATTCTAGTCATTTGGTAGGTGTGGTAAAAAGAACCTTGGATAATGTCTTATGATATGAGGGAAGTGGTACTGATTTGAAATATTGGGCCACATGGACTATGAAAGCAAGGAAAATAATAATGTGGATTCAAATAATGGGGTAAATTATATCCATATAATGTTATGATGTTTTAGGTATAATGAATTGGGTCAATATAATAATGTGTGTCTGAAGATAATTGCACATGATTTAAATATTCATGATCAGAAATAGAAAGTGTAGTGAGGTCATTTGGTACTACTTTAGTTGATTTTGGGATATCAAATTTATTAAAATTATTCCAATACCTTATTTGAATTTGGATCTTCGTATTCTTTAATTATTGTTAAATTTTCAAGGAAATTGAAAATATCACCTCATGAAAGTAAGATAGATCTTTTAGTTAAAAATATGGGTGTAAGTATTAAAGAAACGATGACTTATTGAAATCATCCTATTTTTATAAGTGGGATTCACATTCCTAAAAATATTATTGATCTGGTCATAGTAGATAATTATATCATTGTTCATATAAATTGGCATTAAGTTTAACACACTAAGAAAGACTTTTGTTCTCAAAAGGATGTGTTCCATGATTTCATGCCTCTGATAACCTACTAAGAAGCTAGGAAATTGATTAGAGATTACAGTGAATGATACCAAGCTCATATTATTGAAAATAAATAAATTATCCAAATCAGTGATGTGATAGTTGTGAATGAATACATGGATGTTTTTAGAGTATTTTCCTAGTGTTATTTCTAATTGAGAGGTTGATTTTACTATTAACATAGTACCTTATTATAATCCTATTTCTAAACCCCCTTGTCGAATTTCTCAAGTATAAATTTTATAATTGAAAAAGAAATGGAAGGATTTATTATATAAACGTTTCATTTGACCTAGATCATCACCATGGGGTGCTTCTGTCTTTCTTTTCAAAAACAAAGAAGGTTTAATGAGAATTTTCAATTATTCTAGGGATTTGAATAACATCCTTATTAAGAACAACTATTATTTACCTCGCATTAATTATTTGATTGATTAGCTCTATGAAGCATAGTATTTTTCAAAGGTCGAACTCAGGTTAGGGTACCATCAATTAAAAGTGAACGAATCAGACATTCTGAATATTATGTTTTAGACTAGATATGTGAATTATGAATTTTTGGTTATTATATTTGTTTTATCTAATGAACATGATATATTTAGGGAAATTATGAATATAATTTTACATGAGTTCATATAATGTCTGTGGTTGTGTATATTAATGACATTATTGTATAATATAAAATTCAACGGGAGACTAAAATACACCAAAGTTTTGTTTTCAAAACCATAAAACAAAATAAATTATATTATAATTCTTAAAAGTGTGAATTTTTGTTATAAAAATTTCATTTCTAGAACATATTATCTCCAAATATGGCTTATATGTTGACCCTAGTATAACCAAAGTTAAGGAATAGTGGACAATAACTAAAAATACCACTAATATATGTAGTTTCCTTGGATTAGCAGGTTACTAGTGGAGGGTTTTGGAAAAAATTTCTCAGTTTTCTATCGTAATAACTAAGTTAACATGAAAAGGAGTTATGTTCATCTAGAGAATAGAACATGATGATTGTTTTCAAGAACAAAATAGATTTTTGGGGAATGCTTCATTTTTTCCCCAACCTTCTTGAATTGGTGATTTTTTCATATACAATGATTTTTGGTAGAAAGTAATTGGCTGTGTCATAATGTATAATGATTAGGTAATTTACTATTATTCATTACAGTTGAAACCTCATTAGTTAAATTTCTCTACTCTTGATTTAGAAGTATCTTCCATTTTTTTCTTTAAAAACATCGAGAAATGTTTTGTATCGAGTAATGTGTGAAATATATACTTAACAGATATGTTCATATTATATATTTACACAGAAATAATTAAACATGATACTTATAAGATGGATACAAAAAATAAAGGATTATGATTTCACAAATCATTACCATTCTGGAAATTAGAACAATTGGATGTCATTTGAGTTGAAAACTAAATTCAACATTAATCATTTGATGTTTTTAATGTGACCTTTTGGTTAATGATTTGATTAATTTTTTCCTAGAAGTTGTGGATTCAAAAACATCCTATATTTTTTATTCAAGTTTCGGTGTAGTAAACTTTTTTAGAAATAATTAAGAGATATTAGAATTTGGATTAATATTTTTTGTATTAAAAGGTAGAATTATTTAAGAAGGGATACTTTTATAATTGTAATAATGATGAATAAGGTGTTTAATGATATAAAAAATATTATGTGTGCCTTTGGATTCCCACATGAGTAAAGATTTGTTGGACTAAATCTCATAGTTCTCCATATTTTATTTATCTAAGAAGCACTAATATGCATAGACACATTTAGGAGTATTACTGGTGGTATGAAACAAAAAGATATATTGATGACAATTCCATGTTGTGTTTGACTTGTGAATAGGTTAAAGTAGAATTATAATTAAAAAAAGGGATTATTTAAAATTTTATAATAACTGAGTGAAAATGAGAGAATTTATCAATTGGGTTGATGTTTGGATTACAAAGGAAATCAGAATTAACAATTCGATTTGTGTTATTATTGATAAATTAACTAAATTAGTACATTTGATTTCCAATTGAGGTATGATGTATTTAGATCGGATTTATTTACTATATCTAATGTATATCATTTGGTTACATGTAGTGACTCTCTCTATTGTATCATAATGTGATCTTAGGTTAACATCCACATTTTGGAAAAGACGTCAAATGTTATTAGGTACTGAATTAAATTATTGTTTGACAATTCATCCTTAATAAGATTGATAGCATGAGTAGAAAATTAAAACCTTGGAATATATTATTCACTTTTTCCTAATGGATAATAATAAAAATTAATATCAATATCTTTCTTTGGTTTACTTTTCTTATAAAATTGGTTTTCATTCTAGTATATAGATGGAACCATTTGAGGCATTATACGGAAGTTAGTGTCAGACACCAACATTTTAGGATGATGTAGGAGAAATAAATTTTATGGGGATAGAGTTGGTTGAGGATAATATTGGGAATGATTAGTTGATTTAGAAGCACAGGAAGAAAACTTAGAGACTATAAAAACATTATAGGGAAACCCAGAGGGGAGATATTACATTCATGGTTAGTGATCATGTATTTCTTAATGTTTCTATATGTAAAAGTGTGACTAATTTTAGTAGGAATGGAATGTTTAGTTCATGGTTAATTGAATCATATGAAATCTTAGTGAAATATGGATCAGTTTTCTATATAGTGGTATTACCTCTATGTTTATATCTATTATACTATGTACTCCATGTTTGAATGTTAAGGAAATATGTGTGATATTCATCTAATGTTTTGATCTGTGAATTTGTTTTGTTATAAAAAATATTTATTATAGTGAAAAATGAGTTAATAATATTATCCAAATAGAGATATTTTTTTTGAATAAGGTGATTCACCAGGTTAAGGTTTTATGGAAATCCCATATGGTTTAAGTGGATACATGAAAAATATGAAAATTCTATAAGGGAAATATATCCACACTTATTTACAAAGTGACTAAAATTAAAAAATCACAATTTATAAATGGGGGAAGGATGAAAAAACCCATGTAATGATAGATTAAATAATTTTTTATATTTATTAATATTATTTATTATGTTACAGAAGTTACAATAATATTATGTAATTTTTAAAATAAAATGAAATTGTTTTAATTATACACATTTAGTTTACAGTTTTATTTAAATTACTGATTTCAAAATTTTATAATTTTTATTTTATAAAGTGAATATCATTTTTTAAATTATAATATTTAAATTTACCTTTTCTAAAATATTGGTAATTTTTGGAAAATATATATTTTTCAGTGAATATTGAAAAAGTTTATTTTTGTAAAAATGTCATTTATTTTAATAAATTCTGAAATTTAGGAGTCCAAATATGTTTTGAATATGATTTCATGAAACCGGATTACTATTTAGTTATATTTTATCCACTTGACTATTTTCCAATAAATATTGTTTTGGTTTTTATTATATGTTTTTTTGTTTAAAGGCATGTTTTTCAAAATACTATTTTGAAAAAGAAAAATGTTTATCCTTTTTAATTAAATATATTAATAAAAATTGGAGAATGTTTTAAACTAAATTTATAAAATATATATTATTAAATATTATTATAGTTTCATTAATTTATTATTATTTTTCATAGAGTTAATAGCGTATATTATTTTTCTAAAACAAATAGTCTTCCCTAAAACATGTTGTCTCGTAGCGAATTCAGTATCAATTTTAAAAATAATTTTCCAATTATGTGATTTTAGTTAATAAAAATTGATATTTTTTTAATAATAATAATTTAAAATTTATAATAAGGTTAAATTCATTTTTTTCCAAAGTGATTAGTGAAGAAAATGAAAATTATTCATATCGATTACGGTAACAATGAGAATTACCAAGTGACAAATATTTAAACATTAGGGTAAAATATTAACTATAAACATTCCAAAAAACCAATTTTATAGGATTATTTATAATATATACCTTATAGGATCATGTGTTTTTAATTAGTGGCACCACATGTCAAGGAAAAATGTTTAGTGTAATTCCCTTATTCCAAACATTACAATTTTTCCAATAAACTTCTTTTTAAAAGGCCTCTAATCCACCTCCTCTATTTACAACTCTAAAGACATTTGGATCAGAAAATACCTTCCAAAATCATATATAAAATTTCCAAAACTCATCCTATAGTACTTAATTTTGTAATATATTTATCCATGGAGTGCTTATACTATAAACCAAAAGGTGTTACCTGAAGAAGAGGTAACATTCATCAACATGAATTTTTGTTTTATTTATTTCTCCCCATTTAAATTATTCTTATACTATGATTATATAAAAACATAAATATAATAAATACACATATATATTTCAATTATAAGGTTACAAGCTATAAACACACACATTTACATCAACTTGGCTATAAATTCATCATTTTTGCGTATGATAAACTATAACCTCGTGAAATGATCTCATTTCTTCTTCCATTACCACCTCTAGTGGTTGGGAATAATTATTTGAATACTATTTATATATATTATTTATGATGTTTTATCATGCATATTACTCTATATTAATTATATCATGTACAAACATTTTATTTTTCATACTCTAGGGGATACAATAACCTCACTCGTGTGTAGGAAATACTACCACCTCGCGAAGTGATGTAAATAATTTTTCACAAACATGTTACATGAAAGGTAATAAGGGTAAATATAATTAAAATATATGATATAAATGAAATAATTGTTATAAAAATATCATAATTATCATTTTTAGCATATAATATTCTTCTAACCATTTAACACACTAAAAAAGTGACAATGTCATTCGTGGATGTGTGGACTATCAGCTTCTCAAAGAGGTGTGATTCTTATTTTTTCAAAACCGCATCACAATAATGAAATATATATGTATATAAATAAATATTATGTTATTTATTATATAATTATTATTCTATAATTAAAATTTTTAATTACCTTCTTTTCATAATGATCATTGAAAAATTGGAATGTTACTCACGCGTGTGTATGGCTTACCATCCTGATGATTTTAACATTGGTTAATTTTTCTTAAATATCATTCATGATTGATTTAAAAAGTATAAATGATATATAAATATGATTATTATATTATTTTTATTCTCTATATTTTTAAATAATGTTTCCTTTTACCATATTTGACCTACCAAAGCCATGTTTAACACATAAACTGAATATGTTCAAAACATCTGACTTAATCTCACATAATTATGTAATTGTATATAACTTGTTAATAATTTAAATAAAATTAATTGTAAAATTGTAAAATATTATAAATAATGTTAATAATTAAAATAATTTTATTATTCATAAAGACAAATGAAGATGTTATAAGTCATATTGAAGGCAAGAGTCATTTTATTAACTTCGTTTCATTGAAGAAATTCTTGATGTTATGAACATTAATTATTTTATATGTCATATATAATACCATTTTAAATTTATATATAAATAATTTACTATATCCATGATATTGAATGTTTCTTTAATTTTGTTTTTAATAGTTTTTACGATTTTTCACACCCGGTTTTTCATCTTCTTCATGTCATGGTTTGGATCCTGTTCATTGGAAATACGGATCCTTATCTTGGGTTTTGAGTGAGATTAATTTTCATTTTGAACTTCCATATATTTATAATAATCCTAATTTGGGTTCCCCATTGCTTGTTTGGGTGTTTTTGGAGAAAGGGTGGTTACTTCTTGATTTGGGCCAAACCAGGACCTTTTTAGATTTAGAAACAAATTTGTTTATTTTATAACTCCTTTGTTTTTTTTAAATTTTTCACCAATTAAAATTTCAAATTATCCTATGTTGTTATATTAAAACCACCATATCATTTTTGACCCCTTAGGAATACATAATCATGGTGAATTTGGGTTTTTAATTAGGTATTGGGCCTACCCAAGGGGAAATTTCCAGTTTTTACAAAATAAGTTGATTCTTTTATATAGTATTCGTGTTTTAATTATTTTTTTGGTTATTACACCTCCCAAGAGAGATTTAGAACCCTAGTATCCCCTCTATTCTCTTTGTTACCACTTTGGATATCATTATAGTGGCGGATTAGGGAAGACAATCTCAATGTTTCTCAAATCATCCAGATTTAGAAAAGGTAATTTGTCTCATCCATAAATCATTATTTTCTTAATATTTCCCACAAAATGTGTTTCCGCTAGTTCATTCATACCTTATGATACCATAAAATAATTTTAATTCCATTAAATTTCCTATAAGGGTGCATATTTAAGGGAATACGATGAGTTTTTGAGTTTCCAGGGTGAGATTCCTTTTTAGTTCTCCTCCCTCATCCTCATCCTTTCATTATTTATTGGTTTTATATTATCCTATAGCCATGATCTATATGTGGTTATGTTATCATATTAATTTTTATGGGGTTTTAGTTCATTTTGGGCTGGTATTCATAGGTTTAGGGTTTATAAACCATCAGATGGGGATATCGGGTGTGCGTTTCCACTACGCCAAGGATTTGAGGTACGATTTCCCTTGAACATGCCTATATCATTTAAGTTTCAACATTTTGTTATATTTTACACCATATGTATATTTTTTTTCAGCCTTTGGATATTTTTTTGTGGTGTGCAAAATGGTTGTTTAAGCCTTTTTTTTGTGAAAGGTAGTGTTGTGTTGTCATAAAAGTGCACACCAAGTGTTTGTTTAAATGTTCCACTATCTTTCGCAACTGTTTTGTGAGGTTTAGAAGCTGTTTTATGGTATTTTTAACACGTTACAATATCTTGAATAAAATATGACATGAAATTGGTGTTTTATTGATTCTAAAGTGCTTCAAATAAATTGTTTTGTTTAAAAGTGCATATCATGTGTTGGGTAAATTCCCCGGTTAGATTTTATGTGTTATGTATGATTTCAAAATTATTTGTTTGTGTTTATAAATTTATTGGAAGAATAAAAAATGGGATTTTTTATTCCTTATAAATTTCTTAATTTGGATATGGTTTTACAAACAAATGGGTTTTGGTTTACAACATGTTTTGGCCCGAGTTGCCGGAAAATGGTCCATTTCACATCCTTATGAAAATGGTTGTGTTTTGAAAATATAACCCAAGTGTTTTAATGGATTTAAGAATGTGGGATGCTATTGTAAATGGTATGGATACACATCCTTAATAAAAGTTAAGTTCATAACATTGTCAAATGTTAGTTTTGAGAAAATGATTAAAGGCCCGTTTGGCCTTTCCTAAAACTGAAGAATGAGTGTTTTACATGTATATACCATGTTGCGTCAATTGGGATTGTTTTATGGTCCTTGAAATGATTTTATTAAATGTTTTTGGGGCTTGAAAATATGGTTGGGTATGGTTTTGTCTTGTGTTTATACATAAAATATTATTTTTGAATGAGTTTTATGTGTAAAGCCTCAATACACTGCTTGAAATTGTTTTACGAAATTTTTTAGTGGTTTATTTATACTTGAAAGAAATGTAAATAATTTTTGTGGTATTTTTGTGTGTTTATGGTTTGAGAATGTAATTTTTATGTAAAATGTGTATTTGATTAAATGTGTAACTTGATTAAGCACTAAAGGGAATCCCATGTATCTTGGTGGGAGGACGTGTACTAGTATGCTAGTGATCCCGTGGGGTTTGGCCCCAGTTTCATGTAGAAAGTTTGAATATGACAACACTAACTAAAATACGATGATGATTTTTTTTGGGGACCACTAGTCTATGGGTATTCTCCCTACTAGTGTCTTGTGTTCCCGAGAATGGATATTTATTATGGTTACTTTCATCGGGATACGGGGTACTTGGAGCTCACAACTAACTAGTGCCTAGGGGTGTTCCCGTGACTTGTGCTCATTGGATATTTTGTACTCTCTGTTAGAATATAGTGTTTTTGGTTGGTAAATTATGTAGTGTGTGTGATTTATTTAAAAGTGTACATTTTTTAAAGTATCCCTCTTAAAAAATAGTTTCATTTTGAAGTTGCACCTTTTTGAAAATTATTACTAGAATTCCTGTTTATAAAACACGAAAGTTTTTATCTGGTAATTTTTTATAGAATTGTACCTAATTTGGAAAACATCCATTTATATCTTGTATTAAAAACAAGATATTTATGTTTCTTTTATTTTAAAGGATGTGAACTGAGAATAGAATATTGGGCTAACCTACTGATTTTTAATATTCATGACTATAGTCTTCTTTTATTTTTAGACCTTGTGAAGGTTTCATCTTGAGTTTGATCACCTTTGGTGACATGTGATAATTGTGTTGGACAGTGACCAGAGGGGTCACATGAAGTTATTTGGTTATCAGGTTTGGTCATTTGAGTTTTTGGTTTAGTTATAATTTCAGTTTCTTGTACAAATAATGTTTAGTTCAATTTTTAGGTAAATGTATTTTTGTGCTATCCATTTCATTCCGTTGTTTGTTTGATTTTTTATATTTGTAAAAAATTGTTCCCATCTGTACTATATTGATTCACTCGGTGCTTGTCGCCATCCCTAGAGGATTGGGGATGCCTCTCGGGACTTGTTGCGGGCTAGCCTAGGGGTCCGGTTCAGGGTCAACTCGGGCTGGTTCGTGACAAATTGGTATCCAAGTGAGTTAGCTTTTAGAAGAACATTATTTTTAGAGGACCAATATTATTTGGGGGATTTAAATTTATATGGAGTACGATTTTTTTGAATTGAGGGGTAAGTGAGAGAAGAGTGTCACAAACTGTTGCTAGTTCTGATCATCTAGTTTCCACGGGAAGTCTGGTTTTATTAGTGTCTTTTGTTCTTGTTGATTGTTTGGTGTTGGGATAACACAAGGGGAGTCTGTCAAATAGCCTTTGTGATATCGCGGGGCCTGTAAAGACATGTGGAGCTGGGGCATGTCCCTAATATGTCTCTCTGTGTTTGTGTTGTGTTTGACATATGGCCGCCAACCATATGGTCAAGTCACCAACTGATAGTTGTTCCCTTCTGTGGGTTTCTTGGACCTTTCCTGAATTCTGAATTTTTGTTTTGAAAATAATTATGTGAGAATTATGGAAATGGGTTTTTAATAAAGGATTGGATTTTGAAAATTTGAAAAGGGGTTTTCAAACATTAAATATAAAAATGGTTTTAGAAGGATGTGTTGTTTTAAACAAATTTTAGGGAGGAAGTGGAAATGATTTAACAGAATTGGATTTTCCCAAATCTAAACTTGTGTTTTGTTTAAATAAAATGTTTTCAAAGTGTGAATAAATTTATGGTGATTCTTAATATTTGTTTTAAATTGGGTGTTTTTAGATATTTAACAGTTTATGAATCTGATGAATTGGTTTTATAAATTGGGGTTGAGCAGTTAGTATTTTCCTAGAAAGTGTGTTGGACTCAATGACTATCAGATAATGGAAAGATACCTTTATGAATTTTAGAAAGTGGGAAGGGGTTGTTTATAGTATCTTGGTTGTTTTAAAATTTGGTTAAAATTAAAAGAGGTTAGTTTTTAAGAAAATGGTTTTTGATGAAGTGTGGTTTGTTTTATGAAATCTGAAAAGTGTTTTTGACTTTGTGGTTAGTGTTCCTTTAGAAGCTAAATGATTTTTGGAATAATGTTGTTTTGTTTTATCCTTTGGTGCTTTCATGGATGCTTACATGCATTTTATTTATATCTAGAAGGGTATCCAATATAAAATTGTGTTTGGGTTTTTGGAGTGGCATGGAAATGTGCATTTGAGCGAGGCATGATGAAACACCATTGGTGATTGCAGAAATCCACCATGTTAGTTTGTTTTTCAATTGTTTTTTGAGATGAAAAATTCTGTCATTTTTTTATAAACCGATGGTTATGTGGCTAGTTTTTTCTCTATGTATTAGAAGAGTTTTTTATTCAGTATGATTCCTTGTGATCTGGAAGTCATACTCTAGTTGTGTCTTGAGATGAGATCTTGTTTGTGGCTCAGTTTTGGAGTAATGTTTAGTGGGTTTCTAAAGATGCATTGTATGTTGCGATGTGGCCTTAGATAATTCACTTTTTTCAAGATATATAGTTGATCAACCCAAGGATTCTTTCTCATGTTTCATAAGCTAGACCCACCTCTTCAAATAATTCCTCTTCATGTTTGTTAAAATAGATATATCTTTGGGATTGATTTATAGTGCCTTCCTGTTATGATGATTCTATTGGTAATAGTGGTTGTGTTAGGTGATGCTTGGTGTGTTTCACCATGTTATTTGTTCATTTCACTCCTTATTCTATGTAAGTTAGATTGGTGGTGTATATCCCTATGCCTCTATTAGGTATTGGCGTTTTATTTGAGATAGTAAATTTCATGAGATAATTTGATTCGTAGCTTCTGAATACAGTACATCAGATGAATCAAACATGAGGGCTCCATCCATAGGCCTTAGAGTGAATCTTTTCACACAGTCAGGAAATCGTTAGAGGTGTAGGGACCTCGATTAAGCTTCTACCTCCACCATTGTGGTATGGTAGTTTCTATGTCTATATTGTGGTTCCTCATCTGTGTGAATTTACTATTGCTACAATGAGAATGGTAGAATTACCCCTCACATAGTGTCCATGGTTATGCCTTCATGGATGTGGGTTTCTGAACAATGTCTCCATGTGGACCACTTGGGTAAATTAGGTGAAGTCTTGGTGTTATCGTTTTGTAGGTGGATAAATTTGGGTAGCTCTTTTTTTTGTGATTTTAGTGGACTAAGGATTGGGTCCCCTTCCCTAGGCTCCCCTAGTGGTGTGGGTCTGGATCATTGCAGAAAGTGCTGGCCCAGTTCTCGTCACCTTCGTTTGAGGGTGGGTGGTTTAGATGTTCATGTTGTAACCCTCTTAACTTGGTTTTTTAGGTTGTTGTGGGAGAGTTTTGGTGGGACTGTGTGGGTGAGGCCCAATTCTATTTCATTTTGAATTATTTTTTTTGTTCATTTATAGTTTGTCTCTAATGGTGGTGTAATATCCCGACCCGGCTCACAACTAAACCAGTGGCCTGACCGGTCGGCACAGGACCTCAAGTGCATCTACCCGTATGCCATAGGCTGCCGACTAGCAGAAAGGGTCTAAGGATATTCAGTGGGGAGACTATACACTCTTATTAGAGTTGCACAATGGTATATCAAAGTAAATAACAAACAATGGCAATAAATAGTGGAAGTAGTCTAATAAATGATAAAGAAGCAGAAGGTATATTTTATAAATGTTGTAAAAACAAATGGCCAACATCAATTATATACATGATGCATGCATGACAAGATAATGATACAAAAATGGAAAATAGTGAACAGAACAACATTCTGAACCTTCCCTTACAAATATATATAAACTGAAGGACCCCAGAACACCCTGATATGGGAGGGGTGAATCAGGGTGTTAACGTTTTCTTTTTAAAGTTGTGGATCTTGTTCCCACATTGGTAGGAACTTGTTAAACCTCTCAAACAAATGAAATTAGGAAGTTGACATGTCAATTTTAGTTGGTTAACCACAAAGGGATACGTCCAAGGAGAATACGCTGACAGGTTTTCGGTTATACCTAATTCCACTAAACATCAATATCTCTAGATTACAATGTTCAGGTACAGTCACTCTTTCCCAGGCATACTACCTTTACAAAAGTTCAGGGATATCTCACTATGTCCCTTGGGTTACTCCCATTGACTCCCCCTAGCTCATTGCCTTTGGTGAAGTCCCAGTCAGTTTATAGACCTGAAGGTCTCTTCAATAGAATTACATTGAAGTATTTTCCTCTGTTTAGCATGATACTTTGCTTGCATTGAAGTCTGGAAATGATGCACTTGAATGGAATGAACCCTAGAACCAGATAGTCAGAAACGTGCAAATAGGTTTCATTTACAATTTTGTGTGACACCATGTTTTATGCACGACCTCAAGTTTTTCGCGCAACTTCACCTTTTTCGCACATGCTGATTTTTTTGGCACAACTTTTAATTTTTCATGCAAGCCGGAATATTTCACGCAACTCTAAATTTTTTGGCACGAGCCAGAATTTTTCACGCAAGTCTAAATTTTTTCGCACCGCTCTAAATTTTTGCACGCGATACGGAATTTTTTTCACAAGCCTAAATTTTTCAAGAAAGTCCCTTTACGCGAACCTTTTACGCGCATCAATCTGGGGGTCTTCTTTGAGTCTTCAACTACGTATAATGAGGGGGGTCACCACTTATTTATAAGAGTCTCTAACCCCCGTGCAGAAAACCCCCTATGGCGCGAAAAACCTATCATTTGGCGTGTAGTATTTCACGCTGGTATCGTTTTTTGTACACATCTCAAGATTCTTCGCCCAACCCATGCCTTTTCCATTTTTTGACGTTATGATTCCAAAACACCATTTGCATGAAAAACCTTGCTCCACAATTTCATGCAACACACTATTTTTCATGCACAACTCAAATATTTTGCACACAAACCACCTTTTTCGTGCACCACTTTCTCTTTGAGTGCACCTACTTTTACCAACAATCCATGTCTTCATTTTCTGATTTTGAGGCCCAAAAATTTGGCAAATACTGGGAAACAACGCCACCTTCAATACTGTTGTCTGCTTAAACTGTATGATCACTTTACTGGAACACATCTTGAACATCCACTGAGGATTGACAACAAACACAAACCATACTCCAATTAATGCATAAAATTGCCATGGTTCCAACATAAACAATGACTCCAATCCCCACGGGCGGTCTCCTCGAGCATCCCAATCTTCTGCTCGGTCCTTTGCTACTATTTTCCAAGTAAATGCAAACAACATAATCCTACAAACAAATAGAATCTACTCGGGTACCCAGTGGAATGGCGTCTCGAGTAGGGTGTGAGATATAAATCTTAGTAGTCTGGGACCACCAGTGTCTACCCCAAATCCTGACATTCAATAAATAATTTAAACAGTGAAAGCATGCATAATTAAGGTAAGTAGTACAATGTAACTATATACCCAAGTACCTGCTTCAGCTCTCAGCTGGTGTCTGAACCTAGATTATACATTTTTCATGTATACACATTAGTCATTACAAAATCATTTTCATTTATCAATTATTCAAACATCATTAAACTATATAATTCTCATGATCTGGACTGATTTTGACATTCCCTGTATAAGTCACTCACCATAGATGTCTCTAAAGACCATCTAAGTAATCAAAGTAAAGACCAAATCCAAGCTTGTGCTTTGGCATGGATAATGCATCATAAGGTATTCAATTTAATCTTTCATATACTATATTTGATCCCATCCACTAAAAAAATAGTGATACGCTCCTAGGTCCATCCACTAATAGCGATTCACCTAATTCGTTGATAAGTATGAACCCTTTCTCATATTCAATTCACAAATCATAATGTCAAAATAGTTTTCATTAACCAATTTATTTCTTTCATGTATGACCAATTGGACCCACAATCCAATGTCAACTAATGGATGAATAACATCATTTCTAGCACCCTCATGAGAATTTGAAGGGTCTTTCCTTGTCTCACAACCCATGGGTATTCGAAGCATCAATCTCTAACCCATAAAAGAATATTTACTTGCAAGATGAGTGTAGAATGCCATGTCTAGCACCCTGTGAGTATTTGGAGCATCAGTCCCTGACTCACAACCCATTTATCAATAATACATAAATATTTATCATTGGTGTAGAACGCCATGACTAACATCCCACAACCATCCATTAATTAATTCATAAATTAATTAATTGAATCTGTTAATTAATTCAACAACTAATTAACAACATAAATCACCAGTCAAAAGACAACCATTAATTAACCATTAAACATATAAATAGTTAATAATTAATTAACAATGAATTATTCTTAACAATCCAAATAAATAATCAACTCAACATTTAATTATCCAAATTTTTATCATGTCTGAACTCGTCTGCTCAAATAGTGATTCATCCAGGACTTTAACAATATACATGCATGTCATAATCATCACAAAACATGCTGAACAAAGCCCATATATTTAGCAACCATCTCACATAGCATCTCATAATATAAAACAACACCATCCAAGACAACATAATGCATGGAAATATAACATCTATCAAAAGGTACCCATGGACAACAATTGTAACAAACAATTAATTCACAATCTTAATTTAAATAATTCACATTAATTAATTAAACAATTAATAATTAAATCTTATATCTTTAACCAATCATAAATTAATTAGCCAGTTTCCATTTATCATGTAATAATTAATCTATCCATTCATTATTACCAGTTTCTAATTTATATTCCAAACATTTAAAATATTCAATATTATCAATAATCAGTAATAGCCACAGTTTTTATTCCAACTCATGACATGATAATTAAGTCTATAATTAATTACCCTATTACCAATTTTTACCATTCAAGTCATTTAACTATTTAATCATATCACTTTAACCAAATTGTCAAAACATGCTTAAAACCAACACATGTTCAAGTCCTCATTTATCTCACATGGGAGGCATCATTTAATAAAATCAAAAGTGTCATGCATAGAAATATCATAATAAATGAATCTTAAATTCTTAATTTATTTAAAGAAACTATAATTCTTAAATAAAGTGACAACGATTTGGGGCCCTAGCTTGGTGTGAAACCATTTTAAATCTGAAGCGCTTTAATATACTTGGCGGAAACCAGTGCACAACTGGTCTGCAATCACATGTGCACACACCTTATATATATATATATATATATTCACACGTATGTCCTGAAACATGATGGAAAAGAGAAAACGAACTCATTTACCTCACCTTTTTCAGCAGATGCCGGAATACAGTCCAAAGGGTCCAGAGGAGCCTCTTGCACATCCCTCACCAAGACAAACACGATTTGAGAAGACACGGAGAGGATTCGATCACGTGAAGTGGAGAATGCGAGGGGGGTGTAGTGTTCCTAAAAGGAGGGGCCTGGTACATTTTTGTTGTTCCACTAATATGGTGGTAAACCACCGTCATGTTATCACCCCAATTTTAAATTACACCTACGATAAACTAATAGTCTATTTAATTAAAAGTTTCACAATTAATTCTGAAAACCCACATTAATCATCGAATCAAACTAATACAATAATAATAATAATATCCTTATTATTATTATTAAATATTTATTTTATTTAAAAAAAATAAATCATTATAAAAACCAGATAACTGCACAGCTGACCCACACCATTTGACTCCATGTGCATAACCTGATATCTACATTTAAAATTGTTTAATAAAATTAAACCCAACTCCACATTTATTCCTCATTTAATATTACCAACTAAAATTAACCTACTATGATAACTCCCAAATCTTAATATATATATTATTTAATTATATTAATTCACAAAATTTAATTAAATAAATTCCCTAGTTCATGTTTTTTTAATTAAATTCTCCCAACACAATTTAATTAAATTTCAAAACTCTAAATCATCATTATTTAATTAATTATTTCAAGACATATTAATTAAATAAAACCTCTTCTTCGTAGTGATTAATTAAATTCTTATTGACCTTTAATTTAATTAAATGAAACCCCCAAAAAAATCCATTATTATTATTATTCATTATAACAATAACAACCCTCATAAAACCATAATAATAATAATTTCATCATTATTATTATTTTTATTCAACCTTAGATAAAACCCAACACCTATTATTAAATAAAAACACTTCGTTATTAATTAAAAAACACTTTATTTAATTATACAATTCTTTGAGATAGCTAAAATCCCTACTAATTTCACATAACTATTTCACCTCATTAAACATAGAATTAAAATATTTTAGCATAAAATTTACAACCCATTTAATTAATAACAATTATCCATCCATTATTCTCTTAAAAAAAATTTATATTTAATTATGAAACTTCCAATTTATTACAATATCATTAATATGATAAAAACTCCAACCCATAACCCCTAATTAAATTTCTATAATAATAATAATTATTACATTCATAAAAATAAAATAATAATAATCCCATTATTATTATTTTTCAAACTTTTGATAATCCCAACACCACTACTTATGAACAACACTTCATTAAATCTGAAACTTCTCATTTTATTAAATGTTTCATTGATATGATCAAAAGACACATTAAATTCTCATAAATGATACACTCATTTAACATGAAATTAAAATATCAAATCATTAAAATAATCTGTGACACCATAATAATAATAATAATAAAATTATTATTATTAGGACATTTCTCCATTTAATAATAAAAGGTCCTTTAATAATTCTGAAACTCTTTATTTAATTAAAATGGTTCTTCAATAAACCCATAATCCACATTAATTTCTTCAAATGTCATTTAATTAATTCTTTATCATTCATTTAATTAAACAACCACAATAATAATAATAATAACTTAATTAATATTATTATTATTAAAACGTTATTTTAATTTATTAGAAACTCTCATATCATATTATTTAATTTAATTAAATAATATATTAAACATGGTAAATTTCATGAGTTGGACCGCAACCGTGCACTGCCAGTGTAGATCCATTGAAGTGGAATTTTATGAAATCATTGTTCCCGAGACTCATCGGGACACTTGTGAAAAGTATCGAGTAATTACGCAAGTCCAAAAATGACACCTTTAGGTTTTCCAACAGTCAGAATAAAATTCTAGATCTCAGTTTAAAAAAAATGACCCATTGGTAAACAGGAAAAAATTAAAAAACATTCATATTCTAACCCGGTTCAATAACCCGAGACTTTACATTATGCCCACCTTAAAAAATTCCTTTCCTCGAGAAGCCACTGGGAACCACTACTAAAACATTCGTCCTACCAAGGAAATTTAATCTTGGTAGAAGTGACGTGTTGTGTTCCTAATGCCCAACACACCATTAACCCTTCACAAGCCTTATGTATAAGCCTTTAAAACTAGAGCTGATGCTCAGTTTATAGCTTAAACATCGAAATAGTTCTTATATCTTAGGTTATTAGAAGGACCTCATCAACAAAAACGATTGAATCTCGATCAATCAACAGAATAGGTTTCACATGATTCCCTTGAAAGACATCACGAACCCAAAACCCCATTTTGCCCTTTATCTGACGATGTCCCTTTAAAACTATCTAGAACTATCCCCATGTAAAACGAAGTACTTAACCGACCTCTAGTGAAATTTCAAAGTCAAGTCATCACAAGGATATTTTAAAACAACCATTCCCCTACACAAAAAGAATGTAGCCCAAAGAATCAATGCATTCCACGTACTACCCAAATAACAACCACTCATCCATCCCAACAACATTTAAACTGTAGCGCGACATAAGACCAATGCTATCTTAGTGTCTCCATGAAAATTCAAGGTAAGGGACAAGCTCATCCTATTCAGAAGAGAGTACTAAGAGAAAAACCAAGTTCATTAATAAGATCGGTCAAATTATTACCAGAAAACTATGTTCTAAAAGCTTGACATCACCTGATGACACGTTTATCGAAAACGATGCAACAATACCCACCTTAGGATTTTCCATGACATCACAAGAAAAGATCAAACACTCACCAGCATTTGTTTTTAGAAAACATTAACACATGCGTGTGACATTCCTCGAACCATGATCACCACGTAAAACATTGATCATAAAATACGTAACATAAACCTATCGACATGCCAAAACAGATGAGTCCCAATAAGTCCTCTCGAGCAGTGGAACAAACTAACTTTAATAGCCTAGAACATTCTATGGGTACTACTTACCACATGTTTGCCCCTTAAAATTATTAATGTCAAACCTCTATCCAGGCCACATAAAACCAAAAACACAAGATTTAAAATCTCTATTTTTCATTTTATCCATTTTAATTAATTCATTTCAACCTTTCACCATTTGAATGAATTTAAAAAAACACAACAGTACTTTTTCACAACAAGAAACTTGGTTTTCAAACAATTCCCTATGGAAAAATAAGCATGATATAAAAAACAACCTCTTTAAACATTTTAAATTCAAGTTTATTCAAATATAAATAGGAAATTTAGCATCTAAATTCCTTTTACCGAAAATGAGACCTCCAAATGTCCCATTTATTTAATCTGATTTCTTCAAAAGCAACCCCACAACGGTTCATTAAAATCAAAACTCAGCAGTATTACATTCATCAAAATTTTCAAAACATACTATGGTTATATGGTTTAGTCACATGAGAGGCCATCTACTAATGGATAAGGCACCCATACGCGTTATTGCTGGTAGTGAGTTCCCATTTATCACAATCAACATTCATTTAACATTTTAAATTTAGCAGCCATTTAATATATCAAAACCTCAATAGCATGTTATCAAAATAAGTAACACAAAAACATGCTATAACACAGAAGTATAGCACAATAACAAAACAAGATAATAACTGAGGAAGTATGGTATATAATAACTCAAGCATGTTTAATGTATCACTGAAACATTTTATCTAGATAGGCATGCTAAAGAAGATCAAAACATGGAATTTCACCCAAGGAACATAATCCAAATTAGCAGGTATCCTACTAATGAAACTACATAGAATGTTATATGCATGACATGTGAATCTCTAAGTGGCTAATATGATTCATGTATGAAAAATACTTACCATAGCATACCAAGATAATTATTTTTTTCAAAATTCACAAAATCAATAAACTGCAGAAAATATGCCAGTCACTTAAGTTGAAATCATATCAACTGTATCCTCTAATAGTAAAAACATCAAATCCCATCCCTGCCTACTTGGTCGTTTCCGGTACTTGGGGTGATCAGTCCCAAGCACAACTATTAACCGAAGCGCCGACACATTCCTTGTCTTCTGTCTACCAACCCCAAAACAGAAAGACAAAGGAAGAGAAAGAAAACCTAAACCTTTGATACCACTTTGTAATGTCATAACCTACCTCACCACTAAACAGGTGGCTGGACTGGTCGCCACATGACCTCAAGCATGTCTCCCCATACGCTAGAGGATTCTGACTAGAATCGAGGGTCTAAGGAAAGTCAGTGGGAAGACTATACCCTCTTATCAGAGTTTCATAAATATATATCAAAGTAAATAACAAAAAATGGTAATAAATAACTAAAGTAGTATAATAAATGATAAAGAAGCGGAAGGTAGATTTTATAAATCTTTTAAAAACAAATGGCTAACGTCATTTATATAGTAGATTCATGCATGTCATTCTAATAATAGAAAAATGGGAAATAGTGAACAAAACAACATTATGAACATTCCATTACAAAAATATATAAACAATGACTCCAATCCCCAAGGGCGGTCTCATTGAGTATCCCGAGCTTCTACTCAGTCCTTTTATCCTATCGTCCAAGTAAATGAAAACATCACAAGCCTGCAACCAAATAGAATCTACTCGGGTACCCCAGTGCAATGGCGGCCTGAGTATGGTGTCAGATATAAATCTCAGTAGGCCTATACCAATAGTGTCTACCCCAAATATTGACATTCAATAAATAATTTAAACACTGCAAGCATGCATAATTAAGATAAGCAATACAATGTAACTATATACCCAAGTACCTACTTCAGATCTCAGCTGGTTTCTGAACCTATATTATACATTTTGTATGTATACAAAGTAGTCATTACATAATCATTTTCGTTTACCAATTATTCAAAAATCATTAAACTACACAATTCTCGTGATCCGGACTGAGCCCGACATTCCCTGTATATGTCACTCACCACAGATGTCTCTAAAGACCATCTAAGTAATCAAAGTAAAGACAAAATCCAAACTTGTGCTTTTGCTTCGATAATGCATCATAAGATATTCAATTTAATCTTTCATATACTATATCTAAGCCTGTCCACTAAATAATAGTGATTCACTCCTGGGTCCGTCCACTAATAGCGATTCACCCAATTCATTGATAAGTATGAACCCTTTCTCATATTCAATTCACAAATGATAATGTCATAGTAGTTTTCATTAACCAATTAATTCATTTCATGTACGACCAATTGGACCCACATTCCAATGTCAATTAATGGGTGTAGAACATCATGTCTAGCTCCCTCGTGAGTATTTAGAGTGTTAGTCCTTGTCTAATAACCCATGGTTATTCAGAGCATCAATCCCTAACCCATAAAAAATATTTTCTTGCAAGCTGAGTGTAGAACACCATGTATTTCACCCCGTGAGTATTTGGAGCATCAACCCCTATCTCACAACCCGTTTCTCAATAATACATAAATATTTATCATTGGTTTATAATTCCATGCCTAACAGCCCACAACCTTCCATTAATTAATTAATAAATTAATTAATCCAATCCGTTAATTAATTCAACAACTAATTAACAACATAAATCTGCCATAAAAATTCAACCATTAATTAACCATTCAACATATCAATAGTAAATAATTAATTAAAAATCAATTATTCTTAGCAAGCCAAATAAATAATTAACACAACATTTAATTATCCAAATTCTTTAACAAGTCTGAACCCTTCCACTCAAACAGTGATTTTCCAAGGACTTTTACAATTTACATGCACGTCAAATCATCAAAAAACATGCTGAACAAAGCCCATATGTTTAGAAACCATCTCACGCAGCATCTCATAATATAAAACAACACCAACCAAGACAAATTAATTCATGGAAATCTAACAATCATCAAAAGGTACCCATGGCCGACAGTCGTAACAAACAATTAATTCACAATCTTAATTTAATGCATCAAAATTAATTAATTCAAAAATAAATTAATTAAATATTATCTCTTTAACCAATCATCAATTAATTAACCATTTTCTATTTATCATGTAATAATTAATCCATCCATTATTTATTACCAGTTTCCAATTTATATTCCGAACATTTAAAATATTCAATATTCTCAATAATCAGTAATAGCCACAATTTTTATTCTCACTCATGACATGATAATTAATTCTAAAATCAATTACCATATTACCCATTTTTCCCATTCAAATAATTTAACTATTTGATCATTTCACTTTAACCAAATTTTCAAAACATGCTTAAAATCAACACATGTTTAAGTCCTCATTTATCTCACGTGGGCGACATCATTTAATAACATCAAAAGTGTCATGAATAGACATATCATAATCAATGAATCTCACATTCTCAATTTATTTTAAAAAACTATATTTCTTAAATAAAATGATAGGGATTTGGGACCCTACCTCAGCGTAGAACCATTTTAAATATAAAGCGCTTTAGTATACTTGGAAGAAACCAGTGAAAAACTGGTCCGCAATCGCACGTGCGTGCACCTTATATATAAATAAATAAATAAATATATATATATATATATATATATATATATATTCACACATGTGCCCCGAGATATGACAGAAAAGAGAGAACAGACTCATCTACCTCGCATTTGTCGGCAGATACTGGAATACAGTCCAAAGGGTCTAGAGGATCCTCTTGCACATCCCTCACCGAGACGAACACGATTTGAGAAGACACTGAGAGGATTCGATCATGCGAAGACGAGCCGGCGAGGGGGGTGTAGCACACCTCAAAGGAGGGGCCTGGTGCATTTTTAATGTTCCTCTAATATGGTGGTATTCCACCCTCATGTTATCCCCCTAATTATCAATTACACCCATGATAAACTAATAGTCTATTTAAATAAAAGTTTCACAATTAATTCTGAAAACCCCCATTAATCATCCAATAAAATTAATACAACAACAACAATAATATATTTATTATTATTCTTATTAAATAACCATTTTATTTTAAATAAAAAAATAAATCATTTTAAAAAACGGATAACCTCACAATTGACCCGCACCATTTGACTACACGTGCACAACCCGATATCTGCATTTAAAATGGTTTCATAAAATCAAACCCAACTCCACATTTATTCCTAATTTAATATTACCATTTAAAATTACCCTACTTTGATAACTCCCAACTCCACATTTACACATTATTTAATTAAATTCATTTATAAAATTTAATTAAATACATTCCCCACTTCATGTTTTTTTAATTATATTCTCTCAAAATGATTTAATTAAATTTAAAAACTCTAACTCATAATTATATAATTAATTATTTCAAGAGAAATTAATTAAATAAAAACATCCTCTTCATAGTGATTAATTAAATTCTTATTGACCTTTAATTTAATTAAATGAAACCCCAAAAAATCCATTATTATTATTATTAATAATAATAATAACAACCCATCATAAAACCATAATAATAATAATTTCATTATTATTATTCTTATTATTCAACCTTAGTTAAAACTCAACACCTCTTATTCAATCAAAACACCTCTTTATTAATTACGAAAGTCCTTATTTAATTAGACGATTCTTTGAGATACCCAAAATCCTCATTAATTTCACATAACTATTACACCTCATTAAACATCCAATTAAAATATTTTCACATGAAAGTTACACCCCATTTAATTAATAACACTTCTCCATTCATTATTCTCTTAATAAAAATTTCATATTTAATTATGAAACTCTCAATTTATTACCATATCATTAATATGATAAAAAATACAACCCATAACCATTAATTTAATTTCCAAAATAATAATAATTATTAAATTTCTAAAACTAAAATAATAATAATCTCATTATTATTATTTTTCAAACTTTTGATAAACCCAACACCACTACTTATTAACAATGATTTATTAAATGTGAAACTTCTCATTTTATTAAATGTTTCAATGAGATAATCAAAAGCCACATTAAATTATAATAAATGATATACTTTTTTAACATGAAATTAAAATCAAATATCATTAATATAATATATGACACCATAATAATAATAACATTATTATTATTAAGACATTCCTCCATTTATTAATAAAAGTCCCTTTAATAATTCTGAAACTATTTATTTATTTAAAATGGTTCTTTGATAAAACCAAAATCTACATTAATTTATTAAATCGTAATTTAATTAATTATTTATCATTAATTTAATTAAACAACCACAATAATAATAATATTAACTATATTATTATTATTAAAACTTTATTTTAATTAATTACAAACTCTCATATCATATTATTTAAGTAAATTAAATAATTTATTAAACTAGGTAAATTTCACGGGTTGGACTATAACTGTGCACTACCTGTGAAGATCCATTAAAGTGGAATTTTCAGAAATCATTATTCCCAAGACTCATCGGGACACCTGCAAAAAGTATCAGGTAATTACACAAGTCCAAAAAATGACACCTTTTGGTTTTCCAACACCCGGAATAAAATTCCAAACCTCATTTAAAAAAACAACCCATTGATAAACTGAAAAAAAATAAAAAAACATTTTTATTTTAACCCAGTTCAATAACACAAGACTTTATAGGTGGGGAGACCCATTGCGGGTCTCGAAGATATTTCCTTTAAGGATTTCTCGGATGGTAGTTGTTATTTAATGGTGGAGAGCCCGTTCTAGCCTCCCTCCAAGTCACTGTATTTCTTGAGTGAACATTGGTTTGGGTGATCATTAGGTTTATTGGGATAAGGCCCAATAATCTAGTTCTTTTCTTGGTTGTGGAGGTGGTGTCTGGACCTTTTCGTTGATTTTCACAAAGTGGTTGTGAGTTGGTGTTTCGTTTGGGAAAGAGGATTAAGTTATGTTGATGGTGAATGATATTTCCATGGACTGATTGGATGGATCATGTTGATATAGAATAATTATGTTTGTTAAGCAGCTATATATTTTTATAGCTTTCCAGGGACAGAAAGCATTAATTGTGGGGAGAATTGTCACACCCCGTTTTTCTTCTTCTTCATGTCTTGGTTTGGATTCGGTTCATTGGAAATTACAACCCTTTTATTGGATTTTTAGTGAAATTAATTTTGAGTTTTTAACACCTATATGTGTCTAATAATCTTCATTTTGGTTCCCCATTTCTTGTTTGGGAGTTTTTGTAGAAAGGGTGGTTACTTCTTGATTTCTAAAAACCATGACCCATTTGCAGATTTTGAAACAAATTTGTCTATTTTATAACTCCTTTGTTTTTTTACACTTTCCACCCATTAAACATTAATCTTTTCCTCCCTTTACATATTAGAACCACCATATCCTTTTTTGAAATTTTAGGAATTCATAAGCATGGTGAATTTGGGTTGTTTGTTTGGGTTTTGGGCCAGCATGTGGGCCCATTTCCAGTTAAAAAAAATAAATTATTTCATTTATATCACATTAATTTTTTATATTTTTTGGTTATTTAACCTCCCACTCAAGCCTAATAACCATAGGCACGCCACCATTCTCTATTTTTACACGTTGGTGCTCATCTTAGTTGCATAATATGGAAGAAATACTCAATATTTCTCAAATCATCCAGATTTGGAAAAGGTAATTTGTATCATCCATAAATTATTCATTTCTTACTATTTTCCCCACAAATATGTTTAAATTGGTTCATCCATACCTAAGTAGACACTAAACTAAGTTTAAATCCATTATCTTCCTTTTAAGGGTGCAGAGTTAAGGGAATATGAAGAGTTTTCAAGTTTCCAAGGTGAGATTCCTTCTCATTTCACCTCCCTCTTCCTCCTTTCATTATTTATTGGTTTTTTATTCTTATATAGACATGATAGACATGTGGTTCTATTATACCATGATTTTTAATGGGGGTTTTGTTTGTTTGGGGCTGGTCCTCATAGGTTTAGGGTTTATAAACCCTCAGATAGTGATATCGGTTGTGTGTTTCTACTATGCCAAGGATTTGAGGTAGGATATCCCTTGAATATGACTTTATCATTTAAGTTTCATCATTTTATTATTTTTATAACCATATATATATGTTTATTATTGTTTTTAAGCCTTTGGATAATTTTCATTGTGTTCAAAATGTCTTTTTAAGCCTTGTTTTGGGAAAGGTAGTGTTGTGTTGTCATAAAAGTGCACGCCATGTGTTTGTTTAAATGTTCTGATATCTTTTGCCACTATTTTTAAGGTTTAGAAGCTTGTTTATGGAATTTTTAACATGTTATAGTATCTTTAATAAAATATGGCATCAAAATTGGTGTTTTATTCCTTGTCAAGTGCTTAAAATAAATTGTTTTGTTGAAAAGTGCATGTCAGGTGTTGGGTAAATTGCCCGACTGGATTTTATGTATTAAGTGTGATTTAAAAATTACTTGTTTGGATTTATAAATACATTATAAGAATGAAATTTTTTATTTTTGGTTCCTTCTATTCCTTTCCAATTTATATTTGGTTTTCCAAACAAATGGTTTTTGGTTTACAACATGTTTTGGCCCGAGTTGTCGGAAAATGTCCCATTTCACATCCTTATGAAAATGGATGTGTTTTGAATATGTAACCTGATTGTATTAAGGGATTTATGAATGTGGTTTTCTTTTATAAATAGTTTAAATACACATCCTTAATAAAAGTTAAATTCATACCTTTTTAAATGTTAGTTTTGAGAAAATGTTTAATGTCCAGTTTGGCCTTTCCTAAAAATGTAGAATGAGTTTTTTACATGCTGCATCAATTGGGATTATTTTATGGTCCATGAAATGATTTTATTAAATGTTTTTAGGTATGAAAAATATGTTTGGGTATGGTTTTGTTGTGTGTTTATACTTAAAAGTGTGTTTTTAATGAGTTTTATGTGCAATGCCTCAATACACTCCTTGAAATTGTTTTACGAAAATTTGTAGTGGTTTATTGATCCGTGAAAGAAATGTGAAGAATTTTTGTGGTATGTTTGTGTGTTTATGGTTTGGGAATGTAATTTTATGTCAAATGTGTATTTCATAATATGTGTAACTTGATTGTGCACTAAAGGAAATCTTGGGCATCTAGGTGGTCAGACGTGTACAAGTATACTAGTGATCCCGTGGGGTTTGGCCACTGTTTCATGTAGCGAGTTTGAGGATGAAAAAAATAACTAAACTATGATTATGATGATGTTTTGGGACTACTAGGTTATGGGTATGCTCCATACTAGTGTCTCATGTTCACGATAATAGATATTTATTTTGGTTACTTTCACCGAGATACGAGGTACCTTGGGATCACAACTAACTAGTGCCTAGGGTTGTTCCCGTGACTTGTGCTCATTGGATATTTTTGTACTCACCATCAGCATATGGTGTGTTTGGTTGGTAATTTCAGAAGTGTGTGTGATTTATTTAAAATTGTACATTCTTTAAATAATCACTATTGAAAAGTAGTTTTATTTTGAAGTTCCACCTCTTTGAAAATTGTAACTCGCATTCTTGTTTATAAAATAAGAAAGTTTTTGTCTGGTAATTGTATTATAGAATGTGATCCCATTTGGAAAACATACTTTTATATCTTTTATTTAAAACTCGAAATTTATGTTTCTTTTGTTTTAAAGAAATTTCATTGGGAAAAGAATATCAGACTTACCTACTGAGTTTTAATACTCACACCTATAGTCTTATTCTGATTATAGCCATTGTATAGCTTTCAACTTTAGTTCCATTGGCATGGTTGAAATTTGATAATTATGTTTGAGAGTGACCATATGGGTCACATGGAGTTAGTTGGTTATCAGGTTTGGTCATTTTAGTTATTGGTTTAGTTTTAATTTCAGTTTCATGTACAAATAATGTTTAGTTCAATATTTATGAAAATGTATTTTGGGTTTCCCATTTCTATTCTCTATTTGTTTGATTGTTTATATTTGGGCGAGATCATTCCCTTGTGCACTATATTGATTCCCTCAGTGTTTTTCACAATTCTTAGAGGATCGAGAATGCCTCTTGGGACTTGTCGCAGGCTAGCATAGGTGACCGGTTTGGGGTCGACTCGGGCTGGTTCGTGACACGATTCATGTGTTTCTCAAGTGATAAGAACATTTTCTTTGAAAAAAATTTCTTTTAAGGGTTTCCTTCAAAAAATATTTCTCTTATGAGTCCATGTTATTTAAAATGACATTTTAAAAGTTTAATAAGAATATAAAATATTTATAAATTTCATTTTAATTCTCTTTTACTTTATTTCAATGATTTTCAATAGGAATATTTTTTATGTGTTTTAAACAAAACACCAATAATGAATTTTCCTGCCATGGTGACTATTATTCTATTTGTATCTTTCTTTTAAATATTACATGTATTATTAAATAAAAAAAACCTAATTCCATTTTTTGGTATTTAGAAATGTTTTTCAAAACAAAATTATTCTTTGTATTGAAAATGTCCTTCTGAAATAAAAAGGTATTTGAATATCTGAAAGTGATTTTCATAATATTTTAAAATAGTTTATCAAATAATGAAATTTTTTATTACTAATGTGGTTATTGGACATCATAAAATATTGAGGGGCCTAGATATATCTGAGTGCGCCATTCAGAACATAAATTATGGTTCACCCATATAGCGCTCCAATGAATATGGTAATGATTATGTTTTTGGAGAATTATACTTTAAGTTGTCCATATAGTTAATCCAATTTGTATAGTTTATGTGAGGGTTCTGTAAGGGTTCTACGAGATGTTTTCCCTGGGTACCTAAATTATTTTTTATGATTTAAAATGATTTTTTATTGAAATTTTTTATTTTAAAAATATAAGATGAATGGTGTTCTAAAAAAATGATATTTCCTTTTATGGTTAAATTTATATGTTTTCATGAAAATTCATTTTCATGGGTTTTCATTTTTTTACTTAACTAGTGGTTTCCATTTTTATAAATTAGTTACTCGTCCTCAGTGATAATACCAAATTTTTATAAATGTTTTTATTGTGTTTAAGGTTTTTGTATGAGAAATGAATAGGTCAAGTTGAATGTCAAGATGTGTTTTTATGAAAAGTGATCATTATTTATTATAAATGTTTTATATTATGGGAAGGGTCTATACTAATTAGAAGTGTCCCATATTTATTATATGGTATTTTATGTATGAGTTATTTCTTAATTCTATAAAACTCTAAACCTAAAAATATCCTCATTGTGAAATAAATTAACATCCATTAATTAAACTCAAGATTATGTGATGATTGAGGATGGGGACTTATACCAAAATAAGAGAACATTGTTGGGAAGTAAAAATGTATAAATTGAGGAGGGAAAAAAGTACATATAATGATAGAGAGTTATATAGAAAATTGATCACATGAAAGTTAATTATTATGATGAAGTTAATGACTATAAGACCATTAACCAATTAGGTGTGAATGATACAAAAAATTAATTAGAAATTATTATAACAATGGAAGAAATTTTCATTTTATATATCTTTTCTATAAGTGTGAGTGATATTTATATAGTTAATATAGAGAATATGAGAAAGTATACTTGAATATTGGATGTCCATAAACTCAAATTAATCCTTTGGATGCATGTTTAAAACAGTTTCCACATATATCTCACCTCATATACCAAACCATGATTATGTATGATGAAACATTATTATTCCTAATGAATCTATTTTTAACAAACTCTTGGATATAGAAAAGGATAAAAATATAATCCTATTGTATTTACTAAATCCAAAATGGTTAGAAAAAGATAAAATAATACCCATAATTAATAAACATTTATATGAATAAAAAATAAATTAATGTCCAAAATTCAATAATAATTTACAATGTTCAAATTAAATCATTGCACAAATAATTAACCCATTTACCACAAATAAAATTAATAAGAACATAAAATCCTCAATGTTAATCTTATAAAATTATTCTTTAATCACCAAAATGAAGTAAAATTATTCCTAAATAATCCCTCACATTAAACATAATGGTTATATATACCTCACCCTAATAAAAAAAGCCTTAAAGTATAATTAATAACATTAAAATAAAATTAGTTTAATACAAAAAATTGGTGTATATGCCTTTGGACTGATGATCAGACTTCAAATTATAAACCCATGATTATATCCATAACTCTTAAGTTAACCTCAAATGAAAATATCCTAATATACAAAGCTATATAAACCCTAAAGTAATACCCAATGTAACAACTCTAGACCCACACTCTTAGATCTAGTGCGGAAAACATGTTCTTTACATTCTTATTTGATATAGATAATCATTATTTCATTTCATACACACAAAATAAACAACATCAAATTTAAGAAACTAGACCAATTATATAATAAATTACCTTTTTTGTCTATGATTTTAATTAATTTTAATAAACTCTTGTATAATCAAACCTATTTATTTAAGGGGGAACTTTTCCATTAAATCTAGCTGTTCTTATTTCATATTAAGTCTTAATTGTCTCCCATATGAGAATGTTCTAGACATAAATTTCATAAAATATTTCTCTATAGCATGGGGAATTAAATATAATAAGGGTGAGTTCAAATACTTAGTAGGGGTAAACATTGGAATTAATAATGTAATATCTTTGATGGGAATAATATGCAAAAAAGGGAATGAGAATATATTAAAATTTAATGGTAATAACAAAAGATAATTTATATATATAAGAACATTGAAGTTAAATAATGATACATGTAATATTGATTTAAAAAAAGATTCATTACCTAAGAGTCAACAATAATTATCCTTGTAAAAATAATCCATGATAAAATGAACCATTATTACTTATATCAAGCATGAAAAAACGAAGCTTACATCATGGAACATTAAACATTCATAATTGAATCACTTAAACTAGATAATTCCAAAATTATCTCTAGAGTAACTTACAACTATTGAATACTTAAGTTCTAAGAAGATAATCTTATTTAGTAAAATATATCATTTATTTGGAGTTTCCTTTAAAAGTAAACTCCTTTATTTCTTAGAAGTAACTTTGAATATTTAACTTCATATCTTTATCCAATTAATTAGAGGGATTTAACTAACCCACATATCCTTTGTTTATAACATAACTATATAACATTGTTTGACGAAACAATCCATCTATCATTCATAAATATTTTCAAGCACCATATACTGAAAAAATAATTTATAAGCTGAAACTATTTTACATAACACACTTAAAGAACTGATGATTCCTTTTTAACTCAATTAAACCATGAAAAAGAAACGAATTTCATGACAAAAATTTAAAAAATAATAATAAAATATTTTGAGAATTTATGTGACGGGTATCATTTTATTATATATATAGTGAAGCACTAGAATCATTAAATGAGGATTAAATATATAATAATACCTTTAAAATAACATTAAAAATGTTTCTTAAAAATATGGGGGATAGAATTTTAATTTTAGCACCATTAAAAAAAATTCCTAAAATATTGAGAAAAAAATTTTATTTGAAAATAATCATGAAAACAAGTAAATTAATCTTCAAAATAAATATTTTTTATGATTCCAGGAAAATCTATTTAGGTTATAACCTTTAAAAATAAACAATATTTCAAAACATTGTAAATAGAGTCTAAAGTGACTCTTGTGGAAAACATTATGCAAATTTTCATTAATTCCATAAAAAGGGTCAAAGATCATGGAAAATAAATTTAGTAAAACATTAATATAAATAAAATAACATTATTTAAATAATATAAATTACATGGAGTAATATTTTGTATGAAATTCATTAAAACCTTAGATGAGATGTTTTCTAAGAAAAACATTTTGCGATATTTCAAAACTGAATACCCATTGAAAAATAACATTAAAATGAACATATAATACCATGATTATAAAATGTTTCCTGATATTATATATCAAGAGTCAGTATACACACCATATAAATGAATTTAGGCATATTAATCAAGACATTCCTTAAATAAGGAAGGTTGAGATGAGTAACCCATGTAACTTGAATAATGCTTGAATAAAATTCCATTGAATGATTGAAATAAAATTATTTTTTTAATATAATATTTACATGAGATAATATGTGAAAAAAATTTCTTGAGACAATAAATACACAATAAAAATTAAACATGGTGTAAAATAATAATTATGTCTCAAAAGATGAAATAGAGACCATGAAAAACCTTGATTTTTTTTATAAAATTTGAATTGACATATCATGAAAAAGAGAATATAGAAGGATCATTAAATATAATGATAAGAGATTCATTCGTGATATAATATCTTGATAGGTGTCATACACACATTATAAAAGGAAGTCGGTGCATAATACCTGACATTTCTCAAACAACCATTATTGAGACATATAATCTTCACAAATATTGTATCATTAAAGATGGAATTAATCTATGAATTGATTATGTGTAGCAATTTTAAAACCAAAAAATCAATTGAAAATATAAAATTTTTAAATCATATTTCATTTCATATATAATATTAGCATAACATAGTCAATAAAGTATAAGTATAACCCAATTAATGGAAATGGAGTTAAGAAACCTTATACCTCAAGTCAATATTTTTTATGTATGTCCATTTAATCCTATATAATAAACATATATTAATTATTTTATTTTTTATAAAAATTTAAATAATTTATTAATTTATCATAACAAAATTTATTTCATTTATTTTGGGACATATTTAATTAATTAATATGTTAAGTCAACATCAGTTGTTTTGTGGATGTTTGGTTTATAATTGAAAAACTAATTTGGTAGGTTGATCTTTGTTTAATGGGTCCTTATTCCATCATCTACAAAATAAATATAAGGACATAGTTATCATTTTTAAACAAAAAATATAATTTTTTATACAACTATGAAAATAAATCATGAAAAATAAAATTCATCAAATCGTGAGGTAGTTTTATACACATACACATGAATGATGATTTTACATTTTATAGGATGTCAAATTAAGAAATAAAAAAAATTATCTTTAAAAAATAGTTATCATGTTATAAAAAAATATAAATTGATTAAATCCATCCCCATACCAATTAATGAGAGGAAATATTTAAAAAATAAATAACATCACTACATAGAGATAGTAGTCCATACATATGCATGTGCGATGATTTTTTTTAATTATTGGAATATTTTTAATTGAGTTGATATATTATATTTCCAAAATAATAATTTTTTAATGAACTAATTTTATATAAATTAAATTTATCATAATAACCAACACTGAACTATTGTGATGATAAATGAAATATATTTTTTTGTGAGGCAATGGTCAGCACGTATGCAAGAATGGTGGTTTCAATTTACCTTTGATTGAAAAAGGTGTTGATTAAGTTTATTGCATTTACATATTAATATATAAGCACTTTGGATATAAAATTTTTATTATATTTTAATTTTTAGGATTGAATAAACAGAGGTTGAAGAATAATTAAAATGAAAATGATCGCTTAATATGATTACATCCTTTATGAAAAAACTCCTTTGGATCTCCCTTTAAGAACCCTAGGGTCGATCATTCATGAATACCAACCCTATATAATTTAGATAAAGAAAATAATTATTTGTTTTGGTAGGGTTAGGTCGAGATAATTTCCTTATGATTTATGAAGAAGAGAGGAGATGTGGTGTCCTAATATAAGATTTTAGAGGGAAAACCATGAAATTACTTAAGGTATTAAATTAATATAAATTAACATTCTTGATCAAGTGATTTTTTAGATATATTTCTAATATAGGATGCCTATAATTCAAAATCATCTTACTTTAATTAACTCTTGACAAGTTCATCTAATTTATTAATGATTATATCTTAGTTTAAACCCCATCTCATTAACTCTTTTTATGATTTCAATGATAATAATGTTTTATCACTCATTATGGGCCAAAAAAGTTACTATATAAGGAAAATTGATAGAAAAATGGATAATTTTTTAGATGATCTTCTATATCCAATTAAATTGGACAAATAAAATATTTTTATAAATTATAAACTATTTAATATTATATGATTTAATACAAAATACCACTAAAGTAATTTTTTGGGACTATTCACAATATTTAAATTTCAAATAATATCATTACAACAATGTAATTAAAAATATAAACTCTTAATACATAAATAAAACATTATATTATCTCCAAATTTATTTAAAAACTATAAATTAACTAAATAATATTTCTTTTAGTGATTTTAAAACCCTTTAATTTATTTATATACTACTTGTACAAGAACCATGTTGATGTTTGATAAGAATTCAAGGTAATTATTTTATAACTAAAAATTAATGAAAATTAAAATAAAAAAATAAATTTTATTCATCTTCGAAGATAAATTTTATATCTATATATTAATTGTTTTTTTCATTATAAAAACATATTTGAGATATTATAACCATGAAAGTGAAATTTTTTGAATTATACTTTACTTAAAGTAATATAATGGTTTTTATCAACGAAAAATGTCACCAAAATTCCATATTGTGGACATTTTTAAGGCGGTGATTGAGATAAAATTTATTCAATGAAGTATAGGAAGGTTTTTATCAATGTATATTAAGGTTTTTATCAATGTATATGAAGTTTTTTATCATGTTCTACTTCTTTTACACTTCTCATGTTGATAATATTTTTAGCAAGGTTACTATTAATTTTCCATAAAAATAATGCTGAAATATTTTACCAATTCGTAAATTATGATTCAGAATATGATTTTTTTATCAAATTCAATTCCTTTAAGTAGAATAAAATTATTTTAAAACAATTTCGTAAAATGTGTTGAAAAAAATAGTTTTTCCAAAAAATGATTTTTTAGTATAAAAGTGTGTTTTTATAAATATTAAAAAAATATTTATTACAATGATAATAATTGGAATAGTTTTAATCAAGTTAAAGTAATGGAGTTATAAAACCTTTTGAAATCAAAATTAGGCCTTCAAAATAATTGATTGAAAAGGTAGCTTTCAAAACCTAGGTATTTTTCACTATTCACAAAAAAGTAATCTTTTCAAATTAATCACAAATTTTTATCCTGATATAATTTTGAAATGGTTATTTCAAAAATCTATATCATTTTTATAAAATAAAATTTTCATAAGTGGAATAAATAACTAAAATAATTCTTCATAAGAATCAATAAAAACAATATTTGAATAAAATTTATTTTTAAAGCATAAATTGACTTTACCCTAAATTGAGTTCATATTTCATAATAATTAATAAATAAATTCTTATTGAGTAGGATATTTATATATATATATATATATTTTAAAATTTTGTTACATCTATTCATATCTACTAATTTTACCGCTTTGTTATAATTTTCATATTTAAATAATAATATTTTTATGTAATTAAAGATTAGTGTTGCATGTCCTGTATGCTATGAAACAAATAATTATTTTAATATGTTAGAGTATTACAAAAGAAATAAAGACAATAAAGGTATTATCAGATAATTTATAAAATATATATTTATACAGTTAAATGGTGATGTAAGAAAACTATAGGTTTGGAGATATTATTTTCGTGATATTAAGATGCATATAGATGAAATAAATGATGAATTATTCACAAGAGTAATTGAAATTTCTAGTATAGTTATAGGTTATGGTGAGAAGTTACTTTATTCAATTGATTTAAAAAAGATACAAATGTATCATATTAGATGGGTTTTATTCAATCGTATTATAAATTTAATATTTAGATCCAAATATAATTCCATTGGAGGGTCTACACATCCTCTTAATTTCATGTGAAATGTAGAAAGGAATTGTTTTTAATATTAATATAAAGGTTGATATGCAAATTTATAAAAAATGTTTGAAGAAAGTGTGGTATAGTAAAAAATTAAATGATGAATATGGAAGTTCATATTTATTTGAAGATGCTAATGTGATGCTTTATAAGATATTTTCACTAAGAAAAATCATATCACTATTCCAAGCATCAATAATGTCTTCAACTCTTGTTTAAGTATTCACAACTCAACACATAATTACACATTTTTTGGGAAACTCTAACCTTCTTCTCATCATCATTTTTTGGTACTCCAATCAACATACAAGAAATTATTCTTCTTAATATATTGAAAACAAATATAATTACATTATACAAACTTATCTTTATTGATAATAAATACAATATAGACACAAATTGGGTTTAATAATCTTCAACCTTTTATTTATTGTTAATATAATTTGTAGAAAATGATATTCCAATGTGGTATTCCATTCCATTATATTTCCATCTCTTTCCAATTTTATTCTTCTTTTATTCATATATTCTCATATTTGAGAATAAATTAAAATATCTTTAGATATATGTTAGAATAAATTTAACCTTATAGTAATGTTCCATTAATTATTCGTCTCTATGTTTATGTGATTTTTGATTTGTGTAAAAAAATTAATCATCCATTGAATTTGGTGAAAGGATACCAATTAAAAAAGGTGAATCGATAAGTATTTAAATTTTATGAGAGGATTAATGATAAAACCAATGAATATTCAAAAAATTAGTTTATTATGAATTTTAAAATCAAAGTGCATATCATAATTGTTTTTTTAACTGGGATATGAGAATAAGAGTTTCAAGAAGGGTTGTTAATTAACAATTAATAGTGATAGATTATGTACTGAAAATTTGTTTCGATTTTAAAGTGAAATTAAAAAATTGAAGAAGTCACATGATTAATATAAAAATAATCTTTTTGATTAGGAAATTAATTTCAATGGAAATGAGAAGGGTGTTGAGAATTTTTAATAGAAATTAATCAACTTATAAAAGGAATTGGGCAGATAAAATATCAAAATTTTTGAATTATATTTTTGAGGTTGTAAAAAAACTCAAATAAGAAGATTATAGAAGATGATGATGTGTCATAGAATTGTGATATTTTATTGGGCTAACAAATATTAAATTTTATTATTAGGAAATTTCTTATAAGTGTTGGTGTAAATAATGATTTAAATTCATAGGTGAAGAAAGGAACGTTTATGAAACAAACAATAGGTTATTAAAAATATTGAAAAAATTATAAGTTTTATGGATATTATTGAAACTGTGGAGGATTTGGGATAATGTGAAGAATATTTTTATTTAATTACCAACATCAATACAATTCTATAGGTTTTGGGAGAGAATTATTTAGGGGGTATTCATCCCTCTCAAAGGGGAAGAGTTCATAAGGAATATGAACTTTTCATACTGTTGGTTGAGAATATATTTTGATCATTGGAACATGTTTTAGAAGATGTGACCATATTAATCACATTTTTTAAGAATATCACAACATTTATGACACCAGTTTAGTATGAATTTTAATACTCATAAGTCTAAGATGAAAAAAGTAAAAGGAAAGGAGAATGATTTGGATTTTTGAAGTTGAAAAAAATACTCACAAGGAAAATATACATAGATCTAATAAAGTGGATACTCTTACCATATAAAAATATATTTGAAAAAACTGGAAGTATTATTAGGAGTGAAAGAATTTATTTTTGACCTTTATAATAATATTTCTTTAAACATTGATGGAGATTGTTTAAAAATAATTTTGGAAGACAAGATAGAATTGAAGAACTCATTATTTATTGATGGGTTAAAGAATAATTAAATAATTTTGTATCAACTATATGATAATATCCATGAATTAATATTTTAGAAGAATGGATTTGTTAAAATAAAAAATAAAAAATATAGTTTCTATTATGATGAGAGCAAAAAACTCTTAGGAACATATTTCAAGTTGGTGAACATGTGAATAATAAAATTAATTGTAAAAAGAAAATAAAACATATAGATAATCTTTATAAGATTTTTGAATCCTAAATGAGTAGAAAATATTGTCCACTCAAGAAGGGGGAAGGTGTGATATCAAGAAATTGAAATTAGATAAAGGTTAAATATGAAAGTTCATCCATTTCAGAATAGTGGTGTAAAATTTATGATATTTAATAAGTAAAGTTAAACATGAATAAATAGTATTTTTTCATGCCATATTGAAAATGTTAAGTGAAATATCCAACGATCTCATACCCGAGTGGTAAGGGCTCCTTATTGAAATCCAAGATACCTAGGTTCAAAACCGATTTGAGGCGAATTACTAGGTTACTATAGTATTACTATACCAAGAACTTTAGTAGTACTATTCAGTACTGTAGTAGCAGGAAATATTCACCCGATTTGGGCCTTCGGGCCACCGGTTTGGGCTTACGGGTCACAGGGCCATCGGGTCATCAAAGGCCTTTTGGCCTCAGGGCTTCCACACCACCAAGACTATGGAGTAGGCCAATTCACACAGACCAGACCCCAGAAGAGGATCAGAGAAAAGGGTAGCAATCACCAGAAGCAGAGCTAACCAGATTGGAAGAATGAGAGGGTATGACAACCACCATCAGGGCCAGGCACCGTGCAGCTTTGTACAGGGAAATGCCAGTCGATCAACAATGAAAGGTGGGGATTTAGGAAACCATTGGTGCAGAAGCTGGGGAGGGGCAGTTCTAGTGGGTTGGGCCTATGGGTAATGTAATGGGTTTAGTATGCCTCTGGGCCTTTGAGTCATATATTTGCCTTCAGGTCATATAGAGCCTTGTGTCTTGGTCCTATGTGTCATATAAGGTTTCCCATTCAACCCTTAAAGGGGGGATTATCCATAATAAAATAAAAATATGGCATTTATAGCATTCGGGGGGGGGGGAGTAAAATATGAGCTCTCCTAATATAAAATAAGATTAAAACAAATATGATGAATCAAATTAGCCTTCAGTTGGGGGAGGGGGTTAAATTTCAAATGACTTTGATTGAATAATAAAATTCCAAATTTACTCGTTAGTGGCGATGTTATATTGAATATGTACCCTCTCTCACATATTTTATAGATTTTTTATCAACATCAGAGACTAGAAACAGACATATCTATTTATTTTTACTAAATGACGATTTTATAAAGGGGGAGAATATTAAAATTGGGGAGAAATCAAATATATGTATTGTATCCTAATATTGTAGAGGTATATTATTTTGTGGGAGTTTTTATTTTGAGATATTTATTAAAATGACTAATTTGTAATGTCAAAATGTGAAGTATTCTATCATTTTTATTGATAACATTTTCTGGAAATTGTTATACACATTATTAATCATAATTTAATATGATAAATTTTTAATTGATCATTGAAACATAGTTTTTTATAATATATAAGTATTTATTTTGAAAATAATCTCTTTAAATAAAAAACCCTTACTAAATGTTTTATGGTGTTTCATAAGCGTAAATCCTATTTTCCATAGGCCGTGTTAATGTAAGCTTTTTTTATGGTTACGTAAGGTTAAATGATCTACTATTTAATGGTAGAGAAATTTTCTATGCACTTAATAAGGGAATATAGAATTTTCCATACACTTTTTAAGGGTAGATGTGGTTTTCCTTGAGTTTCGTTAGGGCGACTCCCTAGTTTAAACACTGTATTAGGGTGAGGTAAGACTTTTTAAAATAGAAATTCTCTAGTTTTATGAATTGTGTAAGGGTTAAAAAACCTTCTTTAATGGTATCTTCTAATTTAAAAACGATTCTTAATCATAGTCCCCCCCTTGCATAGGGGTATCTCATTATTATTAGAGGACATATAATGGTAATTCTTGCTCTGCATAAAGGTAAGATAGACTTTTCTAAGGCCATTTAAGGGTACTCTAGGGATGTATAAAGGTATGTGTGGTTTTGAGAGCTACATGAGAATAAAACTTATTACCCTTATAAGACACATAATATTTTTATAAGGTTAAATCATGTTACCCTTAAACAACATGCTTTTTAGGGAAAGTGGTTTAAATATCCTCTTTTATGAACCTTCTTCCCTAAAATATTATGCAACATCTTTCTCTAATTTTAAAATCCAAAAAACATTGGAATTAATTCCATTTACATGTGAGGGATTAAAGCATCTTTATTTTATTAAATTAAACATTATTTATAGATAATTATGGTAAAATTATAATTAAATGATGATATTTAATTTGTGTGATATATTATTGTGAACCTATATGCTGATTTGTTATTCACAAAATCCTTTATTTTTGGTTATCCTATAGAGTCTGTACAGTCCATGTTTTACCTTGTATGGGGTTCATTAACCCATCTTCAATTAGTCCAAAGGCTTATTTCAGAACTAATCATGGAAGAACCTCACTTATCTTCTCTCTTTAGGGTGTGTTGTTTTCGAAAAATAAAACACAAGTGTGTTCTCCCATAAATATTTCCATAGTTAGTTGTTATATTACCCATTCTCAAGACTCTATAAAACAAGGAAAAATAACTCATAAAATTAACATATCCTATAAAGATAAAAATAATAAAAAGAATTATTCTTCTATATATTGGATTATTTTTCAAATAAATGTTTATATTCAAATGACTAATTATAAATATTCTCTATGAAATAATATGGAACTATAAATAAGTTTAATAAGAAATTATAACGATTAAATTAGATTATTTATAAGTGAAAAACTATTATTTTATGTTATTATTTAATAATTTTTAAAATAAAAAAGTTGGATTCTGTTATAATAATACTTGGAGAGTATTTTGAGTTAAGGAATACGTCGACATAAATCGATAGATTATTCCATGATAAACTATGATAAGAACTTTTATCGACATTAAAAATTATGAGGCATGAAGTTCCATACATTTTTGGGATCTCTTTTATACATGTTTCATTCAATGAATCCTAATGTTGGCATTCATTTCTTATCATGCTTGATTGTGATCACATGTGGGTGTGTGTAGCCCATAATACCCATTTTGATATACGATTCCATGAGTTTTTCTAGAGTATCTTATTGTAGTGTTTTATTATGATCACATTTTTTATTTATTGATACTATAATCTCATGATGATAGGTTATTCCAACATTGTATACTCTATACTGTGTTTTTTATTACCATTTCCTAGGAGGTTATTATTAGTAATGAGACTGGTGGACCGGCATGTGTTGCACATCCATTAGAGAGTTGTGTGTAGGGATTTTTCTGATGAGGAATATGGACCTACAAATAGGGTTTGGGAATAGAGGTATATGGGGGTTAACCCAAGGAAAAACAGTTCAGGCGTGATAGCATTGGGGATTGGCCTAAGGTACAAATGGGGTTAGGCAGTATGGTGTCCCAAAACATGATTGTGTCAGCATATGATGACCTGGGGGATTGATCTGACTTAATTATTTTAGGTAGCTAAGAGGTGTGGTATAAGACTAGTGGATTCATCATGTTAAGTTTTTTATCATATGTTATCCTACCATCATGGAGCCAAATATGGTATGGCCGAGGGTTTCTGGAAGCATGACTTGCACCATGGCCCTTAATACGTGTCATACGATTTACTTTCATGTTAAAAATTAATTATTACTATATAATAAACCTATTATACTTGATCAAAATTGATAAGGACACATTTTTGGTTCTCTAAATGGTCTAATAATCATAACCAACCCAAATAATTTGATGTGAATACATGCGTTACACAATGGTATTAGAGTATCAGGAATGGTCCCATGGCTGATGGCTGAGCAGAGGAGATTGAACTATTAGTGGACCTAGATAACCTATATTGGACCCTATTTTTTATTTATTTATTACTATTATACTTCTATTACACTGGTTTGGATTTCAACATAGGGATCCCATTTATTACCTGTAATACATGTGTGACATCATCCAATTTCTCCATGTTACTTTGATTATTTATTATATTGTTTTATTATTTTTTATGACATGATACTAGGAGAATCATCTCCCCATGGATGGACTTATAAAATCACTACTAGTCATCATCCAATTGTGTGTGGGGAGGCATGCATGAGGTCACATGACCCTCAATATTGAACATAGTGGTTTGGTTAATGGAATTGAAAAATGGTGTAAGATTATTGGTTTTATTCTTTTCTTTTCTTGAATAACTTGGTAATTGGTAGAAAGGATATAGAAATGTAGAACTCGGGTAGGGGAGTTTCTGTGTTCCTAGCTAGAACATGCGTAACAGATCTCTGAGTTAGCATGTATGGTATTACTCTTATTATTTTTATAAAATTTTTGGTACATTTATTCATCCTAATTAGGCGGATAGGTTCACATTCCAAATATATACCTATTTTAGTGTTGTATATTACTTCATTATTTTAATTTTTTGATTTTTGATATCTTTTTGGGATATATTCCTTATTGTGTGATATTTTTTTTTAATTAGTTTTATTATATATATCTTTTGGATTAAATTAGTTAAACTATACATGTTATTGTGTCATAGTATATATATGATGATTGTGAGTAATGTGCATGGTTGTTACCTTTGGATAATAAAAATTGGATTATACATTGGGTTATGGTATATTCCTAGGGAAACTTATGTCTGATACATTATATTGTTTATTATATAGAAACATATGTTCTAATTCTTAAATTCATGTTATAGAATATGAAATCCCATTGAAGACTAAATTTACTGATAGATGATGTTGGTTTAGGTTCCCCCCATTTCTCATATTCTACCACCTTATTTGTAGAAGGGTAATATAGAGAACACTTTAGTACCTACTCTAGTAGTGTGGGATATAGGTGCACTTAAAATGGAATTCCTTCCACTAATATCCACATTGGGCAATGATGTGAATTTCTAGATCAAACATCATACAACCTTTTAGGGAACAAGTGGACCATAGGATATTGCGGACTGGGTAGATATTATCAAGGGTATCTTTGACCTCATAAAAACTCTAAGATATAAGATAGTGAATGTAGTAGCATTCGTGTTGTATGGATCCTCAATGCATTTTTTGGGAGTCATTGAATAGGATGGAAAACATGAGGTTCTAGCATGGGAGGTCTTTGAGGACATTTTCTTCTTATAGTTATTTCTCGATATGCATAATGTTGACCATGTGTTAGACTTAATAGAGCTATAACAGATTTCCATGATAGTGTATACCTGATCCACTCTTTTTAATGAGATTCTTTTTTTCTACCACTTCAGGTCAAGAATGAGTATCATAAGTCCATGATGTTTGATATTAGACTTTGTCTCATCAATAAACATATGTTTTGAAGCTTTTACCTAGAATCATAACTGGAGGTTCTACCAAATTCGTTGTCCATCCAAAGGATCTTTGAGTAAGATCAAGCAGTTTCTCTTTTTCTTCCATTCAGTGATTTGAAGGGTATAAGAAAAACTTTTTCTATGAGTACATCTTCTGATGTAAGGAAGAGTAAGGGTGGTATATGTAGAATGGAAGTGGAATGTAGGTGTAATAGATTTTAGTTTCATTGGTTCCCTTATGAGGGGAGCTATAGTACTTCATATATGGGAAGATTGAACACTACCACATGGTCTACTAAACATTTCAGAAAATGTGATAACAATGTGGAATGATGGATCATCTCATGTTGTTTTTCCACCAATATTTGAGGTTGTGATTTCCTAAGGGATAAATCTGTTGTAGTCATGGATCTAGGGATCATTCTTGGGGCCTTGGCAGCATAACTAGACAATGACGTCAATAAGAAGTTATGATTATCATGGATAGAGTCAATGATATGTCCTAGGTCATGTGTATATAGAATAGAATACTCCAATTTATGGTAGTTAGGGACCTATGACTGTATGAGATAGGGTCATAAATCTAAATTATCTACTATCATGTTCGATACTAGTGCTTCCCATTATTTCATATCATCTCATGTAGTCAATGGAAGTTACATATTTTTCAGGTTATGAATTAATTTATTTTCCATTTATACACCACTGAAAACAAAATTGGACCAACTCTAGTGATTCATATATTTTACAATAGTGTTTGCTGGTTATGGAAGTCTATGGGAATTCATTAATCTGGAGATGATAAACTTTGATGTGATTCCCTGCATGGATTGACTAACCATATTCCAAGATCATATTGTTTTATATCCGAGATGGTTATCATTTACATCAATAAAGTTAGATAGGTTCTTGATGATTAGATAATAGAAACTGGAATTAGGTAGTCTTGGAATAAAATTGAGTCGGATCAGAAAGATGGTAGAGAATCTAGCGGGTTTGTAGATTTCAGCATAATTTGTGACAAACCCATTAACTTTTCTTCCATTCATGGATCTATACCAGGATGTATTTCCATAAGATTTTATAGGAATTTCACTTAATATTGGAGTATAATTTTAGATAAAAATTTTCCCCGGTGCACAATCCATTTCATTACTCTATATCATACGATGCCAACTAATATGAAGGAGTTCAATATTCATCTTGATCTCTTGGAGTAGAAGGAATTTATTAATCTTAGTACATCACCATGGGGTGAACCTGTGTTATCTACAAAGAATAAGGATGATAGTATTAATGTCATCATTTATTATTGAATGATCAAATGGTGACAATGAAGAAAATATATATATTTTTCAAGATATTTGATCTTTTCTATTAGTTACAAGGTACACAGTTGTTCTCCAAGATTGATCTTTGGTCGGGCTGTCACTTACTACAGGTTAGAGAGGATATCATCCTAAAGTTTTTGTTTTTGAGAATGTATGGGATGCACGAATATATGGTGATTATATTTCAACTGATGAATAAATGAATAGTGTTTATGGATGTCATTAATAATATCTTCCACCCATATCTAGACATGTTCGTAGTAGTGTTCTTTGACAAAATACTCATCCACTAATTTGGAATAGAACATAATTCTAGTCATTTTGAGATAGTTCTAGGTATATATTGAGTAGATCACCATTATTACATGATATCAAAGTGTAAATTTTTTATTCAGGAAGTGATGTATTTGGGGAATGTGTTGTCTTAGATATGTATACCCATGGACTCATAGAAAGTGTAGCTAGTGAGGTCCTATAAACTTCTTCGTAATGTGTTTAATATCAATATCATTATTGTTTTAGTAGTTTATTACTATTTTTTATCTAGTACATCACCGAATTATCATCACTCATGAAAATAATACTGAATAAGGGAGTAAAGTTCCAATTATTAGAGTAGTTGGAATAATAATTTCTTAAGAAGGGGTGGTTAACTATGACTCTAATAAAGTTACTTCATGAGATTGGGATCAAATATAAAGTTTATTATAATGCATCAGGTGTTGGTTTGGGACTGGTACAGATGAAAATATAGCATTTAGTATATAATGGGCCATGATAACTATGAAACCATGAGTATAACAACCCCACTCATGACCTTCAGCTACTATCCATGGTCCACACACTAATGTGTTAGAGGAACTATCTATTCGGTGAGTGGTTTGTTGCTTACACTGACAAAAAGGACCTCTATTCCATATTCTCACAGTGGGACCTAAACCTAAGTTAATTATCCTTGGTGGGTTATCTTTGAATATTATATATCATATCCATATAATAAAGGTAATTAAATTTAATATTTCCTTATATGTAAGATGAAGGTTTCCCAAGAGATTGGTGAGTGGCCTTTAGGGGAGTAGTGGTCCATATTTAGACTAATTTTTGACTGGATGTTGATTGTTTTTGAGGAAAATGGATCATTACATTTTTCTCTATTGATGATATGATATTCTATATTTGGCCAGGTATAATCTGGTTAGGACACTACAATAGAGTTTTTTATGCAAGAATAACTAGTTGGAGGTGACCCAATACCAGGGTGGTCATTGGGTGACGTTGACATGATCCATGTTCACGAGAGAGTAGTATTCCATGTATCCTTTAGAGAGTAGATGATGGGAAATTATTTACCTATAGATTTTCAGTACATCTTAGTTTGATATATATATACCATAAATTTAGGTGATAGTTATGGTGGTCTAGCATGACGATGGACATTGATGGTTGTGTTTCCCAATGGCTTACCTACTAGAGGGTAAATACTGAGTACCAGGGTCTTTTTGATTTTATAAAAAACTTTTGTACCCCATGTTGATGTAGGAGGATGTAATGATATACCTTTTTATGGGGTTATCTAAGTCTTTGAGGAGTCAAGTCACCTTTTATATGATTTTTAATCATGTTATGAAGGATTACTACTTCTTACCAATCTGAGTGACTCACTTAGTAGATGAGGGAAAAAGATATACATTTAAGAGATCACAATATTTAATGGATATTCATTGATGATTTTATATAATAGAGACTCATATTTCACATAACTATTTTGGTTGGTCTTATTGAAATACCTAAGGATTCTTATGAGATCGAGCATGATCTACCATCCTCAAACTGATGGAAAATCGAAGGAGACAATTCACATACCGAAGGATACGATTTGATCAAGAATCCTAGACTTTCGTTGAGACTGTAAAAATCACATAGAATTTTTTATTTCATATAAAACAATAGTTACTAGGATTTGATATAGTTGGAACCTTACAAGGATCTCTATAGTAGGCTATGTTGTTCACCACTTTGTTGGAATGAGGTAGGTGAGTTAGTAACCATGGGGACAAGTTTGGTTCAGGAGACCTTTGAGAGAACGAAACTAATTCATAATTGATTGATCAAAACTCAGAGCAAGCATAGATCATATACTGGATATAATAGAAGAAATTTAGAATTGAATATGTTTAATTAGGTTTTTTTGAGGGTGACTCCATTGTTATGATGTTGTTGATTGAGGATGTAAGTAAAGATCACCCAAGTTTAGGTTTAAACCTTTAAGGTCATCAAGCAGGTTAGGATAGTGGTTTACAATATGGATATTCCTTCCCTTTTTCGGGGTATGAATAATGTGTTTCATGTTACATGGTTCTGGAGTTTCATGGACAATCCTACACATTTTATATAATGTGAGGATGTTGAGTTACAAATAGTTTAACCTTATGAGGATAATCTAGTGAATATTATAGACTGAATTGACAAATTCCTATAAAAAATGAACACTTTTATAGATCTTATATAAGCATGGATGGATCCCAAAGGAGACATTGGATATATAGGCTGATGTTCAATCTCTGTAGCATAAGTAGTTTGAGAAAGAGAACTAAGGATACTTATCTAGGATACGAAGCTACAAGAGAGATTGAATTGTAATATACTCAATTATTAATTATTCCATGAACACATGTTTTCTTCAAATTTATAAATATGTTTATGTGAAAAAATAAAATTTTAATTTAAATCACCATTACATATGGTTTAGTGCTATTGGATTACAGTAAATCATTGTTTCTATTGGATATGTAATTGAAAATGAGGGTTTTAAGGGATATATAAGGGGTAAAAATACACTTTATAATAGTAGATCCCTATTACATATGTTGTGTGATGGTTGAGAGGATTTCCATTACACTGGATAAGTGTAAATGGGCTTTTTCTTGAGTCGTATAAGGGTGGCTCTCTAGTTTATGTGTTACATAAGGGTAAGGCATAACCTGTGTAAGGGTAGATACTTAATTATATGAGCTGATTTAGGTTCAACCTAGGATCAAGTAAGGGTAGCTATGAATTTTTAAAGAATTCATAAGGGTTTCCTACCCATTTCAAAAGGGTTGATTCTTCTTATTAAAGGCTATATAAGGTTAATTCTAGCACTACATAAATGTAAGAAGAACATTTTCAAGGTTTTTTAAGTGTGGTCTGGGGTTAAAAAACTGTAAGTGTGGGATTTAGATTTATTTAAGGGTAAAACATAAGAATCTAATGGAAATATACGATCTACATAAGGGTAAAAAATGTTACTATTATGAAAAACCATTTTTTAGAAAATAGTTTTAAACCGCTATTTTATACTCCTTCTTCCCCAAAATGATTCTACTAAGCATTTAAACAATTTTAAAATTCAAAAATCAATGGAATTTGTTCCATTAACTTTTTAGGGATTATAAATCCCTTATGTGTTAAATTTTATCACAATATATTGCTGATTATATTAAAAAAAAATTGAATAATGATATTTCATTTGTGGGTTTTGTTACTGTGAACCATTATATGCATTTTTCATCTTTAAAATAGAAAATCTATTTTAGTATTCAATTTTCATTATTCTATCAAGTCCAAGATATCTAGGGTTTCTCTTTTGGTAGTATTTTTATAGTTTTTTAAATTAGTAAAAACCCTTCTTCTGGATCCAAGTGTGACAAAACCTCACTTTTGTCAACTATTCTAGTTGGAGTGTTTTCAGAATATAGAACACATGTATGTTTTTAAATAAATATTTTGATATTATTTTTTGATATTATCCTTTTAAATATTTATAAAAAAATGATAAAGAACATATCAAATGATAATATCCCCTGATGATATAAAATAGTAACATGAGTGATTATTTAATATATCATATTATTCTAGAGAGAATTTTTTACTATCACATTAGAATTGTATCTATTCTCTAAGAAGTGATTAGGAATTATAAATGAAGATAACATGGAATTATCATATTTATTATGGATTATCTATGTGATAAAAACAAAGATCACATTTAATATATTATTTATTTTGTAAATATAATAGTTGGATTCAATTCTATGATTTCTTAGAGAGATATTTTTTTATTTGACATGTGCATGGATGTGACTCGGGAGACAATTCCCTAAAAAACTATAATGAACCATGACCATAAAGTTAATGACTTTAATATTGTAAGTTACTTAAATTTTGATGCTCTTATTTGTGTATGGTTTCATTCCATAAAATTTATTTTTTAGATATCATATTAATTATTCTTTATTGGGATCCATGTGAGTGTGTGTGTTCCCCATGAGACCCATTATGATATATTATTACATGAGTATTTATAGAGTAACTTGGTACAATGTTGGATTATGATCACATGTTTTTTCTTGTGTTGTTACTGTATTCTCATGATGATATATTATTCTTGACTTGTATGATCTTCTATGTGATGTGTTTTTATATTTCCTTGGAGGTTGTTTTTAATACATTATATATGTGAAAAATCGTATGATGTGTATCTCTTATAGGGTGATTGAACATGTCTTCTAATGATGTTGATGATGTAAATCTGCATAGGGTAGGGGGAATGATGGATTGGTGTATTGACTAGAGGAAATGTATTATGATCATAATGGTTTGAGGGCTTGACCTAAGGCATAGATGAGGAATGATGTTTGAGAGGCCTGAACCTTGATGAAGCCAATATAGGATGGTTTTGGGGTCCAAATCTGACTCGATTCCATGAGCCCGCTGGGAGATGTGCTACAATCCTAGTGGATTCATCATTCTCACAATTAATATCATATGATTATCCTACCATCATGGACAAGAAGTAGGGATGGTCGAGAGTTTGAGAAATCTTGGTTTTCACACAACCACTTGGTACTTGTGATACTATTGTTATGATTATTTTTTATTTAATATTATCATCTCATACACCATTTATAGATGAGAAAATTTGTTAAGTGTGCATTAGTTGTGTCTTAATCTATTTATCACTCACTCTGGGCACAAGAATATTGATGTGCATCCTGAATTTATGAATAAGTATCTAAGTAATATAAATTGGTCTTTGAAAAAAATGCTAAGAAGAGGATTTAGAATATAGTTTTGAACTAATATAGACTCTATAGGACCCCACTGTTTTATTTATTTATTTAACAACTTCTTTTATTAGTTTTTTTAGCTTTCCACCTTGGGAGACTTTTTATTACTTGGATGACATATATATTGATAGATATATACCATTACTACTAGTCGGGATCTTCTTACATACAATGAGGCATGCATGGGGTAATTTCACACTCAATCGTAGACCTAGTGTCTTGGGTTGGGGAATTACAAAAAATATATTTAAAGTGTAAGAATGATTATTCTCTATTGGTATCAAAAGGAACCAACGGCTATGAAAGAGTGAATGTAATTCAATATTATTCAATAAAATGGTTTTATTATTCTATATTCCCATTTCCTTCATTTATTTCTCCCATAAAAGATTAAAATTATTGAATAATGACTCATTTATATGTAGGATCTGTTTGAAAGTGATTTATGTTTTTTCGTTGACTATAAAATTTAATGGGGGAGTCTGATGGGACCAGAAAATGTTGATTAGAATAATTTGAGACTTGAAATGGTTATGATCATAGAGGATAATGTTAAAATTAAATTACTATTTTGTGTTATATAATTTATGAAGTGTCCTCTATCATGTGTTATTTTTCAAGAGTAAATAAAAAAGTGAATATTTTTATTGTGTTGGATTTTGTTGTCAATACAAAATGCATAATCAAACTCACACTAAATAATGTTTTTATAAAAATTTATGGTTTCTTAGAAATTTAGATGTTTTTAGAAAAGTTATTGAGAAGTTGGGAAGCATCTTATAGGTTTTTGGGGCCGATCATAATTTAATCTTAAAAATAACTAAGTCTTTATTTGTGTAAGGTTTTTCTTTTAAGTTACATAAATTTTTTATTCTTAGGAGACCTAAAAATAATAAAAGGAATGTAACTACTTAGTGTGCCTATGATTATTTTTATAGAAAAAAATAAAACTGAAAAAGGAAATAACTTACTCTAATATTTAGCTTTTTAATCATTATGTTTGATTTTATATTTTACATGTGAGGTTTTTTGATCTAGAATTTTATTTTTAAAAGTCTTTAGTTCTAGTTGATAAGTAATTTTTTTTATGTTGTATACTGATTTTATGAGGATTGTAAGGTATTTTATTTCCATATAAAAGAAATTTACATATATAATATTTTGAAAAATATTTCATATGGATTTATCTTTGATATATATGATTTCTAAATGTTCCCAAATGTGATATCTATGGAAGCTTATAGGGAGTTTTTGAAGATTATTTCTGGAATTTGAGAAGAATTATTTTTATAATTTATAAATAATTTGGAAGAAATGTTCAATTTAAAATGAAGATTAAGATAGTATATCATAGATTAAACATCATAAATGGAATTGGGGGAGTTTTATTAGATGTATATGATTTCTAGAAAGCTAAAGATATGTGAATGGTATAATTTTACCTAATTCATACTACCTCTTAGTGAAATTAACCATGTATAGAGACATGATATATTATTTAGTTCTTCATCATTTTTAATGAAATATTTTCCACTATGGATCTGTGAGGAGATGATATGGAATTATTCTTTTCCCTGAGTTTTCTAAATAAAAAATTTAATTTGGATTCTTTCATATTTACCTCATATTCAGGGGCTTTCATCTAAATTATTATTTCCATATTTCCTTTCTATTTTTAGTGAATATTACTATCTTTTTTTACTTACCCGTACACGAGACTTCATGTCCGCACATGTTATGGTTGTGTAAATAATGTATAGTTTGGAAGATGCATTGGTGGATTTAGAGCATGTAAAGATGATAAATTTGGGATCTTAGTGGGAGTTGATGTTGATGGATTCCATTGGAGATCTAAATACAATATTTCTTATAGTGAGGTGGATTTTTATTCAATTACATGTTCACCATTCACAATGAAATTATCATTTACCCTTTCTTTCATTTAGGATTTTCCTATGGGGTGATGGTCAAGGTAGTTTATGCTATATATATGCATTAGTATAGAGACTATTTATTCTTATTTAAAGGGTTTTGTTTGTTATTTTTTTTTTTTGTGATGTATAACTAATTTAGATTTTAAATAGTCCAAGGAATCTCTGTGTGATATGAATTCATAGTACTAGCCACCCGCCCCTAACTTATTGAATATGGGAAAGGTGTGGCACACTTGGACTAACTATTTGCTCAAAAAGGGGTCTGATGGGTTGGCTTGGGCTGTATCAGTAGGTCACTTCTAGAGATGAATTTTGAATTTACAAGTCATGTGTGTTTTGGTTTGTTAAATCCATGTGAATTATGATAAGGGTTCTTTAATTTAGTTTGTAGATAATAAAACTTAGTGTTTAGTGAAGTGGACAACATTTTTATTCCGTGAGACATGAATACGATTTTGACAAATGAAAAACTCTAAGGCTTCATGTGATAACCCATATTTTCAATGAAGGTACGGATAATTATTTTTAAAGTTTTAATACTTTAAAAAGTCCTAATAACCATATCTAATCAAGTAACAATGGTTGAGTGTGCGTCTGGGACTCATTCAGTGCCCATAAATCTGAGATGGGGAAAATAGGTTAGGCTATAGAGTTTTTTTTGAAACTATAAAACCCATAGCGCCTGACCATTCACTTAGTTGAAAACATGGTAAATAACCCATTTTTTATAGTTTGTGAATGATTAGTAAAAACATACACCTAAATGTATGATTTTTCCTTCAATACAAACAACCATGCATGGTTTTCACATGGTTTGATTAACCGTGTACAAAAATAATGCAATTTCATATCTTCGGGTGTGTTTACCATTTTGTCCCCTCATAACCTACTAATCTTATTTCCCTTTCCCCTATTCTTTAGTGGTAGAAACATGAGGTTTTCCCCACATTTGAGCTCAAATTCTCCCTAATCTAGGTATTTAAGTAACTCTTTCATATGGTGTCTGTTCCTCTATACTTAAGATGCATTGGATCTGTATCGGTATGTTCCCATAGTCTATCAATTCTAATAAAAGATAATCTTGGCATCCATCACTCAATCTAATTTCAGGTTCATATGGCCTTTTTTCAGGGAATTATAATATTTCTCATATATCTTCCAACCTACATAAAATATGAGGTTGATGTCGAGTGAGGTGTCATCTACGACCTTGAGTTTGGTGGCCACATTGTTTTCTTGTCTTGTTTTGGTTCTTTTTTAATCATTCCATTGTGCCATTTTCATCTATTACTGAGAATATATTTAATATTTATTCCTTCTTTTCTAACTAACCATTTCACCAAGATACATTTTCTATTGAGTCTTTTGTGGTAGGTTATAGCTTTTACATGCCTTATACGGTCACCCCATGTGTGTGCCACTTAGAATTGGCCATTTTGGCTAACTAATTCAAATATCAAGGAAATTAATTTAGCATTAGGATTAGTTTTAAAATGAAAGTTTCCTTGATACATGAGTAATAAATGTTACCCAAGGCACCTATTAGATTATTGGATGTATTGTAGTAGGAATTTTCTATTTAGATATATGCCATGTTTCCGATGATACCTTCCCTTGACCCTTGATCATTAGTATTGGTATTGTCATGTCTTATTGAATTTTTATCAGTTGATTATGTTAAATATTCTTAGATTTTATAGGATATTATAGTCTTAGTGATTATCATTCATTAAATTGATTGTCTTAATAAAATTAAATGGTTTAATTAGAATGACATATAAAGGGTTATGAAAAAATTCCCTTAGATTATGTATATTTAAATGCTTATGTTTAATTTTATTTCCTTGAATGCAATTGAATTTGGATAAAGGGAAATGTGGGAGTTATTTCTTCATGTTTTATGATATAAATGATTTTTCCTTGACTATGTATATCTCTAGATAAAAGTGATGGATGGGATGTATTACCCCATGGTAGTTATAATTATAATATGCCTTTATAGAGGCTGTGGATGATGGTAAGGGGTGTTTAGACAAGAGGGAAATAAAAATCCCATACTTCAGGTGTTGAGCTCATTCTTTCTGACACTAGTGATACTATATGGGTGATGGGATGAGGTTCAATGATCTAAGATTAGAGTGTATTAATGGCGTCACACTCCCCATTCATAGTTCTATTGTAAGATTTCAGTCGCTCTTCTTGGGATATAAGGAATGAAACCAATTACATGATATTTTATGGTCATTAGGATGGTATTGGATATGTTAGTTATGTACCTATCCATTTAGCACTATTTTTCATGGTATATGTCTATTAGGATTCCTCATGCACTTGGTTCATATAGGTTAATGCAATATAGAACTAAACTATATATATAATATTACAATTTATATATTTATATGGTGACATGATCACAAATTAAATCGAACCACGAGCTAAAGAAGGTAGAACCATCAAGTGACCTTCAAAATGATGAATGAGATGTTATTTGTTTTTTTTCAGTTTTGTTTTATTGTTCATGTCATACCTACACACTGTTTACTTACAAGCAACACTCAGATTAGACGAAAACACTGTTAGTGGTGGCCTAATGATATTTTTAACTCACACCTTTGTACATGAGAATACTATCTTTATACATGTATTGATAAGGTCAAGGGGCCTACTATAGGTTGTTTATTTCATACCTTGTTAGATATTAAGAGAAGAGGATTGGCCTTAGGCTTGAGATGCTAATTTAGTTATTTTTTAATTTTTTATATTTTTATACTACTATATAGCATGATTTTTTCTTCTTGTTCTTATTTGTATTAAAATATTTCATGCATCATTTATGCACCACTTCAATATAGGAATTTTTACTATAATAAATAGTTCAGATCCATTTATTCTTCCACTATTTATATATTTAGTTTGTTAGTTGTCTATTTATGCTTTGGTATTTTATTTGGTCTGATTGTATATGCTTATAATACTATATATGTTTACCTATCGAATGTGTTCTACTACTCTAAAAAGAGGGTATAGTCTTCCCACCATACCACCTTTACACCCTCACCGCCAGTCGACGACCTCTGGCATATGAGGATGCATGATCGTGGCCATGTAACCCTCTAGATCATGACATGGGTTATGTGGATCCTGGGATGGGTCCTTACATTTTGGTATTAGAGAAGTTCCTTTCTTGAATTTCTATTTGGAAACAATAGATTGGAAATTAAGAACACTTAAAAATAGGTTCTATGTCATTCTTGGGTGCCACAAACCCATGTTCAGGGTAAAAGTATAGTTTCCAAAATTATAGTTACTATTAAACATTTTTCATTTACATTTGATCTGATTTCACCATTGAGTGAAGTAGATGGTTAATGATGTTATTGATATTGATATTATTTAAATTATGATTTCCATATCATTGCCCGATGAAATGAGGTCAATGTATTAGATATTTCATCAACCATGGAAAATTATGACGCATATTCCAGGGTTTTCTCCATGCCACATTTAATTTTAGAATTATTTTTATTATTTCATATTAATTATTCTTCAATATGAATTGAATCGTACAAACAAACAATTTTTTAGGGTTTGTAAAACATAATTTATACATAAATTTCTAACCTTAACCTAATAATTTTTCATGAATAATTTAAAGAAGACATCTTAAGTAGTTAATTATTGAATGTTAAGATATAGACCCATAGTCACATGAGATGGAACATGTTATAGTGTCGGTCAAGTGGATTCCATGTTTGGGTTCATAATAAGCATGTTCCTTTTTGGATTGGAAAATGGAAAACAATATGATTCAACCATCTTTAAAGTGTTTTAAATATTTGGAAATCATAAATTAAAAATTAATATAACCCTAAGTTAAGAATAGAAATCTTATATATATATATATATATGATAAATAGATATTTAAACCCAAACCTTGCCTTAATACTAGGGTATTGGGGTATATCTTAAATTCATAGGTCTTGTTGTGGTGTATTTCTATCAAATATACCTGGATTTTGAAGTAGGAAGAGATGTATGGTTGTTTATATAGAAATTATTTACTCATATCCTAGTATCTTAAATGAAATATATTTAATTGATAGAACTTACTCTGAGGCATGTTTTTGGAATTGCAGTGTCATACTACAATGATTTCCTCTGATTGGATGCCCAAAAGGTGGTGAAAAAAATTTCTTGATATGGTGGGCCATGAGATTCCAGTGATTCCTCTTATAGAGCCACTAATGGATCCTATTATATTTCTAGATATGGGAATTTATTCCAAATTTTGAGAGGTTTTTATGAACATGCTTTTATCAAGGCAATGTGTAGCTCTACCTGCCCCGGGTATGGAAGAGTTAAATCATGATTTTCATAAGTAGCATCCTCCTACCTTTTAGGGGATAGAAGACCTTATGATATAGATAACTGGATCAAGGGTATCTTATATATATTATAGAATCACTATATTCCTCAATACTGGAGGATCCAGCTAGCAGATTATACGTTTCTTGATTCATCCAAGTGGTGATGGGATGTATTTACCCTGACCGATCGCCATCATGACATGGTCCATGTATATTTTCAGACCATAATAAATGATTACTTATTTCACTAGACTCTGTGGGATGATATAACTATATAATTCATTAATTTTTGTGAGGGGTATGAAAATTATGGAATACTTTTTTTTGATTTATTGAGTTACAACAATTCGGTCCCAATCAACCAGTCGAGGATCCGATGACTGCTAGACGATTTGTAGAAGGGCTGGTTTACACCATACAATTATAGAAAAAATCATTCAAGTTGACTACCATTTCTAAAACATTCAACCTGGTCCTAATTATATAACCAAACTAGAGGCATATTGAAGGTGAAGGTGAGGGAGTCTTAACACCAAGATCATCCAGTTTCTCTTATTTTAAGAAAAAGAGACATATTTAGACTACTGATGGAGGTAGTAGCAGCTAGGATTATCACGTAGATAGTTTTATTATCTACCACTAGTGTGGATTACAGTAAACATCATGTCTTAGTGTACATAGTATCTAGTTGAGTGTAAAATCTATGACAGGATGGGTAACCTCCATCATTTCAAAAGGACTTTTCCTCTAGTTCCAATTGAGTGGGGATCTGCACGTAATCCTATGTCAAGAGTGGGGTCAAAAGGATCATGAAAAGAAGGAAGACAGATCACCACTGGTATATCAAGCCAAGGTAGTGGTCGATGGAGAGGTATTCAGAATTTTGATTCTCTGCTCCAGAAAAGTGGGATTTCAAAGGGCAGTCAAGTAGTGACTCAAGTCTTCGATATAAGATAGTTACTTTAGTCCAAACTAAGCCATAGAATGAGAGTTCCATACCATCTATTTTTATAGTTAATATTCTAGTAGCATCCACTATAGTGGATGATTTATTTTTCACATGGACTTCTCACACTATTTTTATGAGGCAATAAATGAGAGTCTTGGCCTCAATATCAAGTAATTTCATGGTGGTTTGATACTATATACATCGTTAGTTATCTATTTAGAGGGATTTCTTAACTATATTTTCTCTTATAGTGGATCATTTAATATACCTCTTTCCTGGAGACTTCTCTGTTCTACCTCTGGTGCGATAGATATAGTTTACTATTGAGTTAGTTCTATGAGTAGAAACAATGACCATTCCTCCTTATAGGATAAAACTTAAGGACATTCTAGAACTCAAGATGCAATTGGAGTATCTAAAGTATAAAGGAATTATGTTCCCCATCACTTCTCCTTGGGGTTCAATAATTATTAATTTTTCAATAAGGAAGATGGTACCCTCTGGCTCTACGTGAATTACTGTCATTTGAATCAGCTCACAAAAATGAATCAGTATCCACTACCTTGAATAGATAACCTCTTTGTTTAGATCTGAGTAGTGGAAGTGTATTCATAGATAGAGTTAATGTCAAGCTATCATTTGGTGATTTTCAGGACGTCATACATAAACCCCAAAACTTTCAGGAGCATGTATAATCTAAATGATTAACAGGTTATGATGGATAGACTCAAGAATGAACTTGAAGTATTTATGGATCTTATGAATCATGATTTCCACCGATATATGGATTCTCTTGTGGTAGTATTTTTTTGATGATATCATGGTGTATTCAAACTTCATAGAAAACCATGTAACCCATCTTGAGATGATACTCAATACACTGAGATTGAACCATCTCTGTGCTAATTTCTATAAATGTCACTTCTGAATCGTCAATGTCCACTTTCTATGTCATATCATCTCAGATATGGGAGTATTAGAAGACCCAATGAAAGTGAGAGCATTAGTATCATGGGAGTATCCTAGTAACCTCATTGAAATTCATGTTTTCTTTTGTATTTATTGATATTAAAAATGTTTCAATAAACATTTCTCATTACTTTTAGCACCACTTATGGGATTGAAAATGAAGGGTGTGAAGTCTCAATGGTCAGAATCTTATGAATCAGCCTTTCAAGAATTTAAGGGCAGACTGACTTCAACACTATTACTAATTCTCAGAGACATAGAAAGAAGATACACTACATATTGTGACACATTATTAATGGGGATTGGACCTACTCTTATATAGTAATAGTGAGTCATCGTGTATGCGTCTCGTTAATTGAGGCCTCATGAGTGGAATTAACTGACACATGATGCCGAGCTTACTATTTTAGTTCATTAAATACACTATTGGTGAAAATATCTACATGGAGAGATTTTTTTGGTATTCACAGACCAAAGAAACTTCAATTACATCTTTACATATTGGTATCTAAATCTCAAAAAATGTAGGTTTTTGGAGTAACTGTGATTGTTTGATTTTGAGCATGCCTACACACCTTGTAAATGAGATTCTATAGTCGATTATCTAATCTAGAAGACTATGACACAACTAGTTCAAGAATCCAGTGGAAAATGGATGTTTATGGAATTTTTCTCAGATATGGAATACAACACCATATTCGTACAATCCTCATAGCCTTAGCAGTGACTTATACTCTTCTGTAATGGGTATTAACGAGATAACTATCTGATCCCGAATTCCTTGTCTTGTTGGAAATAATTTTTGATGATGATACATCTTCAGGTTAGACTGTGGATGGGGATGATACATAATTTTTTCGTGGGTGTGTATGGGTCCCAAATGAAACTAGAGAAGAGATGAGGTTGAAATTTGATTCTTTGTCAAGGGTGGTAAACCCCAGTTCCAACAAAATTTACCACGATCTATGATGCCAATATTGGTGGCATAGTATGAAACACTAGATTTCCAATTTCATCATATGGTGTTACAACTTTCACTAGGTGCAGGTAGAACATCATCATACAGTTGGGTTTGTATTTCCATTTTCTATTCGTGACAGGAAATGGAATGACGTTTCAATGGATTCTATGACTATTTTACACATATCACCTCAAGGAAATGATGCAGTGTGGATTTTCATTGATCATTTGATGAAGGTCTCACACTTATTACCTGTGCGAGACACCTTATTAGTAGATGAGATAAGAAATATATACATTAGAGTGGTTGTACATCTACATGTAGCTACTCATTCTATAATTTATGGGAGATATGATCATATCACATCATAGTTCTAGTAGAGGTTAGAGAAGGCCAAGAGTACATAGGTACTTTTGATCACAACACATCACCCACAACCTGATGGATAGTTGAAGAGTTTTATTCCAGTCCCGGGGGACATGATTCATTAACATGAACTTAAATTAGGGAGTTCTTGGGAGAAATACATTCCTAATTTATAGTTTTATTATAATAATAACAACTTTCAGGATACCATCAAAATGTTTTTTTATTAATCCTTATATGGTAGGCCTTGTCACTCACCTAATTGCTAGTTGGAGGTTAGGGAGGTAACTCTGCTTAGACCACAACTCATGCAGGAGACTATAGAGATGGTCTAGTTGATCAAAAATTTAAGGAAGAAAACATAGTTTAAACAACACTGATATGCCGACAAACACCAGTGACCTCTTGATATTGACGTCATAAATCTTTATTTTTTGTGGGTATCACACAAGTTAGGGAATAAATGTATTCAGAAGCAGGGTACGCTTTAACCAAGGTTCCTTAGAACCTTTAAGGTCATGAAATATATCCGACCAGTGTATTATTATTTGGTTCATCCTTAGAGACAATGGTATAAGAAATATGTCTTTAATGTATATCATATTCTTTGATACTATCCAGACCCTTCACATGTTTTACAGCATGATGAGATTAAGTGAGATATGGTGCTTCATTTGAGAAGTATCCCATGTGTGTTTTTGATCAGAGTGTAAAGACAAATTAATGAAGTTTTATTACTTTGGTATGAGTGATACGATAGCATGTTCGGGTACATGATGAGAAATGAGAATGGGAAGTTGATATACATTCTTAATGGCCAGAAATCTCCTCTGATGATACATCTTTCCCTTCAGAAGGTCATCTCTGGGATAAGTTTCTACAAGGATGGGAGGTTGTAATTAATCTCCCTCTCAATGAATGTACAATTAACTAGACTTTAAATATTTATATAATAAATTTACTAAATAATTATATATAATCATTTCATGTAGGTCACAGGTGCATATAGGGTTCTTTTGGATCTCATATCTCTTAAATGTGAAACATGTTGGGGCCACATGATCTGTTTGAAACCATGAAACCTTGGGTGAAAAGACATGTAGCTAGTTGTATACATGGGAAATATACCATTTGGATATCATTCACAAGGTTATTCAAACCACAAGACTACCCATACAGGGTTACCTTATCTATAGAAAACATTACACTTTATGCACATTGGTTGACTAACTGTGCACATAAACTATGCACTTTGATATTTTTGTGTGAATTTAATATTTTTTCCCCAAATAACCTATTAATATTATTTACCTATTACCTTATTATCTAGCAGATCATAAATGAGGTCTTCTCCCTCTTTGAGATAAAATTATCTCTAATCAAGGCATTGATGGAACTCTCACCTCTAGTGTGTGTTACTCGATAAACTAGAAGCGTTGGATCCTTCCCGATAAGCTCCCATAGTATCTCAAATACTATAAAAGTTAATTTTAGCATTAATCATGCTATTTAAGTGATACCATATTCCCTATTTTAAATTCATTGGAATATCTCTCATATCTCTTCCAACACTTTTTTAATCTAAGGCTGATATCAAGTGAGTCATCATCTACGACCTCGAGGTTGGTGGTCCATAATTTTCCCTGAATCTCATTTATATTGATTACTTAATTTCTAACTAACCATTCAATCTAGATACATGTTAATTTAGTATTTTTTGGTATGTTATAGATTGTACATACCTTATATGGTCACCCCATGGGTATGCCACTTAGAATTGTCCATTTTGTCCAATTGGTTCAGATTTACCAGAAATCAATTTTTCTTTTGACTAGGTTTTTAAATTAATTTTCCATTGATACATGAGTATTACATGTGACCCAATGAACCTCTTAGGTTATTTTCCATCTTGTATTTAGAATTACCCATGTTGGAATATTCCATGTTTCCTTTGACACATTCCCTTCAGACTTGATCCTTACTAGTGGTATTTTCATGTACTAATGAATTTTGATGGGTTTGTTAAGTTAATTGTCTTGGTTTGTATAGGATGATATACTCATGATGGTTACCCATATTTAAATTAATTTCCATAATAAAAAATGATTTAAATATACTAACTTATAATGGATAATGAAGACATGCCTTTTGATTATGTCTTGTTAAATGATTATGTTGAATTAAATTTCCTTGAATGGAATTGAATTTAACTGAAGGGAAATTTGAGAGATATTTCCTCATGTTTTATATTATAAAGAATATTTTATTTCTTATATACATTGAAAAATATGATATTTTTATTAGTGGTAATGCCTCATGCTAGTTATAATTATAATATGCCCTTATAAAGGTTATGTACAATTGTAAGGGGTGTTATCTAGGAGAGAAATTACATTGTCTTACATATGGTGTTGAGTTAATGGAATATCACACCTGTGATACTATATTGGAGATGGGATAAGGCTCCTTGTTCAAGGATTAGAGTGTTCCAATGGAGGTTCACTATCCAACTCGAGTGTTCTTGCATGACATATCTCACTCTTCTTGAGATTTAGGGAATGTTCCTATTTCATGATCTTTTATCTTTGTTGGAATGGTCTTAGATATTGGAGTTAAACCACAGTATAGCCAAAACTGGTATTCCAGTTATATGGCCAATAGGCATCCTCATGCACCTGGTTCATATAGGTGGATTAAATATTGAACTAAACAATATATATATATATATATATATTATTACCATTTATACATATAGAGTGACATGAATAGACATTCATTCCAGCCATAAGATAAAGCGGCTAGACCCTCCAAGTGTCCTTTAGGAACCTAAAAGGGTTGTTATTTTCTTATTTTATATTGTTTTTAATGTTATTCATATAACTACTTACTTTTTAGTTACAAGTACTACACAGATTACACATAGAAATTTTTGGTGGAGGCATACTAATATTTCTATCTCACACCCTACTCGGGATACCATTGGTACAAAAAAGACTTTTATTCTATAGGTAATGATAAGGGTGGGTGACCTTATGAAGGTTGTTGATTTTTTAACCTATATGGATCATAGAAGTAGAGGATCAATCTTAGGCTCAAGATGGCCATAGATCCTTTTTTCCATTTTTTCTTTTCTACTATTGTATAACATTAATGTTTCTAATTGTTTTTTTACTATAACATTCCATGAATCTTGTATCAGACACTTCCATAGAGGTTATTATATTATGATTAGTAGTATAATTCATTTTATTCTTCCACTACTTATCAATTTAATTTTTTCAATTATTTGTTTATGATATTGTACATTATTCTATAAAATTTTATATTCTTCTTTGAATGTGTATTTTCACCTATTATATCTACTATTTTTCTCTGATATTAGGGTATATTATCCCCACCATACCACTATTACACCCTCACTTCTAGTCGTTAGCCTCTGGCATACATGGAGGCACACTGGAGGCCCTATGACCCAGCGACTCTAGACATAGGATAAGTAGATCCCGTGTCCGGACATTAGACCTTATTTAGGGTAAAAAATATAGTAATGTATTATTTATCATTACAATAATCATTTTATCCATTTCATTGAGTCATTTCACCAAGATTTTCTTTAGTCAATATTAATCTCATCTTGTTGAATATAAGATTCAACCCCACATAAATACAACATAGATACAAAGGAAGGGACATGATGAGACTTTTTAAATTCATGATCCTCTGAAAACTTATCATTTTAGGGATTATTCATCATTTCATGGTCCTGATTGAGAGGTATCATTTTCTTATTAGATGGGTATATCTTTCCCCTATTGTGCGTAGATTAAATCATCATGTAGAGAATAATTTTAGCTTGATGAGAATGGTGGAACAATACATTGAGAGAGATAATTTAATTAATAATGGTGAAAAAAACCTTATAGATTTGGATTTGAGCCTGATCCTTAGGTAGAGAAGTATTGGAGGGAGTTGGTGACTTGTATATTATGCCTTGTTCAAACACCCACCGACCTGATAATGTTTTATTATCATGCCCCATTTATTTCATGGTGAGTTATTAGAGTAGGGTTTTTTTTACCATAGATGATGATAGGTCTATGGTACCATATTTAGTGTTTGATATCTTATTTAAATTAGAGTTATATCTATTAATATTGAGGATGGAATAATTTTAGGAGATTCTATAACATAAATAGGGAAGCTTAACAATTCTCGAGTACATGTATAGGTTTATAGATCTAATTAGGCACTCTAAAAATATGATTCAAAATGGATTTATTTTAAATCTATAAATTGACGTAGGGTTATTCATACATGAATCCCCTCCTATATTGGATACCTTGAAAAATAATTTGAAATTGGGTGCTTCCTACCATTAAAAACTTCCCTCGTGTTTTTTCTTCTAGGTAGGTTGATAAGGGAAACAAGTTTCTAGATTGTATGGTCCTATATATCTAAATAATCATCATAATTAGTGACATCCATAATCTAAATAGTGTGTCCCTTTAGGAGGTAGTTTTGGAAGAGGGTTTGGTGAAATAATTGTAGGATCTAGCAGTGGATAACACAATGATCCACTTCCACCACCATCTCCCAATTTTACTCATTTTAATTTGGAAGTTCCACATATGTTTTTTGGAATTTCGTTTCTACTCTATAACATAAAATCATCAACCCGAATGTGATCTATTATTTTGTTATTAAGACACTTCACATGAGTTAGTGATACAAATAGTTCCTATGTTCTGATCTCTTCATCTAAATAATCTTATCAATTGAAATCACACCCATAGAGTATTGAGGTTTACATAGAATACCATGGTGGTGGATATGAGGCTTTATGATGACATACTTGGTATGGATTGGTAATCTAAAGTCTGATTTGGATCAATTTAGACAAAGGTGTTTGGAAGTAAATCAAATGGTTTTAGGTTCTTCTTTACTAGTGAATATGTCTCTGGGTAGAAGGAAAAGGCCTATATTTAACAAGTTATGGTCAATTAACCCTTAGTTGGTAAGTTAAGATTTTTTTAATGCACAGGACGATGAACATCATGTCATAATAAAGTAATACAAGGATGTTATTTTGGTAGGTATCTCATGGTTTCCCATCATCATGAGTTTATTCATTACATTGTATTTCATTTTGATGATGGTTTTCATATTACTATGAACACTGTGAGTTTATAGTGATATATTTTAATTTGATTAATTCCTTTAAATTATTCATAGGAAACAATAAGTAGATTATTATCTTGGATTGGGTTTGAGTGGTCATCATTAATGAGGACCATATACCTTATGATATGAAAAGGATAATCCAAAGTATTTAGAGTTTTTTCCTAGTCTTATTTTGCAGTATGAGTTTTTTCGTAAACTGTCATTGATAATTTTTTTTGTATTGTCGAATTTTTTTCTGTATATACTTTTATCATAGATGAAAGATTGTTAGTTTACCTCCACACATTTTATGTTTTCGTGGCTAGTGTGATCATGGTTTTGGATGATTTCTTTAATAGTTTATTGCATGACCATTTAATAGAGGAGTCATCTGAGTATCCTTCCTTGGTTAGTTATTTTTTATGGGAGGGGGGGGTTGTTATATGCCATAAAACCTATATAAGTTTATTTTATTTTGGGTCCTGTTGTAGCTTCCTGTCTCAAATATCTCTATAGTTACAAAATTATAGGTACACTATACATCAAGCATGCCTCTCTATATGCTAGAGGGTGAAACCATGTAGTAATGATGTAAAATGTGATAGTGAGTATACTATACCCTCAAATGTAAAATCTACAAAAAAATAGGAAACATAAATAATGAGAAATATCATGAAACACTAGAAACAAGGACAACATAAAAAAAATAATGTAATGTATCTACAATATGTCTTTAAAATGATAAAAGAGTAAATGTATATTCCATGGGTTTATCACATATACACAAGCATAAAAGTATGAAAAATAAACTTCCAAATTGACATTGAGGAACCACTTGTCATATTTATAAATCTAGTATATTAAACTAATGAACTAACAATATATCCATCCCCACTAGACTCACATTGATGATCCCTTAACTATATATATTTCATGAGCCATATAGTATTTTAACCCCCTAAAAGGCCTATGCTTGGAGAATTTATGAACATAGTAGGCCAAAAACAATGATTTCCATAGATATTTTCCATACATATAAAAGTAACTAAAAATAGATAAAAAATGAAAACCAACACACCACTCAACTTACATTACTGAGGCTCAACTATCCATGAGTGGCCCTTTTCTTGATTGGATAGTTATAGAATGGAATGATTCATCTAAAATATTTTATAATAGGAGTTCCCTTTACATTACATCTAATTTCATGACCCATTAAATCATACACTAACTGATAACTAAATAACCAATCTATTTCAACCATGACATACTAATAACATATCTACAAACCATATCTCAAGATCCACGGTCCTTTGATCACTTTATAGATCATTATAACCCAAGGTATGATGACACCAATCCTTTAACAATACTAGATCATTGGGACCAACATATCTCACATATACAACAAGAATCACACTCCCTTATGGTTGTCTCCATCTCCACCATGATCTCATGTTGACCTTTGTTGTATAGAACCTCCAAAACATTGGTCAAAACCATCACCCATAACATGTTAAATCTATGGAGTTTGCTATCAATAACCAACAGTCAATACCCATCTATCTTGTGTGCATACCACTTCAATGGACTCAACCCCATGGTGATTTGAAATAAGGGAAAACCCATGACCATAACTCAATGAATCTCCATTACTACCCATAATGATGGTCAACCCCATGCACACCAGACTATAAAACCATGTCACCCCCATTACTAGAAGTCATCATCACCTAATTTTACATGGGTTACACCCATAAAATTACTAGGAACCATATCAATCATGGAAACCCAACAAATGTTTTCATAATACCTAACATTAAGCTTATCAAACCCTCAGACCACATCACCAAGAAAGACGCACCCTACCAGGCCTAACCTGTAACATTACACTTTAAAATACCCCTCATTATCTCTTACAAAATATAGAAACCAAATGTGTTTCCATTCTGTATATTTCACATGAACATGTCCTTAGTTTCTCATCACACAATGCATATTAGAAGTATTGTGTAGGAAATATCTTCTCACCACCTATAAAGTGTTAGTTAGACTCTACTCACTGAGGAACTATAGACATTCCCACTTTCATCAGATAAAATTATATAATCAGAAAAAATGCTTATTTTTTTTTTAAATGATAGGGAATAATAAAACAATGAGACATTCCGTGATTTAACACCCAATTTCATCTATCCTTAACAGTGATTTTTTCCCACAATGAATGACAAAAGAATACATAAAACTATTGATGAAGATCAGCCAATAGGGAATGGGAAACAATGAAGATAGATAGAGAGATGAGTTAGGGTGTTTCCACTATATTACTATCCTAAAAGGATAAACACTCATTAAATATTAAATTTATCAAATTAATAATTTTTTATAAATAAACTTAAGGCACATCATGATAAGACCAATGGCCCATGGAACGATCCCCCATTCCATTCACCTCTAATTGTATGATTCTCACACATTAATATGTGATTCACTTATCTTAATGTCATTTAAATAAATGAATTAATTACCTAGGGTATTATCATGACGTGACCCTTCCTTCGTGGTTAGACAATGCAACATCAATACTGCTTCAGCTATATCATGATCCTCCCCCAATACATCACAAAGATCATCTATCCTTATGTATCTTCCCAATAAGAACATATATATCACATACATCAACCGTTATATATTATTTAGGTCAACCCTTATGTATCATATGGATCAACCTTTATAAACTAGATACTTCATAACATTTTGACACAATTCATTCAACCCTTAAATATAATATACGATGCATCTCTTACCTTTATCTAGCATCTAAAAATTAAATCAAACATTAGGTACAATGTGTATACAATTATTTATGAGTTTTATACCCTTTAACATGGGCAATTTACCAATTTTTGACCCATTTTCCTTAGCACCAAACATTTCTAGACTTCATAATAGCTTTATCCAAACACCTCCAAACATAAAATTGAAAACAATCCAAAATTTATATCATATTGTAGATGTATTTATTCTTATTAAACAACCATAATCCTTTAGTTAACCTTGGTAATGGTTTGAAACTTGATCATCCCCATACATTCATTATTTATATATGGAACCACCACATCATGATTCCCAACATCATGAAATAGTTTTTTTTTGTGTTTACGAATTCTAGATATGAGCCCCAGTTAACTCATAAAACAAAATTTTGGTCTACATAGAAACCATGAGATATCAACATGATATATACAGGAAATTTTAATTTTATATCCATCCAAAAATACCACTCTTAAATACATGGTTCATTATAGATTCCCCACCATATGATATCTCACCATGGAGATATCTGAAGACACACACTAAACAAAACTTATAGAAAGATTAACATCACATTATATATATTCTCAAAAAATTTATATATTGTAGAGTGAATTATTATGATCCCAAATATCTTAACCAACCAACTAAATAGATAAATTTCTTCCATGGGAACACCCAACTATAATAATAACCTACATAGTATTATCCCAACCAAACTATCTAATATAGCTGCAAAAACATATCTATCTATCTTCCCAGTGAGCACACATTACAACCATCATACAAATGTTTCCCATAACATTCCCTATTCCCATACCTCAAAATGTATCATTTTGTACTCATTATCAATTATTCACATTGAAAAATACTATCTGTCTTGTAAAAAAAACATTTTGACAACATACCTTTGACTATAAGAGGCTCCTCAACCTTGTTTTAATATGTTATCTTAATCGCATGCAACTAAACCAATTATTTACAGATTGATTCTTATCCTACACATAGATTCCTGGTCTCTTTTGGATATATCCACCACTACTATGTATCCCATCAAATATTATGACTGAAACATGAAGAAAAGTCCAATATATCAACTCCATGATCAAACATTGATATTAACTTATATTAATGAATTTAACAAGAACCAAAACACCCAACTAACAATTAATTAATCATAAAAAAAAGTATATATCCTATTTTTAATCATACCATTGAATAGTTTTGTGATCAACAACATTGATATTGAATATTCCTTGTCATCCAATATTTGAAACAAAACACCAAAAACCCACTCCTAGGTGAAATTATCAAATATCATCTATAGATTCCATGTTGAGTCTCATCCTGACCCTAGTTCTAGGTACATAAAATTCCACTACCTTCCTAACATGAAACCAGGTTCTAATCAGTATAATTTCGTCACCTTGGTTATACTCCACTATTAGTAGTAGCTTAACCACATTTTAAGATGAGGTCAATATAAATATATTTACCTACACCATGACATCATTCTATAAACCATACTCACATTGGTTTTTTCTTCTCACACGAATGTTTTCACAACCCATAAAGAATATTTAAAACTTATGGGATGTCCAAGAACAAATTTCCTCCTTCAATATTTTGATAAACATACATGCCCTGTCCTCTATCATTTTTTTGGATATAATTATTAAAGAACTTTACCATGACTCTGTTCCATGTCATCCCCTCATTTCAACCAACATGTACCTATATATCCCAATCGTGTTTCACTAGTCCTTTGAAAAAACACATATACAACCTCACCAACCACACCAGTGACATCACAATATAATTTAAAATCATATATAATAACATAATTCAGTGTGCCAATGAGCTTGTACTCAAGTGGTAAAGGCTCCTTCATCGCATCCAAATAACCCATGATCAATTATGGACAGGGAAGAAATTTCAAGGGTACTGTAGTAGGACACTGTGGAAGCACTGTAGCAGTGGGGGAACTATAGAAACGGTGACACTGTAGTAATGAAGGTACTATATTGGGGAACTGTAGTGGTAGACGAAGGTCCCTAGACCACCTTGAGATGGGGGGGTGAATTAAGGTGTCAACCTTTTCTCTTCTTTACTGGATCTTGTTACTTTATTGGTTGGAAATGATTTAACCCTATATGATGGATATGTGAAGCATTTAAAACATTCACATATAGAAGGACAACACCACAATTTTACTTGTCCTGCCACTAAGGTCTAAGTCCAAGGAAAATATGCCGATTGGTTGTCGGTCATACCAAATTCAACTAATCTTTACAAGCTATGGATTACAAAGGTTAGGGGATAGTCACTCTATCCCAAGAACACTACCTTTATAAGGATTTAGGGATAACCCACTGCTTACCTCGGATCACTTCCTTTGATTCCCCCTGGCTCACTACCTCGGGAGAGGTCTCACTCAGTTTGTCGACTTGAAGGTCTCTTATACATATTGGCATGAAAAGTCATCATCTCCAATTCAATATGAGACTTTTCTTGCATCAAATTCTAGAGTTAATTCTCTTTTATGTTCAATGTTATTCATTTGTGAAATAACTAAATGCACTCAATCATCTTATTATGTCTACAAGAATCACAACCATCTTTTATGATGTTTCAGATTTCATGAATTATCCATGATTCTATAGAATGTCTCTGATATTCCTAGCACTTTTTCTCTACATACCGCCCCTATTATGTGTACCACACCTATTCCTTGTACCACCCCTGCTTAGCATACCACGATTTCTCTGCGTACCACCCCAGCTCGGCATACCATGCCTGCTCTGCGCACCACCTCTTCTCCATGCACAATGCCTACTCTGCTCATCGTGCCTGCTCCACGCACCACCTCTTCTCCACGCACCGCTCCTGCTCCGCGTAATGTGTCTGCTCCGTATACTGTAACTTCTCCGTGTACCGCCTCTACTCCACGTACCATGCCTTCTCTGCACATTGTGCCTACTCTGTGCACCACACCTATATGTACAGCCTATGCATACTATTTCTGCGTATCTCTATCATTTAAAACCTCTACGTATATCCTTCGTGTACTACCTCTTCCTTCCACAAACATCTTCTTCAAATTCTGCAAATTATTTTGTCTCCCGCATACCCCTTTTTCCTATGCAAAATCTCTTTCGCGGACCCCTACATCCATTTTTAGGAACTGTTTCTTCTTTTGCTTACCACTTCATCTTATGTGAAATCTCTCTTGAATACCACTGTCGAACATCACTGAGTTCTTCCATAGTGATTATATTTTCTTATCGAATTCTCTCTCTCTTAATGATGGATTTTCACTCCTTATATAGGAAAATACCTCAGAAAATTTTGTTAATACATTTTACCAAAATTTTCAATGTAGGAAAAACTTCCTTGCATACTGAACTCCATCCAAGTAAAGTGAGCCTTCGTCGCATACTGTGAACCACCGGTGAACTGTGAACCTTCACTGTATACCATGTGTTTGTTAGTCTATGTAATGCATCTCTTCTGCCAATTATAATCTATTTCTTGTACCACAAGTCTTTACATGGTGAACCATTTTCGGTATTGTGACCTGTTCTATGAACCTTTCCGTGTACATTTTCTGCTTAATACACGCCTTTACCGCATGTTGTCTCTACAAACCATTTTTGGTTCTGCACACCGCTTTGCGTACTGTTTCCACTTCCAGGTACGCGGCCACAAACCATTCTCAGAACATGGTATGTGGTCCATGTTTTGAGGTATGTGGTTTCTTTTTGGATTTCCTTTTCCCTTCTGCATCTTGTTCAATCCTATGCCAAAATCCTTCCATTTCCAAAAACAAAATATATATTTTGATGTCCAACAATATGGGAAACACTAGGAAATGACACCATGAAAAATATTTGCTTCAGCAAGAAAATCAATTCAAATTCACTATCCTATTTATTCTTTAACAGTCAGCAGATTTCATCATGAACTCCTTCCACCATGATATATACACTTTGAATGATCAGTTACAACATTGTTAGATTCTCCAGAAAAAGTACTGTAACTTACCAACTTCATTGTCATCTAGCAACATTAGTTTTTCAAGTCAACACTAAATATGACTGGCATCATCTTCTCAGCTTTGTATGATCATTCTTAAATATTCAAATCTCCACATGATCCATCATGCAATAATGTATGTCTCTCAATAAGTTAGGATTTATTCTTAATCTTCTTCTTCATTTTGATCTTCATTGACAACTATTAATAACAAATAAAACCTCTTACACAAAGTGGTCCCAACAATCTCCCCCTTTATTTTCTTTTTTTCAACACCTTAAAGTTCAATTCCAATGAATGTGTTAACATCAAAATAAGAATAATGTATCTCCCCTACTTCTTTCTCAGATTTAAACATTCATTTCACTTTTCTCCATCTTATCGACAAGAAATAAAAAGTTAATGGGGGAAATGGTATCATTCCATACTTTATAAAAGTGCCATTATTCATTTCACTCTAAGTCTATGTGAGAAAGTATAGATGTAGAAAACAATAGGATTTTATTTAGACAACAAAATTGTCCATTATCCACAGATCATGATACCTCATTAGATGATAACTCATGTACTTTGTCTTCAAGGGTTTCTCCCCTTCATTCCTGGATGATGAATTTGAATTGTATACGGAATAATCAACCTGAAACTTCTACACTCACTTCAACAAACTGATCAAAAACATTCATGTGCAATTGGCATGACAAGTGGACATGGGGGACATCCATCATTCTTTGGACACTGATTAATTTAGTTACTCCCCCTGTGTAAAACGATATTCATTCTTAGTAACCAAGGACGAGAGATTTAGAAATGACATAACTTTTACAATGACTTGTTCTTCAAGAAATTTCTAGAGTAGTTGAATTTAATACCAATTGAAGGTGATACTGACTGAAATAATAATTATGGATGATTCTTTATTTTTCTCCCCCTCAAGGGAAACACACCTCATCATATTCATCAAGGGTGACACTTAATCATATAAATCGTTGAATATAAATTGATGAATATTCCAAGGAAGGAAACTTCTTCAGCTTAGCTATCAAAAGAGGAAAACATTCACCACTTCTTAGGTCATTCCCTTGATATCATGCTTCACCTTAAATTCTATGTATTATCATCTCAAATACAATACAAAAATGATTAAGGTAATAAAGAGGTTCTTCCTTGCTTTATCAATGTGAGCAGGAAGGCTGGGATGGTTTTCTCAACAAAGATGATCCATTTGCTTTAGTCTTCATGCTCATGCAACTAAATATCTTTTCTGATCTGTGCACATGTGGCATGGATATCTTATAATTCTCTTCTTCTTTTCATCGAGAGTTTTTCTTCCTAATATCCACCATGAATGACACATTATTACTCATTTTAAGGACTAATTATTACTCTTGTATTAAGGTTAGACAACCTTTTTTTAATGCGACCATATTTCATACTTCTCTCACCCAATAATTCTTTAACACATGTTTTTATTTTGTTTTTTACTCTCTCATGCACTTTATCTTCATCTCTCAAAATATTATTTTTTTCATTTATCACCATCCTTGGACTTTTCATCTTCACGTCTTCTTATTATTTTCAATTCTTCTGGCCATATGACCAACCTATCATTTAGAACTGTTGTAAATGGTTTGGATCTTCCAATCAGATTCATCTCAGTGTCATTCCTCTTAGTATCTCTTTAGGATGATTTTACCTTCAATTTCATGGATCTAAAATCCATGTTCTCCTCAGCTTCCCATCTTGAGAACCTCTTGGGAAAATTTGTGTTCACAATATTCTTCTAATTTCTTACCAAGGTAGATACTTCATACATTTCCAATGTCAGAGGTCTTATCTTCTTATCAATGATGAATGCATGTTGATATGGGAATGTACCTACCTTGTGACAACTACCATTGCACACATCAAAGATGTTATCTACCAATAAGAATCTATTTGCAGTAAATAGATTCTTCTAGATCTTTATACATTTCTTCTTCATCTCTGGATTTCTCTCCCATGAGGTAGGTTTCCTTTGTCCTTTTACATTATGAGTATTGTACCAATAATGTAATGAAAATTTCTCAAATCTATTTTAGCACCAACCTTGACCCGCAAATCTTGATTTATTCGAATTATGTTTCTAGGCCTTCTTCTTTAATTGTTGTTCTCTTTTTAGAGAATCAACTTTCACATTCTTTTTCTTATTCACCCTAGACATGGTGATAGTTAACTCTTCACCTTTCCTCATCCAAACTTGTTTTGAATTTCTCTTACAGCCTGCACTGCTTATGGAAACATATTTAGAAGCTTGAGTACAAGACGGTTTAGATGGTACCTTATTATTCTCAGCTACTTTTGATAGATCAATGAGTGAATCAATGATCTTATTATCATATGTTTGAGGTCTTTTTCATAGCAGAATCCTCCAATAAGAAATGATTAGCAACACAAACTTTTTCTTGAGATATATCATTAAGAGTTTTCATACTATTCTTGTCACATATTGGAGGTATTTCATATTTAGAATCCATCAGTGAGAAGTAAGTAACATCTCTGACTGTTTCAGTCTTTTGTGAGGTCTCAATATGTGTCTTATCAAGATTGATCAACTGAGCATCCCTTTCTAGACATTTCCTATTGATGACGACCTTCTGATATTTAATCATAGTCATCTTATCTTCATAATCCCTTATCATTCTAAAATCTTATTCCTTATGCAACATCATTTTATTCTAAATTGAAGAGTTATGTTCCTTGATCTTCTTGGATATCCCTTCCAATTATACACCCCTGACATCAATGAAATTTTTTAGTTTCCCTTCAAGCACATGGATCTTTTTTAAAGAGCCTTTATGACTCTCTCTTCCTCATCAACTTTTTTGAACCATCTTGATGTATTTGTTTCATTTTTCCTCCTTGTTTCTTCAAAGGATTCAATCTGTTTAGAGAGATTATAAAATTTTGATACTTTCTTTACCAATAATTCTTCCATATTATCAGATTATATTCCCATTAGGGTGATCTTAACCTACATACATTGAAATATTATACAAATAGCTGCAACTCTTTCTTTATAAATATTATGTAGGAATGTTCTTAATTTATACTTATCATATAAAAATGATATAGAAGTGTCTACCTTTCCTCTAGTATAAACATGAGTTTCCTAATCTTTACTTTCCAAGACTAATATTTTTTCATTATTGGATGGGCATGGAGAACTAGTCACTACATCTACTTTGGACATGAGGGACTTCTCCAACTGTCTCTTCTCTTTCCTTTTCCTGTTTGTCATGGTCTTGATGGATATAGAATTATTCTCAGAGATGATTGTATCTTCATCAAGACTACACATCATTATTGACATTATAAAATAAACTCAAATCCTTTTCTAAATACAATTACTGTAGAGTATCCAAAATATGCGAACCTTTGGCCTCTGGTGCAAATTGAAGGACCCCAGACTACCCTAAGAGGGGGGTGGGGGGTGGGGGGTGAAGCAGGGTGTTAAAGGTTTCTCTTCATTACCGAATCGTGTTCCTATGTTGGTAGGAACATATATAAACCTATATGATGGATATGTGTACTATTTAAAAAATTAATATGCAAAAGGACAACAACAGAATTTTACTTGGTTATCCACTAAGGGATACATCCATGGAGAATACGTTGCCAGGTTTTAGGTCATACCAAATTCCACTAATATTCACTAGCTATAGTTTACCATGGTTCAGGAATAGTCACTCTGTCCCAAGCACAATTACTTTACAATAGGTTCAGGGATAGCCCATTGCTTCCCTTAGATAACTTCTGTTGATTCCCCACGGCTCACTACCTTCGGAGAGGTCTCACTCAGTTTATCGACTTGAAGGTTGCTTCAATAGATTGGAATGAAAAGTCCTTATCTCTTATTCAACATGAGAATTTTCTTGCGTAAAGGTCTAGAGTTGATACTCTTTTATGCTCAATATTCTTAATAGGTGAAATGACTAAATGCACTCAATCTTCTTATTCTTTGTACTAGAATCACAAAATTACTTTATGATGTTTATAATTTCGTGAACTCTCCATGATTCTACAGACTGCCTCTGATATGCATACCACACCAGCTCTACATACTACCCCTACTCTATGTACCACACCTCTTCAATGTTCCTCCCCTACTCGGGGTACCACGCATGCTCCACGTACCGCCCCTACTAGGTGTTCTGCACCTGCTCCGTGCACCGCCACTGCTCCGCGGATCGTGCCTGCTCCAGGCCCTGCACCTACTGCGCATACCATGCCTTCTCTATATACCACCTCTGCTCCATGTATTTCACCTTCTCTATGCACCACACCTACTCCACGCACCACGCCTGCTTTGCACACCATGCCTACTCCGTGCACTGTACCTATGCATAACGCCTTTGTGTACTACTTCTACATACCTCCTTCATGTACCACCTTTTCATAACTCCTTCAAAAATATCCTCTTCCTTACACAGACTTCTTCTTAAAATTATGAAAATTATTTCATATCTCGTATACCCTATTTCCTTTTTAAAATCACTTCTTCGGACTGCTACTTCCAATTTCGCGAACTGTTTCTTTTTTCGTGTACCACATCATCCTATTCGAAATATCTCCCATGTACCACTTTTATACATAGCTGAGTTCTTCCACAGTGATGATATTTTCTTATCGAATTATCTCTCTCTTAATGATGAGATTATCAATCCTTATATCGGAAAATAACTCTGCAAATTTCACTAATCCTTTTAACCAAAATTTTCAATGTGGAAAAACAAGACCGCATACTGAGCTCTATTCGTGTACAATGAGCCTCCACCGCGTCCTGTGATCCTCTGGCGATCTATGAACCTTAACTACATAAAGTGTATCTATCGGTATGTGTACTGCATCTCTTCCACCAATGAAAATCTATTCCTCTTTCTGCAGCTCCTTCTGTTGTGAGCCATTTTCAGTATCGTGACCCGTCATTCAAACCATTCCATATAAATTTCCCACATAGCGCACGCCTTCACCGCGCACTGTCACTGAAAACTGTATTCAGTTCTGTGATCCAATCCGTGTACCATTTCCACTACCAGGTTCCCACCTATAAACCATTCTTGAAACATGGTACGTGGTCCATGTTCTAAGGTATGCAGTTTGATTCCTTTGTCGATTTCTTTCTCCATTCCGCATCTTGATCACTCTTATACAAAAATACTTCCATTTCCAAAAAAATCTCTATTTTGAGGTCCAAAACTTTGGGAATCCTTGGGAGATGAAACCATGTAAAATATCTTCTTTGTAAATAACATTCATGCTAATACACTTTCATCTTTATTCTTTAACTGTCTGCAGATTTCATCACAAACTCCATCCACCATGATATATACTCTTTTAATGATTAGTTCCAACATCATCAGATTCTCTAGAGAAAGTACTATAACCTACCAACATCCCTATATTCTATCAACATCTGTGTTTCTAGTCAACACTGAATATAACTGGAATCATCTTCTCAGGTTTGTATGATCATTATTAAATATTTAAATCTCCACATGACCCCTCATGAAATAATACAGTACTCTCAACAAGTTTGGAGTTCTTATTCATTTCCTTCTTCATTTTGATATTCATTGACAAATATTTACAACAAATACAACCTTATACACAAATTGGTCCCAATAGCAGTGTTACTGTAGCATCCCATGTATTATAGAAGAACTATTCATTGAAGGTCCCTTTGGGAAAAAAATGTGCTTTCATTCCCCTAGGCCTTCAGGATATATAATGGGTCTCCCTTTACCCATTTAAAAGTGACCATTGTTTTTCTCTAATAATAAAATGAGGATTTAGCCCCAACCCTTAAAAATATAATCTAGTTTCCTCATTCAAGTGACTTGGAAGTTCTTAAAAAAGGAAGATGTTGTGAATGGAACGATCATGTTCGGTATTCCATGGATAAACTAGCTCCATGAGATACTTGATCATTACTCAATATAACTCACACTAAACCTTCCCAAATATTCTTAACTAATAACTTCCCATCTCTTGTAGTCCTTATGGGTGTCCTTCATACCTCATATAATTTTTCCATGGTTAATACTCACTTCCACCCTCAAGGGCCTTATCTAGTGAAATCCTTGGACACAATATATCTCCACCGACCTAGAACTCTAGTAGAGGTTTTATAGGTTTCATCTCATTGATAACCAAGTACCACACTCAATAAGAATATAATAGTCTAGATATAAAAGTATATGGATATATTTTACATGTATCCTATCCCACTACCCATTACACGTCCCTACTACTCCCAATACCCATACCATCTAGCCCCAGGGTGCTGACCACTAGTGTTGGGTTCTGGTACCACACAAACCATACACTTGTATGATCTACACGTTTGATCACACTAAGAATCAAATAATCGGTCTGGTTGAGTGGAATTACAATAAGACCCTATATGGAAAAAACATATTGTATGTTGTTAACACTTTAAAAATCCAAACACGTTTCCATTCTATAATCAAAAATTGAAATAAAAAAGTACGCATACACATGTCTTGTGACCCTATGTACCTAAAATAATGCATGAGTACCACAAATTTCATCTCATGGACAATATTATAAGTCAATAATAAATAACATCAAATACCAATTCATCCATATAAAATAAGTCAACTGTAACTATGTAAAACAAAATAATAATCATGGTTTCACTATTTACATAGACATTTGTCTATATGTGTGCTGGGTAAGTACATATCATGATAACCATACCTAGTTCAAGAAATTCTATAAACATCCATCTTCCACAACTCAAATTGTATAAAAAACAACCTAAATTATTTTACCTCAACCTTATTAGATACCTCCTTACAATATCATTATTCATTGAATCCTACAGTAACCAGATTAGAACACCACTATACCTTAGGTGCACATCCCTATATACCAGAGGTTTACAACAATTTATGAGGGTCCAAAGGGTGATATTAGAGAGACTGTACCCTAAAATATAAAATATAAAAAAAAGAGAAGAATAAAAATAATAATTAATGAATATTATCATGGAACAAGATAAAAAACAACATAATACAAACTCCTTTGTAATGGATATGTAAGATTTCATTCCAGTCATAAAATATTAAATGGATTTCTCATTTGATAATCACATATGTACTATAAAAAATGAAACCATAATTAACATCCATCTTGACATTAATAAATTATCCTTTTTCTAATAAATAATTAACTTCTAATCAGGAACTAATTATCCACTTGTTCTATCCATGAACCTAAAAATTATAACTTGTGAATCACAGAAACCTCTATATCCACTAGAATTTTGATGACGAGACCTTACCCTTACCTATTCCATGAACCATAAGTCCTTCACATTTATTAGAGTCCATGTGGAGGGTTTCAACATGAAACTATTATTCTACCATCAATACGTCCCTAGTTAATATCTATATATATATAATTGAAGGAAAAGACTAATAAATGGATATTAAAAGGCCACAAAAACTACTCCACTCATCATTAACCAACATTGAATGCACCTTTACTTATTTTGGCTAGTGTTAGAGTTGAACGATGGATCTATAGTATGTCCTACTTGATGTTCCCCCATCCTTCCAATACATTTCATTTCTAACAACATTACACACTAACCCATACTTAAATGAAAAATATAATTCAACCATGACACCATGATGAAACATAAAAAACCATATCCCAAGCTCCATGGTCATCTTAATTGTGTACTAACTATGACTGAACAACCAGATTAATCCAAAGAAAACAAAAACTATTCCTCTACCAAGATCTTCTCATTTAACATAATATATCTCATATATATTTAAAGAATCATGATCTTATTGAATGGTATTAATCACCACCATGGTCTCATTTCCACCTATTGTGTATCCCTTCTCTATAATAACAGTCAACACCATCACCCATAAGACACTAAATCTATAGAGGATACTACCAAAAACCAATTGTGAAAAGTACCAAATGGTTTTTGTCTTGTGTGCAGAGGAGCCCAATAGCCTCAGAACCATGGTTATTTATAATCACTAATAACCTATGGCCATAATTTAATGAACCTTTATCTCTACAAACAATAATGTTAAACACCATCCCCATTACACCCTCTAACCATGGTTCCCCATTCCCAAAGATCAATATCACACATAATCACTTATGTTACACAGATTATGTTCCCAAAGAACCACATCTATCTCTTTATCCTAGGAATCATATCCACAACATGTAAAATCATGCCCTTAAAAACCCTAAAACCACACTAATAATCATTACAAGCCCCACTAGGAGACACCCTTCAATTTTTATATGAGACCACCCTTAGGAATCTCTTATGAACAACAAAGACTAAAAGTGGTACTATTCATGATCACCCCCATGATCCTTACCATTCCCTATTATCACACAACACATATCCCCTTGACAAAAAAGGAAACCTCTTGGAACTACATACATGTAGTTTCTAGGAATCCACTCATCATGGAACTATAGATGACCCAACTCAAATTGGAATAAATTAGATCACATGAAAACCCATTAATTCATGTCATAAAAGATATAAAATATAGAAATGGTGATAGAAACTATGATTAGTCACATAATGTATTCTATTATTGAATGTAGTTACCTATAGTAAAAACAAATAGGATATTGGACAATAATTTATGAAGACATCTTAAAAGGGAAGGAATAATGAGAGATAAAGAGTGGAGATTTAGGTCACACCCATTATACTTTTGTCTATAAAATATAAAACATCATTAATATGTAATTTTACTAATTAATTGATTAATTTTAAAAACCATAATTAATTCACTTCATGGAATGAACCTATAAATCAAGGTGTGATTACCCTTTCAAGACATGCCTCACAATGAGATTATTTTTTATCCTATCATGATTAACCCTATAGGATCTACAAAAGGCTAAGACATTACTTCCAAATGTCACATCATGAAATGACCCTTTCTTAAAGGCATGACGATGTAATCCCAATACATCTTATGTTACATTATTATAATTCATAGACCAAGAAACGACTAAATGGTTCATCAAGTTGGTATGTCATATGACCTCAATCTTGCCTCCTTATATTTCAGAGGCAACCAACATATAGTGAGTGTCTATATGTTGTACTGTGGGGAGGATATACCATCATATTAGAGTTAAAAAACCAAATAAATTAGGTAATATATATATATATATCTTCTAAATAAAATAAAAATTAATATAATTCAATGTCATAGGTGATGAAATAACAGACTGATTCCACATACAAATAGTAATTAATACATATGTAAGATCATTTATATAAAGCCTTAAAATTAAACAAAAGGGAAATAACCAAAATAAAATAATAACCCATATGTCTCAATATCTATCCCAAATCCTAGATCCAAACCCAAATCCAAAGTATATCATAAATCAATGACTACAGGGTTCTTACCCCTATCTGGACCAATATTCATGAAGTCTAGTTGGGTACCAAATGGAAGCCTGAATATGGATTGAGTACAACATAGTAGGCCACCACCAATGGTGTCTAATGTAAATCAATCTGCATGTGTTATGAATAATTTTATATAATAAAAATAAGTGAATTGGTAAGAATAATATTAAATTACACAAATGAAATGAACCAAGTTATGCCTTGGGTCTCAAGGAGACAACCAAGGACAACTCTATGAACTTTGAACTATAATGATCTTTTAATATAGAGGAGTCTTCATGGACTAATCTATTTCCAAGGTTCTTTATCATGGATACCATGATCATGTATCCCAAGGGGATCCATGTGGACCAAACACATATTAGGTTCTACAAATTCAAAAAAATATCCATTAGTCAAGTCTAATGTCAAGAGAACACCCTTTAAATTTAAGGTCATGACTCAATTCGAATACAATTCTCACACTCAAGTCATTCCACACCAATATGTTTTTTTAATTCCTGAGAGTTCATCCCATGACATTGAACTAGGGAACCCCTCAAGAATCCCCAACATTAATATGTGGCATTCAATAATTATATAAACTACCCTTATCTAATGGGGAGTACCACCATGGTATTCATATCAATGGATCTATGAAGAATATATTGGATATCTTAATGAATTGCATAATATTGGACCTCATTGAATCTGATAATTTCATTTCACACCATTATTCACAAGTGTTTCCAATGGGAATCCTAGTCTCATATATGGAATTCAATTTCAATACCAATAATGAAGAGTCCATGGAAATCATAAAAGGAATTCGATATTCAAAACCCTTTCAAAGTATAAATAACAATTAATTATACCATAATTAAATTAATTATAAATTACTAGATATAAGGAATGGTCACCATATAGAATAATTCTACATTTCCATTTAAACATTCCATTATAATAAGAATAAAGGGGCTCCTATGAGTTATTCTAAGAAACGCAATTTAATGTTTCTTAAAAAGGTTTACCCAAATCAACCATCTTTCATAATAATATGGGATCTTCTAATATTTAAAAAAATAATGAAAATATTTCAGATTAATTTAAAGTCAGGTGTTTGATGAATTAACAAAACCACACATGCCAAATACATAATAAAAAAGAGAGACATTGCAAATAAATAATGAGACCACCTTCCTTAGGTTAGAAGAGTCCCAATCATTAAGTGTTCATTTATGATTCATGAGGAAATGAGAAGAACATAGAAACTAAAAAACTAATAAAAATAAGGTATATTTTCCTTAATAAAAGAAAAAGGATTAAAATATGAATGTTGGAAAGTTGATTAGAATCCCCTTCTAGATCTTTTGATCTTAATAGATAAAATATTATTTTTTAGAAATGAGAAAAATCTATAGAAACCGATAGACACATATGAATTATATCACACACTCAGAAAAAGAATAAGGACACCACTTTAATTGAAGGTCCCCACCAAATTAATTAAATAAAAAAACAAAAAAAACTATGAGGATTCATGATTTAAACCGACTGTTCATTCGTTTAGATTTTATATAGGTGTTTAAATAGCAGGATCCCTAGACCCAAATATTTAGTGATTTAGATTACCATATCATGTGTATAGTTAATTATACTTGTTTTATCCTTACTATTAAAGTATATACTTTTGTAGGTCTAGTATTCAAATGGCACTATCCAATGATTAATTGTCATATCGGAAGGTCATATTAGATCTAGGCTATAATGAGAACCAACAGATACTATGACATTAATAAAAAACTAAGGTTCTATAGTCTAGATGCATCTTACTGGATGGAAACAGAAAATGTTTGACTATTAGGTGATGGGGTATCAGAAAAAATGATACTTCTTCTCATGAAGTTATCACTTTTTGATCTCTCATAGTGAGATTATGATGACAAGCATGCCAATTAGAACACCACATGTTTTAGGTGTTGCTGGATGTTCCTATCTATGATCATGTGTAATAGTATCCTTACATGAAATCATTGGTAGTTTATGTCATTTGATTGCGTACTTTGATGCAAGATGAAAATCATGATGTTGAAATCGTGGCGAGGTAGTTTGTGTTGGGTGCATAACTTGTGGCAAGACATTGGATGAATGGTCAAGAAAGGATTGGTTGCTTCTATGATATGGAAGGAATATATCTCAGGCCATGTTGATAAGGATGGTAGTACATTCATAAGACCATGTCCATGGTAGTAAAGGGTAAATCCATCTAGTTAAATCAACAATTAATAACGAAAAAAAGGACGATGGCACATGTGTGAGTCTTGCTTTATGAGATATTAAAGACAAATAGATTATATTACACAGTATGTGTTCATTGATTAGTTGTCGCTGCTATGAAAATACTTATCTCATTATGGGCAAGGATGGGTTGAAAGATCCCTCTCTTGGTCTATGAATAGTATTCACTATTATCGAGATAAGGACCGAGAGGGTCACACACAACAGTGTATTCAAGAATGTTCTCTATTCAGTAGAATATGAGTTTTGGACCCGGTAGGCCCCACCTTTGGGTTTCTGATTTTTACTAGGAGATACGATCACCAATGTAATAAATAAATTCATATTATTGATTTTTAGAATAATGAGAATCAAATTTATTTATTAAATTTATTTACATGTTTTATGTAAATACATGAAAAATATTATTTGAACGAATATTAAACTATTAATGGTTCAATTAATATTTATGTGAACGACAAGTCAATTTAATGACAAATATATTATCATGTAATTTATTAATTATATTACAAGAAAATGATAATAATATTTATGACTCAGATCAGTAGTCATACTATGTCGTATATAGTGCATTAAGTTATTAGAGGGTCGGAGTGCCATTTCCCGTAATTTATTTCACACTATAAATAGAGGAGGAAGGGAATTCACCAAAGATGATTCATATAATTTATATGTCCTCTCCTCTCTCCCAAAATCTAGAGAGAGAAGATCCAGATCCAAGGAGTTCAGATCAATCTGTCTCTAAGGCATTGCAAGTGAAGCATTGTGGTGATCATTGTGGAATCTAAGGCGTCATCAGATCTCCATGCTAGCACCCGGAATTCAGCGATCGGAAATCCTGAGGATTTCTAGAATCCCAGCTAGATGATTTAGAGGAATTAGTCTATAGATTCTTCGAGCAGCGATCGCTAAAGATGAGAAGATGTTGTGCATGGTTTCAAATCTAAACTGGGTATTTTATGGTTTTATTTTCGTGCTTAAAACTATTGACGCATGGTCCACAGCTTAAACCATCCAGCTATTCACTGACGACGAGAAGTTCATGTCGAACGTTGGAGGAATATTTAAAAATCCCTCATTTTTTGGGATTCCACTGCATTCTCGGTCCCTTAAAGTGGTATCAGAGGGACACTTGAATGTTTTTTTCCCAAAAAAATTAAAATTTTATTAATATTTGAATAGGGTTTCATTACGGTCCCAATAATGAGGACAAAATCTAAATCAGATATCAGATGTCCAATTTGCTGACATTTGAAGTTATGATTTCGGATTTACCTCTGTTTTCAATGGACCTTAATTTAACCATACAAATCTGTTGTTAAATTTGGAATAGTGTTTTTGGTGTGAGGTTTAATAATAATAATTATTATAAAAATTTAATATAATAATAATAGTTTTATTATAAAAAAATTTATTTATTATAATATTTTTATTATAATAATTCTTAATTTTATAATAATTTTATTATTTTCCTAGGACTATGTAGAATTTTTGAATAATTTAAAAGGGGATAGAATTTGTGTGTGGAAATTTGTTTTGGTGTGGCTTGGATTATTAGATTATCCAAATAAAGAAAAGGGAAATACATATGGAATTATGTAAAGGGGTCAGGCGGGTGTTTGTGTAGATGTGTGTAAATCAAGAAAAAAACAAAGGCGGGTCCATTTCTTACACACGGTGCTGTACCCGGCCACCCCAGTAAGGCCGACCACCCCTCTGCCTCACCCTCCTCCCATCGCCTCCCCTCTATCATTCCAGTGCCGCCCCTTGGAGAGCTTCCTCCCACATGGCCCAGACCCTACCGCATGTAGGGCCGCCTCCTGTTGAGGCTTCCCCGACTGCACCACCGCACGCAGTGCCGTATCCCCTCATCATGTTCATCTACACCTCTTCTTTGGTTTGACAACCCCACAGGAAAACCTTCCTCCTATTCTATCATTGTAGCCATGTACCGCCACCGGCCTCTTGCAACTGATGCCCTGCTCTGCAACCGGACTGGGACCCCCTTCTACCGGACTCTCGGTGTACCCCACACCCACGAGCATGTCATTACCTATCCTCGCCTTACCAATCTCACCAGACCTGTTGTCGTGAATTCCGAATGCACCAGCTCCATCAAGAAACTGGTGAGAGGTAACCCCACTACGATTCTTGTTAGAACCGAAATAGGTCTGAACGGGTCTTCCTAGCTTGATATGGGCTTGGGAAAACCTTCCCGGCCCAGAAAAACCATTTATGGGTCAGGAGAGCTTGGAACGGGCCTGTACGGGTTTTACCTGACCTGCGCAGGCCCATACCAAGGTTTATGGTGCTTGCATAATTTTATTTTTATCCAAAACTAATCAAAACAATTAATTTTATTTTATTTGATAATTATATTAGTTAAATATTAATTTTTGGTTTGATAATTTAACGCGGCACATTTAATTTAATTTGGGGACTAATTTAATTAATTAATTAAGTTAATTTTGGGTTTTAAATTCAAATTAATTAATCGAGATCAGATGACATTATGATATTGAATTAAAAATATGAGTGAATTATTAATTAAATTAAATTCCATCATGTTTATTTTAACGTGAGATTAATTTTAACTCTTCATTTAATTACTACACATGAGTACAATGCATATATGACTGATGATGAGACCAAGGCCATCCAATGTATGTCTGGTGAATTATATTTATTTATTTATTTATATATTGCATGGTTTTTTAATAATTGGTCTGATTAATTAAAAGGCGATCAATGTGTTGCCATAGAGTTGTTATATGTATAAGGGTCTGTGTTCCCATTCTCATAGTTGTATTTTATACACTGAGAACCCCTCACCTGCATGTGTGTAATTTTGTATAATGACATGACGAATGACAGACATCCTGAAGAGTCATAGTGACAAACAAGACAGGAGCTGATGCATTGGATGAGCAGTTTCTACAAAATGAGTTTCAAGTGAAGTGACACAGGGTATTACCCCTAGGGCTTAGGTTGTTCCATTACCCCCTCAACAGATCAACCATTAGTACTATTTCATGATGAGGCCTACTTTTTTTGTTTTTCATGGTTTATTATTTTTGTGAATGTGTATTTAATGTGTGATCTCATAGAATAATAATAAACAAGAATGCAAGATAAAATGAACATGTGATGCGATGAAGTTTTCTATTTCTTGCATGGTCAGTTGTGAGTGTGATCACATAGTGCGTGGTTATAAAAATATAAAATTATTTCATTCGTCACATTAAAAATAATAAAACCCTCAAAGATATATTATTTCATAACTACCTTTCATCATTCAAATTTAGAAAAAACAGGGTGTTTGGGGAGCCAGTCATGCCATATCAGATGGTGCCTCTTACAGCTCTGGAGACCTTATAAGAGAGAGGGGTCAAATTAACTAATGTTATTTTAAGGATTATCCATAAATAAATTTCTCTCAGTTTGAAGGTAAACATTGAGTAAATCAAGTACTGATTTTAGAAGCTGAGACTTCACTCAACGGATCAAAGAACCACGAGCTAATGTGGTTTTCCAGCCCAAAGCCTACACTGATCCCTCAATGTAGTGTTGTAGCCATGGCTTATTGAATATGAGGGGAGGTTTATAGATCTTTTCCACTAAAATAATCAAGTGATATAAAATTTATCTTATAGTAAAGAGGGTTCCTAGTATTCAATAAAATAGTGAGAGACATTTAAATAATTAATCAAAATGTCTAAATTGGTAATCCAGATTTAAAGTACTGATCTTCTAAAATTTATTTTTATAGTAAAATTTCAAATTATCACAAAATCTTAAACTTTGAAAAATAATGGACAATATAATTTCCCTAACAGACAAGAATACCCAAGAATAGTATATCAGTGTGTGCATATTACTACGATATAGGAAACTCAAGGTTCCAATGTCGTAAAAATCTGCTATTCTACCTCAGGATTCCAAGCTGAAATTGCTTACAGGAGACTAATGTACAAAACATATGATAGTTCTATCATGATGATTTCATCAATGTCTAGTGTCAGTTGTAGTCGATACACCATGACATCGATGATATTAAATGAAGTCTCATCTTTGATAGGTTTGCAAGGAGAAAGCGAAGGAATGATATGAATTGGTAATGGTTACACAGGATCCATGTCAAATTGAAAGGCATGTAATGATCTTTCAATACATCCTATTACAATATAATTTTTAACCCTTAACTCGAAATACATTTTATGTTATGAAACTAAAAAGTATTTAGTAAATTCTTCATTACCAATGTAGGTAATTATCTCCAAGTGAATAAGAACATCAAAGATGGTTTCATCATTAATTCTTATGGTGAATAAATTGAATGAAAATGTGATAAGGCCATTGGAGTGTTATTAAAAAGAAAATTTTCATCATCCATCAATAAAGGGGTATTAATAATGATTATTTGTTTCTCATATCATAAAATAAAACAATGGAAGTTTAAAATAAGTAAACTAAATTAAATAAGTAAGTTACCTACTTCTTCTTCAAAAATATTCATCTATTGTATTGTTTCGGTTTTACTACTTGGTTATTAGATACAATATTCTAGTGACATATGTGTATTCTAATATGGTAAAAAATTAAGTATAGAAACCTTACTGAAAGTCAGGTGTATTCTTCATGTGGTTGAGAAAGGTTGATACCTAGTTCCATGATGAGAAGTACACGAATTCTTAATTTTCCAAGTGAAATATTCATGTTGAAATACTATTAATTATAATCAATGTATTAATCTAATGTGTCCATGGACACAAGGATACATTATTCCTTGTTCAGGAAATTAATGTTGTCGTTGGTATTTTATAATCAACTGCTAGTTCAGTAATACCTGAATTATAGGCAATATTAGATAAATATAAAAATGTAAGACTCATACCTAGTCGAGGAAGGATAATTCATTATCAAGGGAATACAAGTAGACATAAAGAATATACCAAGTCTGTTATTTCTGCATGATATAGCGAAACACCTATGGTATTATCTACATTTATAGTTTGGACAAATAATCCTTTAGAAATAATGGTATGTCACAAATCTTTCAAAAATAGTTCAACAAGCATGAACTATTTCAATGCAAAGATAGAGATATATATTTACTTAAAAAGATTCATTTAAATATTAAGGAATAATAAATTGATGTATATGAATGGTTAGAAGAAATAAGTTCCCTTGAATTGGAATACTGAAGAATATATTGACCTAGCATTCGTCGATCATGTTATTATAGTGTGGAGTAATTCCTAAATGCACATTACCTTATCTACATCCCGATATTGATGTTAATGAGGATGATTGATGATGAAGTCTTACATGTCAACATTGATCAACAAAATGTTGGATAGAGTATTCCTAAATGAACATTTTATACATTAGAGCCATGATGTATGGAGTATTAATGTTACAACCTACAACAACATCCATTATATTTCATGAAATTCATAGAAAATAATAGTGATATACCACAACCATATTCCAATTATAATGACAAAAAAATATCATACAAGTCATAGTATGATGGAAATAATTTATATCATAAGGACATGGATTTGGATGCAAAGAGTTTGGGCAGAAACAAACTTCCATCTGAAACAAACACAATGTGGATCTATTGTAATTATCCTAACTGTTTATTAGGGTGTTACACAAATTCCTCAGATTAAAAAGATGTAGTCAAGTGATAGAAAACATTTCTATAAAAGGTTGCACTTATCTATTATAGATAGCAGAAGAAAGATTGACTTAAGCTTAGTCAATGTGTAAGATGAACAAATAGATGTGATAGGAACTAGTTCTACAAGCTCATATTAGAGATAGTATGTTCCTGAGACATATATTGTGTTTGAAGGATAAAACCATGATGATGGTTTTTGTATTCACTGTGGTCGATGATTGATTATTCCTTGTGAATACTATTTTTTAAAGGTAAGCAGTATATGAAAATTATAAAAATTAATAAGACCAACAAAATTTAAATATATGGATTCTATGTATCAAAATAAAAAGGGGGTTATATATTGAATACTATGGTGGGTATCCAAGTGAGTTGAAACATGGATGGTACAAGCATAGAACCAATAAGGATCGATTAGTTATACCAAGTAGGTATGCCTAAATCCACTAGAATTTTACTTTTCATATTTAATTTCTATGATCATTATATTAAGAATTTTATACCATGACCACCAATCAAGGAAGGTGTCTATACAGTGAAACAAAAAAGGGATAGTCTAGAACCATAATGATAATAAAGATTTCAAGTTACTGAAATCAATTTTAAGATTGAAGTAAGCAACATGATCTAGGATTATTCATTTGGAATGAATGATTATCATGTGTCTACCAGAGGTTAGTGGGTGTGCCAAGTTTTTTCGAACAATTTATGTTCGAAAACATATTGAAAAAAGAAATCGGTCTTATAGTTAGTTAAGATCTGGATGAAATTTTATCTCTATTGATTGAATTAAAGTGACAACCTAAGTTCAAGGGAACTGTATATACAAAAGTTGATCTATAGGTTTCTTGGACTTAGTCAATCATACATATAGTGACATACTATTCAAAAATACAAGTTGGAATAATTCAATAGATGAATTGTTGACTATTTTACAGGGAATAATCACTTCAGGTTGACATGTCAGAGAAAAAGGAGGAGATGAAGGTGATGAGTTAAGTCCATACGTTGAAGTGATTGATCAATCACATATGCCATGATATGTGTAGGAACTGATGTTTCCAAGGTATACTTTATAGTTGGAAAATATCCATTATATCCAGAAGCACTATAAGTTAAACACTTATAACTATTCATTTTTATTTTGAGAAATACAAAATGATATTTACTTGGTAAGTGGAGTAGAAATGATAATAGTTTTTTGGGATACAAACTAGTCTTTCATATATCAAAATGATCTAGTATCACCATTAGGATAAAGTGATGAGTGAAAGAAGCTCATATATGCTAGTGGTAGCCATACCAACAAATACCGAGTACATTGTAGCATATGAGGATTTTATGGAGCAGTTAAATGAAAATGTTTTCTCTAGTACTTGGAATAACACCAAACAAAGGATAGATTATCATAATGTCAATTATGATATTCTTAATAGCCAAGAAGTCAAGTTATTACAGTGGAAAAGAGAGATATACTTGGGGATACAATCTCTTGAGATGTTTTACTGAAGGAGATGAGGTCACTATAATAGAATAACCACATGGAGGAACCATGGTTGGACCAACAGCTAAATCCATTACATAGAAGAAACATGATCTTTATCATGTGAGTAGCTGACAAGTTTGGTTAGAAAGTTGTATCTAGATCAAGTTGAAGTGATGAAATAGTGGGTTCTCTAGACCAACCTATTAAGTACTTTTGATTACCATAACATGTGAATATATTGTAAATGATGTATACTTAAAACTATAGTGTATAATTTATTGTGTCCACTATTGAAACATTAATGTCTAAATATTAATTGTCATATCTAAATTTACAGCAGATCACAGACTATAATGAGAACCTGAAGATACTATGTCATTAATTTTAAACTAAGTTTCTGTGGGAAAGATGCATATTAATGACTAGACACAGACGATGTTTGACTATCTAGTGCTGGGGGATCATAATCATTGAGACTTATTCTGATGAATTTATCACTTGGTGATCTCTAATAGTGATATCAAGAGGAAAGACCCACCAATAGGAACAACACATATTTTGGGTGTCATTGGATGTTCCAATCTATGACCATGTGTAATGGTCTCCTGACATGAGATCATTTCCAGTGAATATAATTTTATCATGTACTTTTATTCAAGATAAAAATCCTTATTTTGAAATCTTGGTGAGGTAGTTTGTGTTGGGTGTGTCACTAGTGGCATGACATTGGTTGAATAGTCAAGAAATGATTTTTATCTTCTAGGATATGGAAGCAATATATCTCAGGTCATGTTGACAAGGATGGTAGTACCTTCATAAGACCATGTCCATGGAAGTCAAGGGTAAATCCATCCAATTAAATCAAAAATTAATAAAGAAAACAAAATATGATGATACATGTGTTTGTCATGCTTTATGATATATTAAAGAAAATGAAATTATATTACATAGTACGTGTTCATTGGTTGGTTATCGCCGCTGTGAAAATATTTATATCCTTAGGGGCCATGATGGGTTGTTATATCTCACACTTGGTATTTGAATAGTATTCACTACTATCAAGATAAGGTCCTAGAAGGTCACACACAATACCGTATTAAAAAATCTTCCCTATTCAGTAGAATAGTTGTTTTTGATATGGTGGGTCCCAGCACTAGGGTTCAAGTTTTATCCAAGGAGATACGATCACAAATTTAATAAATAAATTCATATTATTCATTTTAAGAATAATGAGAATTAAATTTATATATTAAATTTATTTACAATTTTTATGAAAATACATGAAAAATATTATTTGAATGAATACTAAAATATTCAAGGATTAATTAATATTTATATGAACGAAGAGTCGATTTAATGACTCATTTATTATCATGTAGTATATTTATTATATTATTGGAAAATGATAATAATATTTATGACTTAGATAAGTACTCATAATTGGTCGTAAATAGTGTATTAAATTATTCGAGGGATGGGGTGCCATTTTAGGTAATTTATTACATAGTATAAATAGAGGAGGAGGGGAATTAACCAAAGATGATTTATGTGATTTATCCTTCCTATCCTATTTCCCATAATATAGAGATAGATGCTCTGAATCCAAGAAGTTCGGATTGAGATCTCTCTCAGACATCACAACCGAAGCATTGTAGTGATCATTGGAGAATCTAATGCATCATCGGATCTCTGCTCTAGCACCTGGAATTAGATGATTAGCGCTACCATAGATTTCTGGTAGCACGTGTGGATGATCTAGAAGAATTGGGATTTGGATTCTTCAAGTAGTAATTGCTAATAAGTAGAAGGAAACATTCATGGCTGTGAATCTAAACTAAGTATTTTATGGTTCTATGTTTTGTGCTTAAAAATATTCACGTGTGAACCTTGATAGAAACAGGGAAGCTATTCACTAAAGTCGACATGTTCATGTCGAATGTCAGTAGAAAATTTAAAATCCCTCCCTTTTTGGGCTTTTACTGCATGCCCATTCCCTTCAGAATGGAAATCCTTCCCCACATTCTAGATGATTCATTGCATGAACTAGGAATTCATTATTTGAAAGGATGCATCCTACATTTTTCATATTAAAGGATGACCGTATTTCCTTAAAATCCATCCAAGGAAACTCTATACCCCTTAAAGACATAATTTTAAATAAAAATTCATTTAGGATAAAATTAAATAATTTTTTATCTTGAAAAGTGTTAATGATTTACAACATCCCACCTCAATATTTCTCACACTTGAGCTACACCATGAAATGTTACTGGTCTCCTCAATGAAAATGTCTATCCATTGGGATCACATATATGTTTCCCAGTCCATTATTTCCTTTTGAACCTTTTTTTGTATCCATTGAACATGAACTAGAGGAATATATTTTCTATAATGTTTTTTTTTCATACTATGGTCGATAATATGAACCAGATACTCCTCTAACGATGCACCGACCTCAAGGCTGACTTGATCCACATTGATCATTTGAGATGGATCAGAAAAATACCTTATAAGATGAGATATATGAAATAAATATTGTAGGGAACAAAATATATATGGAAGAGCTAGTAGTTATGCCACTATGTTGACCCTTCACATGACTACAAACAGCCAAACACACATGGGAACCAATTTCATGTACCGTAACATGTGATGGTGTCCCTTCCCCAATGAAAAAACAAGACGACCAAATAACCTATAAAAAATTAAAATTATAGATGACCATGGTCTGCATATTTTTTTCATAGTTTGTCTTATAGACATTTTTTTCTCAATCTACAGGATATAATCTCTCATCTCCTGAATTAGATATTGTCCAACTATCACTTCCTCACCTACCTTCAACCAATATAAGGTTGATTGACATGGCCTCCCATAAAAATCCTCATAATGTGCCATCTTAATTTTTACCAAGTAACTATTGTTATAGGTGAATTCCATAATCATTAGATAGTTCTCCCAAGATCCACCAAAACCATAGACACACTCTCTCAATATATACTCTAAACCAAGAATAATTCTACCAGAT